>OZ026519.1:79108194-79673194 GCA_964019695.1 Loripinus fragilis
ACTACTACTACTACTACTACTACTACTACTACTACTACTACTACTACTACTACTACTACTACTACTACTACTACAACTACTACTACTACTACTGCTGCTGCTACTACTACTACTACTACTACTACTACTACTACTACTACTACTACTACTACTACTACTACTACTACTATTACTACTACTACTACAGCAAAAACAGCAACATCCACTACACATATACTGCTACTACAACTACTACTACTGCTGCTACTACTACTACTACTACAGCTACGGCTATTACAGGGAATGCATATTTGGAGTTTCCCGCCGGTACAGGGGTGATAAATGATATAAGTAATAAGTAGTAAGTAATAAGTGATAAGTAGTAAGTAATAAGTAATAAGTGATAAGTAATAAGTAGTAAGTAATAAGTGATAAGTAATAAGTAAAAATGTCCCTCCAGGTAATTTCTCTATTTTAAGCCTATTTTGTCAACCATTTTGGTTACCATAGCAACTGCTAAAGTAAAATAAATGCCAGAATTTTACACTTGGGCTATTCTCCTAATAAACCACCAAGATGAAATTGGTGAAAAGCAACTTTCAGTTTTTGGCTCCAGAGGGAAAATATAGTTTCTAAGTCGTTAATAGGCAATTAATGTGACCCACCCTTCATTATGCGCCCTTGTAGGTGTTATGGCCTCATTGTTGCCATGGCAACATCACTCATACAAAACTTTAAATATAATCACAAAAGTTTGCTACTTTGGTGACATGAAACTATAGAAACATTTTCATTGTAATATAAAAGCATGTGAAATTTTGTAATTTTAGGTGTTTTTCATATGTCTCTTGTGTAATAATTGCTGAAATGCCTTAAGGACCCTTTTCTCAGATCCACCCTCACTTATTTAACAAAGAAATTCTTTGTAAATGACTGATTCAAGAAAGAAGTTATGGACAAATGGAAGGTCTTCACAGTTACTTTACAAGAGACCCGATGTGTTCATGATTCCATGAACAGACCAAAATTTGAATTGACATGTATTTCTTAAATGGATCATTTATTATTTGTAATGTAATGATAAGTCTCTTTATAACATAGTAGATCATGTTAAAACTGAATGTATAGTAACTAATCATGTTACAATGGGTCATGTTATAATTGACCCTGTTATAATGGGCATGTCATGTACCAGGCACTTAACTCTTAAAGCGCCAAGTAAATAAAATGCATCTGAAAATGTCGTCTGCTGAAGTCGTCTGCTGCAAATAACTACCTTGCATTACTGACGAATCAAGTATAGAAGCAAACAGCATAGACCCAGAACAGACTGCTCCTATAGGAGCAGTCTGATCTGAGTCTACACTGTTTGCCATAGAGGCTTCTTAAACATTTCAGCAGATGAGAAAAGCAGACGACTATTGTTGGGATTGCCGCATTAAGGGTAAAACTTTCATTATTGTTGTAGGGAAGAGTTGTTCCTTCCCATGACTATGTGTTCTGGTGTGGCGACTTCAACTACCGGATAGACTTACCCAATGATGAGGTCAAAGAGCTGGTAGCAGACGAGAACTGGGGAGCATTGCAAGCTATGGACCAGTTAAATGTTCAAAGAAATCAAAATAATGTAAGTGACAATTCTCATGAAATTTCAAGCCTTATTTTTCTCCAAAATAAAGAAAGGTATCAAGCGCCATGAAGAATATGCAGCAGATGATATTTTCCAATCCTGTCGCAGCCTTGAGAAACCAAATTAGGCTTGAAATCATCTACCAACAAAGAAAGATTTTTTTATGAGGTCCCTTAAATGGCACAAACTTGTTCGATTATTATCAACAAGATTGATTGGGTCATGAAGCCATTACTATTTTGCGTTCTTGACCCTTAAACACCAGCAAAATTGGCTGCTTCAAGAAAAAAATAACTTAATATTTTATGGGAATTATCTGTAAGCAGACTATTCAGATGAAATGTCAAACATTATTTTCTGTGAAAATCAAAACAGAGAAAACTATTCGTCTGCTGTAGTTGTTATTTGAGCCTGAAAGGAGTAAAAACTGGACCTGTGTGAACTTGTACCATTCTGAGTACAAATGGGTTGGAATAAAACGTATGTTTCTAGAGCAAGCAAAACTTCTGTAAAAGTTATTTGAGCCGTGACATGAGATTTCCAGCAATGTGGTATGTGCCACCAGCAAAGCCTCAGACCAACCTGCGCATACACACAGTCTGATCAGAGCCTCTGCTTGTTGGTTGGGTATTCTATGACTGTTAAGCTACTGACTGAACACCATTTGGAGTTTCTAAGCTTAAAAGGAGGCTTCACAGGCTCATCTGAGTCTATACTTGTCAAAATGACGCATTGTTGGAAATCACATGTCACCGCTCATTTTTCCTGCCATTCACTACATTTATTCTCTGCTCTCTCATTTGCTTTTGGACTTTGGTAGCCTATATTGCAAACAATATGAAACCAGATCACACTACTCCTAAGAAAGCAGTCTGATTAACCCTTAAAGCGCCACCTATAATTTGCAGTAAACGACAATCTCAAATTTTGCTGCTTTTCAAAATTAACAAATAAGGCATGATATTTCACGTAATATCATGCCTAATTTTTTTCGAAAATTTGGAAAGATGTCCAGAATTTTGTCGTCTGCTGCAGTCGTGACTGGCGCTTTAAGGGTTAAGATTCATAGTGTTTGCCTCCACATAAAAGTTTGCTGATATGCAGCAGACGTAATAAGCAGATGACATTTCTATGACATAACTAATGGTTGGATAAGGGTTAACTGCTGCAGTAGCCAGTGTCACTGTGTTGTGTCCTTGAGCAAGACAATTTGTCTGCTGCTTAGTACTTGTTCAACCCAGGAAGACAGGAAATTGTCTCAACATTACAGAAAAGGTGTTGACTTGGGTGTTAAGCCACCAGAAAGACAGGAAATTGTCCTGACATTACTGAAAAATGTTAACTGGGTTGTAAAGCTACCCAGGAAGACAGGAAATCGTCCTGACATAACTGAAAAAATGTTGACTGGGGTGTAAAGCTACCAGGAAGACAGGAAAGCGTCCCAACATTACTGAAAAAATGTTGACTGGGGTGTAAAGCATCAACACAAAACAAACAGTAATCATTCCTAATTTTGTTTGTGTGTTTATTCTCCAGGTATTCCAGGGTTACAAAGAGGGACCAACTAACTTTGCCCCGACGTACAAGTACGATATGTTCTGTGATGATTATGATACCAGTGATAAGAGCCGGATACCAGCCTGGACTGACAGGGTGCTATATAAACATAACCCATTTATAAAATATCAGAAAACAGGTAAATAAAAAAAATGTATCTTATTATAGTTTCAAAGATGCATAGTAATGAGGCAATTCTATTTTTCTTATAAACAGGTAAAGCATGACTATTCACTGCCACGTGCATATGCAGTAATCTGTGGTAGGTTCAATATATAACTGTAAACTGAGACTACCGGCACGCCCAAAATCAAGGTAAACTCGCCAATGTTTGTTTACAACGATTCTCATCTATCTTTGAAACATCAATAGCTCTGATCCCGTCAATAAAGAGCTACGTGCATTAAGGGGGTATTTTGGCACCCCTATGAGGCTAAAAAATAAAAACTGTTTTTCAGCAATTTCTTCTTATTAGTTTATTAGAACAATTGCCCAAGTATAAAATTCTGGTATAAATTTTACTTTTTACCATTGCTATGGTAACAAAAATGGCCACCATAATAGGCTAAAAATAGGAAAGTGACCATTTTGGAGCAAATTTGAGATATTTGACATAGAGCACAGGCAAATACCAAAAGGATATTTTAACAGATGATGAGAATTATTATGGCACACAACATATTAAAAGTTTAGCTGTGCTAATATCTAATTCTCCCAAAGCCTTAATTTCAATTTGGTCCAAAATGGCAATTTCTCTATTTTAAACCTACTTTGTCCGCCATTTTTGTTACCCTAGTAAAGTGAAATAAATGCCAGAATTTTACACTTGGGTTATTTATTCTTCTAATAAACCAATCAAAAGAAAATGGTGAAAAGCAACTCTAAGTTTTTGGCTCCAGAGAGGGTAAAGTAGCCCCTTAATGCACAGAGCTCTTTTTGTCCTGAAAATGATGTCTGCATTTTACTTCTGTTCATATGAACTTCAGACTACTTTTGAGCATGGAAGCTGATTTATCATAATTGAACTGTGACATGTGATTTCTAGCAATAAGGTATTTTGACAAGTGTAGACTCAGACGAGCTTGTGCAGCCTCCCTTTAAGCTTACAAACCCCAAATGATGTTCTGTCAGTAGCTTAATACTCATATAATATTCATGTGACTAGCAAAGGCTCTGATTAGACTGCTGGTATGCGCAGGCTGGTCTGAGCCTTTGCTGGTCGCACATACCACATTGTTGGAAATCTCATGTCGCGGCTCAATTATGACGTTGCCTCTGAGAGTGAAATAACACCATGCAATAAAATCGATAAACCACAAGTGGATTACAGATTTACGAGAAACGTTATGACGTCCATAACAACGTTGTGTACATAATAACTAAATTATGACGTTTTTACGCCAGAAATGAGACTTCAAAGTGATATAAATGCCATATGATAAATAGAATCCAACATTTATGCTCTTTTATAATTGAATTGATTAAACTGTTGCGAAAAAAAGATAAAATGCTCGGCAAGCCTCACATTTTATCACTTTTTCCCAACCCGTTTAATAAATTCAATGAAACATGTCATAGAGCACTCATGTAAGATCCTCTATCATGATCCCATATTGTTTACAATATAGGTTTCTAAATTGTAATAGCAGATAAGTGAGCAGACATTCTAATTATAGAATAATGTATTTCTCAAGGTTCCCTAGTCTACTATCAGTCCCTCACATCCAAGTTAGACTTGTTTCACCTGCTGGGAAAGGGCTGACCTCTTGGCTCTCGTTTGTGGTGTCTAACTTTGAGTTTGTCACTTTCCCATTGGTATCCTGGGTCAGGTGTGGTACTTGATTGTATCGATTCCTGATCTTTGCAACCTTACTTACTTTGTATAATTCAGTAGAAATTGATTATAAAGGTAACAATGTTTTCTCTCACGGGGTTTGCACTGGCTTGAAAAGTACTTTAAAATGAAGGGCTCATAATTTTGTAGATCTTTCAGCATCAACGCACCTTACTTCTTTATGATATACGACTATACAGAACACCACTTTGAATTTTTTTACTATATGGTGATCCATTATTATCAAATGAAATAAACCTAAGTATCTTCTATCATGTCCACAAGTATATCTTAGCAACGCAGTGTTTCTAGTTCTCTCCTCTTTACTGTGCATTACAAGTGTTACCATATCATGTGACGACAGAAGAAAACTTAATAAAAAACATGTCCTTAATTCTGCACCACTCCCCACATCCCTTCAGCATTCAGCAAAGCAATACAATCTGAAAATATTTCATGCTTTTTTCCATCGTTTTTTGTTTGTAATTTGTATAATTTTCTAATTGTTTGTTTTTTCTCAATTCTTATTTTGTGCAATTATCTTCTGTTCATATTTATAACACTACTTTGCATACTCACTTTGCTATATGTAGATAAAATACTGCCATATGCGTGTACACTATATAGTCACTCTCAACAGGAAAAGAACTCTATAAGCATTTATGCTTTCGTTCTAATCCTTTGTATGTTTACAATGTATGTATGTTGTATATCATTTGTATTTATTGAATAAAATATGTTAAACTATTTTGTAGATCTTAAAAACTATAGGAGAGTCTATTATTCTCATTTCTTTTCAAGCGCTAATTTTAAAATTTGGGTAAAAAAGCATTAGAAGTCCTTGAAAAGTACTTGAATTTCCCACATCATTTCCTGTGTGAAATGCTGTATCAAATTAACATGTTTTGTAAACTTCTACAGGGGAGGATGAGAGTCTAGAGGAATGGCCAAAACTATTGTTGTACACCAGGTCCGAGTTAAAGACTTCAGATCACAGGTAAGTTTGGCGCCTTGCATTTGAGCCATGATATCTTTTGCGCACTTTTTGCAATTTCAAATGTTCACTTTTTTCACAACCCCTATCAGAATCAATTAGTGATTAGCGGCCGTGAAACGATGACTAGTACAGGTAACTGTACAGGTGAAATACGTACTTAGTGATTTTTCTTTTCTTTTTTAATCTGCAATGCATGTGCAATGAAACTTTCACAGAGGATATTAAGCATAACCAGAACTGCAATAAATTTGCTGACTATCTATTGGAGAACTATGTGACATTTGACTCAAAGTTTACTCCAGACATGCGAGCTGGTATTCCCGCAGAAGAGAAGAGAACTAATAATGGCACAGAATCGTTACACACTCACTTTAACGAACAGTTCTACGCATCTCATCCAACCATTTTTATATTTAACAAGTTTATCTAACTGTTACGACTTTCAACCACTTTAATTACCCCTAATTAATTTTAATGAGGTGTAAAAAAAGATGCGCAAATGATATGCAGAACCGTGTGCAAATGAAGGAATCAAATGCGCAAATGAAAAGCACCGGGTATTAAGTTACGTTGCTGAAACATATTTGAGCCTGGACGCAAGATAACCTGAATTTGTTGCATGTGAACAACAAAAGGGCAGACTAGCCTGTGCATTGATGCAGACTAATCATAAATTTTGTTATTCTCTATCTAGAAAGTATAGTAGTCCAACTTGCCCAATGCAATATTTCAGTGTTCTAGCTAGTTTCTGTAGCCAAGCAGGCTGGTTTGGGCCTTACTTGGTCAGAAAGCACAAAGACAGGTTCTTGCGTCAAGGCCCATTTAACTTTTATCCTGCTATCAAAGTATATAAGATGAATGCACAAACAACAACTTTTGTGGGTTATTCTACCGCACTTGCTATTGAAAAGTCTGATTTGATAATGTTAGAAATTTGTGACATACTTAATTGTAACATGAGGTCTGATTGGAAAATGTTAGAAATTTATGACATACTTAATTGTAACATGAGGTCTGATTGGATAATATTAGAGTTTGTGACAATAATGTTAGACATTTGTTAAATACTTAATTGTAACATGCGGTCTGATTAGGTATTGTTAGAAATTTGTGACATACTTTATTGTAACATGAGGTCTGATTGGATAATATTAGAAATGTGTGACATACTGTTGCAAATAGTTTTGATATCATTAACTAAGTCACATTTCTTTGAATTACATGCAAATTTATGTGGCTAGCAACACTTCGATTGAAGTACAATTGATGGAGATGAAGTGGGCCTCAACGCGAGAAAAGCTGTCTTCGGGGGTTTGCGAACAACACAGGCGCAGACCAGCCTGCGCATCCGGGCAGTCTGATCTGCACTTTTGTCATTACTTTTTTGTAAAGTATCATATGTCGACATGATTCAGGTGAAATTTCAATTTTCTAGCTGGTCTCTGTAGCTGAGGAGACTGGTTTGAAATTCGCATTGTCGGAAACTCCGTAGACAGGTTTTCTCGCGACGATGAGAGAGTAGATAACAATATACCTTTCCGAATACCACGCCTACTTTAACTCTTTGTCTACTAGTGTCTTCTACTGTTAACCTTTCCAAAAATTCTTTCAGGAATACCCTCAGGGTGTCAAACAGTTCGGACCCAGATGAAGCAAAATGTTGGGCCTGATCCTGATCCAAACTGTTTGACACTCTGAGGGTATTCCTTAAAGAGTTTTTGGGAAAAGATGATTTTGAAAAAAAGCAGAAGACGACAGAACAAGTGAAAAATTACCCAGCATGCAAAGAGTAAAGTCCACTAACTGCAATGTAAACCTCGGATTAATTGTGAGAGATTGAACATGTGCGATTTTGTTTGTGGGACTATGTCACATGCTAAGTCGTCGTTGCATTGGTCAGTTATACACTATCAGGTGCCTTTTGAGTGACATTCTGGGCATAGTTCGGAAACGACTATTGGCAGGAAAAGGATTAATGTGTTACATGTATGCTTACAGGCCAGTGATGGCACTGTTTGAAGTACAGTTGATGGAGGTGAAGGACAAAGAGAAGGACCGTGTCTTTGAGGAAGTTCTGTCTCAGCAGGGACCGCAAGACGCTACTGTCATTATAGCTGTCGATGGTGGGGAGTTTGAAGACGATATAGTTGATGAGATTGTTGGAACATTCTCGAATACAGGGGAGATCATTCTTGTTAGGTTAGTACTGATTTGTTTCTTTAGAGCATTGCCAGCAAACATTGGTGAAAGCACAATAGTGTTTGGTTTGTCCACTTACTTTTGTAAGCGCAATAACTGAAGTCATTTTAAGATACCAGGATTCCCACAGTCTTGAAAAGTACTTGAATTTAGAGGGCTTTCTTGAAAAGTCCTTGAAAATTCAATCTGCCTTGAAAAGTACTGGAAAATCACTCAAAGCCTTGAAAAGTCCTTAAAGTCTACTCTTTTCTGTAGGACTTAGCACTGTTGATATAGACCTAAATCAGTATAAAATTGAGGTGCCTTTATTTGGTGCAGCATATGCTGCACCAAATATAGGCACAGCAATTTTATACTAATTTTCCAGTACTAATGTCTCGATTATCTTAGTCTAGCATTTCTAAAGTAGAATTTTAACACCAAGATTACTTTTTTTACATTAACTTTAAGTCCTTGAACTTTGAAAAGTCTTCCTTGAACTTTGAAAAGTCTTCAAAATTTTACTCATACTTGTCTGTATGAACCCTGGATATACAACATAGGAATAAATTGTTTCTCAAAGAATAACAAATAAAATTGTAAATAAGAATTTGGTATACTAATCGAGTGTCATTACCAATATGGAGATCTGTACTTTACCGTTTAGCCGGAAAATGATATTGAAAAGATCCAAAACGTGGGCCACCACACTGGTAAATGTATACGTCGATTTACTTGTATTTACACGTATTGCCGGTACTTCACAGACCGGAAGTGGTAGATATTGGTGTTAATATGATATAGAAAAACATGCCATATGGCCTAAAGGACTATAGAATTAGATCATTTTTAAGTATTTGGCATGCATATGGCGATTTATGTAAGCATTTAGGAGTAGATTCAAGTACCGATCTGGATGATCGGTACTCAAATCTATTCCTAAATGCTTACATAAATCGCCATGCACATACTGAATACTTAAAAGTGACTGAAGTCTATAGGCCTTTAGGCATATGGCATGTTTTTCTATACAGTATTAACACCAATATATACCACTTCCAGTCTATGAAGAACCGGCAATACGCGTAAATACCAGCAAATCGATGTATACATTTACCAGTGTGGGCCACCTTGCCTGCCAAAATTTTTCTAACATAAAAATTCAACATACAAAATTGCCTAACCCCCGGTATCTGTGCTATGGATGATTTGCAAAATTGCAAAGGTTTCATATCTTATGTACAATTTACAGGGTTTAAACCAGTTCATGAGATTTTGGCGAGATTGTTCTTTTTAGCACCCAAAACAAATGTCAAACCAATGGATAAGAAAATATCCACAATTGTACTCTGAAATATTTTTGTTTATTATATATAGAGAATCTTACATGAGTGCTCGTTTTATTGAATTTATTAAACGAGTTGGGAAAAAGAGATAAATGCGAGGCTTGCTGAGCATTTTATATCTTTTTCGCAATGAGTTTAATAAATTCAATAATACAAGAGCACGAATGTTAGATTCTATTTATCATATGACAAATACTTTGAAATCTGATATCTGGCGTAAAATTGTTATAATTTTGTCATTATGTACGCAACATTGTTATGGACATCATAACGTTTCCCGTAAATCTATAAACCACTAGTGGTTTATCGATTTTATTGCATGGCGTTATTTCACTCCCAGACGCGAGGTCATATGATAAATGAAAATATGTGTGATATTTTTTCAGGTTTGTTGATGTACATATGTGGCTCATATTCAAGACAGGACAGATGGCCATTTCTGCGTTACAGTATCATAATACAGAGGTAAACACAATGTTAAGCCTTTCAGCACCACATAAGAGCAGACAACATTTTAAAAATGTGTTGTTCCTTTATGAGACCAGGACATACTTTTGGAAATAGTTTGACGTCATCAATTATGTCAAATTACGTTGGATCACATGTGATTTTATGCGGCTTGCAATGCTCTAATTTGGGGTCTATCTAAATACCGCAAAGACACCCAAACTACGCAAAGACACACAAAGACACGCAAAGACACGCAAAGACGGGAAAAGACACGCAAAGACGCACAAAGACGTCAAAAAATACGTTTGAAGTTGACAAAGACACACAAAGACGGACAAAGACACGCAAAGATGGCAAAAAGATGTTTAAGTTGACAAAGACACCCAAAGATAGACAAAGACACGCAAAGACGGCAAAAAAATATTTAAAGTTGACAAATATACGCAAAAACGGCAAAAAGACTTTTTAAAGTTGACAAAGACATGCAAAGACGGCAGAAAGACTTTTAAAGTTGACAAAGACACGCAAAGGCGGCTAAAACATTTAAAGTTGTCAAAGACATGTAAAAGACTCCTATAAAAGGTCACAAAAGATGGTAAAACTGACGAGTTTAGTTAGAAACGACAACTACAGTGGACAAAAACAAACGCAAATTTAACAGGAAATTCATTAACAAAAATGAAGATCCAGGCAAAATTGGCAATTTGTTTTGTCGTTCCGTTACATTTGGATATTTTTGCATATTCAGCAGGGCGTTGCAAATTGAAATTTTCAAACCTCAAGATATGATCAAGATTAAATCTTAAATTGGGCCGAGTTGGCATGGGCTGAGTTTTGCATCTTGGGCAGAGTTGGCATGGGCCGAGTTTTAAGTGGGCCGAGTTGGTTTTGGGCCGAGTTGTCCTGCACCCGTACCCCCCCCCCCCCCCCCCCCCCACCCCCACCCCCACACCCCCACCACCAAACCGTACACAGTATTCAGGCCCTTTCAGAGAGTATTCAGTATGCAGTATGCTATATCGGGCCACCATCGGCCCGCCAGTGAAACGCCATTTAAATGGAGTTTCTCTGGCTGACCGATAGTGGCCCGCTCATATGTTTACTAGGCTGTGGGTATCCATATACGGTTTCATACCATGATTTATATGTTCTATTTTATAAAACATATGGGTGATTGACACCAAATAAAAGTTATGTTATGCTAGTTTATGCTAGCTGATAACGTTTGCAAACGTTTTGGACCCAGATCAGGAAGGTCGGTCTTGATCTGGATCTAAACCATCGGACACTCTGATTATTTTCCTGAAAGAATGTGAAAAACTTTGAAAAAAAGTTAGCAGAAATAATCAAAAATAGAAAAACTACCGAGCATGTACAGATATGAACCAATGTATACTGAGAGGAACTCGAAAATATGTCTGGGTGAAAAATAATTATCCAAATTCATTTTTTTGGGGATGAAATCTGATATCCTCAACATTCATTCATTCACAGAATTGATGATAGCATCAATAGCCTGAACGTCAACGTCAGTGATACATTGGGGGGTCCAACTCAGGGTGTTAAAGTTTCCTTAAACTCCACCTTTCCATTTAAAATAGTTTCTCTCAGTATCGTCACATCGGACATCCAAATGCAAGGATTATGGAGATCAAATAAACAATAATTGACCTGTTCTAATCTAATTACCCCTTTGCAGGTCCCACATAGAGAGGTGTTAATTTGCTTGATCACATTATTTACCCATAGATTAGAATGGCGTTTGGTGTGAGCTATGACTATGGAGGTGGTTCGTTGCATGTGGGGGGTACTCTGTATCGACCTTTAAGTTTTGTCTGTTTATATTATCTGTCACAAACTTGCTGGCCGGAATTTCAAAATGATTGAGCCACGACACGAGATTTCAACAATGTGGTATGTGCGACTACAAAGCCTCAAATCAGCCTGCGCATACGCACAGTCTGATCAGAGCTTTTGCCAGTCGCTTGAATATTCTAAGTTTGCTAAGCTACTGGCCGAACATCATTTGTAGTTTATAAGCTTAACAAGAGGCTGAGCAGGCTCGTTCAAGTCTACACTTTTCAAAATGCCACATTGTTGGAAATCACATGTCACGGTTCATTATTATTATGCAGACCTTAATCAACCGTCACAGAATATGCATATCATCAATTATCGGATAAGTGGATAATCACACTATTTTTACCAATAAAACAATAGATTAAGCTGATAACAAATTAACATGAATCTGGCCCCATAAGGTGTGGACAACTATGTCGACACTGATCTTGATCCAAAATGCTAAATACTCTGATGAAGTAAGCATCGTTTTTTTTTCGTTTTTTTTTTTGTCTCACCAGTGTACATATTCTTCGCGAAATAGACCACCAGACTACGTTCAATATGAACCTTGATCAGATTGCTCCTAAGGAGACGGTCTAGTCTTGGCCCATATTGTTCGCAAAATAGACCACCGTACTAACTTTATCGCGGAAGCAAACAAAATCTCGGACCCAATAAATACTGGGTCCGAGACAAAATGAACCCTTATCGGATTGCTTTTAAGGGGACATTCTGGTCTTGCAGCTCATATTGTTCGCAAAATAGACCACCAGGCTAGGTTAACTTTATCACGGAAGCTAATACAATGAACCCTGATCAGACTGCTTCTAAGGGGACTGTCTGGTCTTGGCCAATAGTGTTCGCAATATATGCCAAAAAGGTGATAAAAACTCGCAAAAGGAATCGCCGTGAACAACGGTAAAGTTTTAGCCATTATCCTGCCATTTAAATTGTGTTTCGTTGGCAGGCTGATGTTGGTCCGGTTTAAGTGCTATTTGGCATTTGTGAGCACTATTTTAGTGCCATTTAAAAAAAGGAACTTTTTCAGAATAAAACCTAGCAAATTTTTCTGGATCCGCGCATGTACAGTCTGGTTTTTGCCCATATTGTTCGCTAAATAGACCAGCGGACTTTTTTATCATCTGCCGGCATCCCTGCTTAGTACTTAGAACAACTAGGACACAGACGAGCCTACGCAAATGCAAAGACTCGCCAGAGTCTTCGCTGCTCGCATACTCGAAATACATGTAACAGTAATGAAAAAAGAACATTGGTCTGTACCTGAAACTTATATGAATCCTTACCTCTCTCAGTCTGAGCATTGCGCTGTTGTAGCTGTAGACACCACCGTCAGCATCAAGAGTACTCTTGTTACATCCTAGACACATACATCAAGTCTTTGTCAGTGAGGCCATTGCATGAAGCATGCACCCACTTTTTACAAGCGTCACACTGAACAGAGCACAAAAGACAATTTTCAGAACAAACAACACATGGCCAGGAATCAGACCTGGCCGGCCTTTTGCGGGCACGTCCAGGCATAGTGTATCACAAAAGTTAATCAATCACAAACGATATGTTTTAACATAAACACGATGTTGCTTATAACTAAATCGTAAATGGAGAATCAAAAAAATGTGTCGTTTAAATATGGAATCATTTGATTGTCATTTGCAACCAGCCACACTCCCCTGGGGTTCTGGGATAGCGGGGACATAGCTGGTGTTAAGTACCTAAGAGGTGTCCCGGCAGTGCCGTTGTCCTGCCTGGCTTTTGACTCCTGACATAACAGAGGGCCATAACTGGTGTGTTTTTGTATAAAAGAATGCCAGGACCCTCTCAGCATCAAGGTCACGTTGAAGAAAGTTGTTTTATTGCGCTTTTCAATCAATGTCTGGAAATGCAATAAAATATCATAAAATTAAACTCTGTAGTATAGACCTGTTACTTTGTGCATGTGCGATAAGTACCATTAAATATCGTGCACTGGCAAATTAGATTAAATGAAAATTGACGTTTCATTTCTTTATTACAAATATATGTCGTTTCGCTCATCCGGACTGTATGTTTTGCGTGTGTATTTCATATGACAAATTGTAAAAGTCAAGGATCAAACCCGCTACTATCCAATACAACACAGGGGCTCATTTCAGGACCGTTGTACAATGAACTTAGTAACGCCGAACGTATCGTGACTTGATTTGATGTTACTTGATTGTTAATTTTAGTACATGTACATATACATTATGCGTATGTTTTGAAGGTCCTATTTAAGGTATTCCATGAAAAGTATAATTCACAAAGAAAAACAAACAGCCTGTGAGATATCAGCAATTATTGCATCGACAAACAACGAACAGCGAAGGACAGCCTTCGCTGCTCGCATATGTCTACACAATGTACATGTATGGATGTAGATAAAGGCTCTGACTAACTTTTAGTCCCATGGATACACAAGGTGGAAAATCAGATAAAGCAACACTTTATGTACAGTCTGGAAATCACCAGAAAGACTAGTTTTTCACCATCAAATTGAATAAAACAAAAACAAAAAGACATAAAATAATGTGTAACTTTTTCTAAGTATTCTTTTGATGTCTTTGCGTGTCTTTTTCCCGTCTTTGCGCGTCTTTGCTGTGATAGTTTACTCAGCGTAAAATAGACGAAAAAAAAGCAAAAACGTGTAAGCATTATACAAAGGACCAGTTACAAAACGCTAGTTTACAAGACACATTTTGTTATAGATCTATATACAGCATATAAAAAGCTTTGCTTCGGCATAATGAATATAGATCTATATCTAGTTTGTAACTTATTTATTTGGACAGCAAACTTTTCGCTCACAGAATCATTGATCATCTAAAGCTGTTAATGGAATCTTTGAATGCCTATTTGATGTCTTTTTGGAACTTTTACTGAGTATTTAAGTGTCTTTGCGCAGTGCGGGTGTCTTTGTCCCGTCTTTGCGGTTCCCCCGTCTTTGTGCTTCTTTGCGTGTCTTTGCGCGTCTTTGCCTGTCTTTGCGTGTCTTTGCGCGTCTTTGCGTGTCTTTGCGTACTTTAGGTGTCTTTGTAGTATTTAGATAGACCGCTAATTTGAGACAAAACAAAGATTTAAACGGAGACAAGCTCAGAAGTGCATTAGAACAGGGTGTATTTGGGGAGGTATACTTTCCTGGAGATTGATCATGAAATAATTTCTACAGTCATTCTCCTCCCTTCTGCTGATTCAAGAAGTGTTGATGTCAGTTACAAGCAAAAGTATGTGCACGAAGAACTGGTTAACAGCTTAGTCAAGCTTGCCCAGGAAAAAAGTGTGGTAAACTGAACTGACCATCTCGACATGACCATAGCTGTTGACTTAAACATAAAGAATCAAACTAACCAACCAACCAACATCTCCACTCACAGGTCACTAGGCCTTGAGCTGGCTATAGACCCCTCCTCCCCAGGGGGAATTTCGTACACTATGATTTACTGAAACTACATTATATGAGACACAAAATAAAATGCTAGCCCTCTGAGAGTGGCAGCATTAACATGTAACATCACGTTATATACGTTACCCCCAGAAATAGCATTAAACGTCCCTGATAATGTCTCAACCATGACATGTTCGTACATATTTGCATGCTAACACAGGTTTATGAACTTCTTATAACACAGTTACATATTTTTAGTATTAACTTTATAAATGTCTTGAGTTAATACCGGTGTATACGTTAATTAGTGTTTCCTGCGTTATTTCCATGTATCAGTATGGTAGTTATTGACTGTACGAGTATAACATTCGTCACAGAATACAGCAAATCTGTAGGGCTGCTACTTAAATGATTTAAAGTTCCTTATTATGGTCACTTACACTATTTTTCAGGCCCATGTTAGGTATGTTACCCTCATAATAGCATTAAACATTCAAGCTAATGTCTCTAACAAGCCTTGTTTAAAATAATCAAAAGTTCTAACCGATCAGTCTTAAAATCTGTTTTCTAGAAAACTACATATTTTTGACCAGCAAAATTTTTGCACATAGTACAAGAGCAATCTTATATCGATTTTATTTTGTTTATTCCTGAGATAACATGTACTCTTACTATATCTAACTGGTTCGGGCGAATTTCATTTATAAACCTCGATTATTGCCTGCTTTGAAAAAATGGAAGTGTATACTAATTTGCATGCTGGCACAGGCTTATGTATTTCTTTTAACATGGCTACCTATTTTAAGTATTCATTTAATAAATGCCTTGAGCTTTAACTGTTATATGTGTTACCAAATGATACATAGGTTATTCTGAGTATATGTATAGCAGTTGTTGACTATACATGTATTAAGTCTGTCAGTGAATTAAGAAAAGTAATAAGGCTGAAATAAATTGAAGTACCTTGTCAATTTATGGTGATTTAAACTATTATAATAGTGTGATCTATCAACCTTCGCTGTTTGCTCACATAAACAGTAGATACATGTACCATGCATTCAAATTGGAAGTTCTGAAAGGCAGTCACTGTGATTTAAACAGCTCAGTTCTGGGCAAGGTATATGGATATAATTCAGGTGGTGTTGACACTGACTAGGGCTACAAGGAAAACAACTTTGAATTGCATGTCAGCTCTATCTGTATGCCTTGTTCCCAATGTTCATTGCAAACGATCACACCAACTATGCACAATATGTACCTGTGTAACTAATTGCACTCATAAAGTCTGATACCCATCACAGATACAAAGAACTTCTCGAACAAAATGGGTTTAGTGTGTCACAATCATTGGTTCTTTGCTTGAAAAATAATTTTGACATAATTATCAGGCAAACAATAAACCCCATGCCAAGTCAAAGGAGGTATTATAGGTTTCAGCAGCTAAAACTACTCTTCGTACTACAAATGGAATGGTGTATTACTCATAACTCTTCAATGCACTGAAATGAAATATCCAATCTGCTCAGATGCAAAGGAGAACGAGTACTAGAGGCAGTTTCTGGCTTCACCAATCCTTTTAGTTCTAGCTTTGAAGACAATTAACTGTACTTTTTGTCTTTCGGTGTTCCTGCTAAGCCTGGCATAGCTAAGGATCTTATTGAGGCTGGTGACATTGGCAAGAAGGCTGTTGCAGACTTCATTGACTCACTTTTAGTTGAAAATCTGTCTTTCACAAATCCCATAAAATGCTACAAGCAAAAAACTTTTGAGGCTTGCAAGGTCAAGAAGAAATTGTCAAATTTACAAAACATAATCAGCCAGATGAGAGCTTAAAGGAGTGTCTTTGGTCAGCATGACCTTTCTATTAGACATAATGTTGACCTTGAGTTGACACTGACATTCCTTCTGGGACCTGTACCATGGTCACTGTCAATTCCTGATAGAATTCCCACCAAAACTGACAAGTCCAAACTTCTGCATGGCTTGCAATCACACGTTGAACCAACATTAGATTTGCCATGTAGTGCTGCACATAACTTTGATGGTAATGCCAAACTACTGAGCATAAACGCTTTTCCTGTTACCTTCATGGATCAGACAGAACCAGTATTCAACCAGGCACTAAAGGCAGGGTGGGTTGGTTTTGTCACTGTTGCATATATACAATGTATAAGCAGCAGTCTATAAATCTTACAAACATTCTCGCAGAAAATAACCTGGGTGTTTTGTTCAACACTGGTGTATGCAACAAAAGGTGCTCCTTCTGAATGTCAACAACATTGGCCTGAATAAGGGGGAAGAGATCTACAGTCATACACTGTTTAACAGATTGTGACATTACCAATGTGTTAGTACCACGGAAAGGTTGTTCCTATCAAACTGATAGAGAACCCCTCCCCACTAGTTCATCTACATTCTAAGCAGGGTAGGAAAGCAAATAAAGGAATGCTCTAGGCACTCATCGGTGAAGCCCTAACATGAGCTATTTATATAAATGCGAATAAGCTGCAGTACAACATGTTTCTGAAAAAAGTACCAAAGCCATACACATATACTGACTATTTCAAATGGCGTGAACATGAACTTTCTTCCACCCTGCTTTTCTGTCATTGAGATGTACATACAAAGATTGAACACTATCAAGTCTTCAACATGAAAACAAGTAAGGATTTCCAGATAAGGACAAAATGTGTGGAAAATAAATGGGAAGGAAATCGAGTACCTCTGGGTGAAGGAAAACTTGAATGTACGGTAACAAAAGAGCCACAGAATCATATTTCACATTTTGTGTGTGATATGGGGTTACCATGTTCAAAACTCAACAACTAAAAAACCTTATAAAAGATAGAAACATAATAGTTGCAGTTTCCAAAAGGTACATAAGCATTCTTTAATACAAAATGAATTGGTAAGCACATTCACATTTTAAAATCTTAGATTCATAAATCATTTATATAGGAATAATGAAAGTAATGTAACATACGTAACACTTGGGGTGCATATTTGTTTTCAAAGGTCCATATCTGTGATGCAAAAATAGCTTATTTAGATGATATAGCCAATTTGAAAATCTTATCTTATGGTTTGCACTTTTCAGAAGTCATGTAATTTACTTTAATTATCAAAGATGTTGATGGGTAATATATGTAATTGGCTGTTTCAAGGTAATGGTACCATTACCAGAGTGCTAGCATATTGCAAAATCCTTGCAAGATGAGTCTGATAGAGGATTAATAAGTTGTTTTGGAAAATTCTTTAAACCCTTGGATGATATACGAAGAGTTGCTAGCTTGGCAAGAAACAGCTCTATAACTTCTACCAGATTGTTTTTCTTTGATTTTTTAAGTTGTCACATATTGCACTGCATTTTACAAACTTTCCATGAGTATTATGTTAACTATATTTGATCTCTCTATAGTGTATGTTTTGAGTTACTTCCTCAGCAAATGAGCAAGAGTAAAAAAAAAGTACACAGACCTGTGTCAGCTTGCAAATAAGTACTAGCAGGTTGTGTTGGAGACATCTTGAACGTTTAATGGTATTCGTAGGGTAAGGTATGTAACCTGAGCTGTAAAAATAGTGTAAGACACCATAATAAAGAACTTCACTTTATTTGAATAGCAACCTTATAGATTTGCTATATTCACTGACGGATGTAATACATGTATAGTCAATAACTGCCATACTGATACTTGGAAATAACATATGAAACACTAAGTAGCATACACAATGGCAAAAACTCGTGACATTTATAAAATGAATGCTAAAAATTTGTAACTGTGTTATAAGAAGTTCTTAAACCTGTTCCAGACTTCAAACAAGTGTGAATATGTCATGTTGGAGACATAACCAGGAAAATTTAACGTTATCTTGCGGGTAACGTATGTAAAGTGATGTTAGATGCTTACGCTGCCACTCTCAGAGGGCTAACATATTTCATTTTGTGGCTTATATAATTTAGTATCAGGAAATCATAGTGTACAAAATTCCCCCTGGGGGAGGGGAGGGGGTCTATAGCCAGGGCAAGGCCTAGAGAATTTCATTTGACATTTTTGTGTGATATAGGGCTACCATGTTCAACATCTAACAACTCAAAAAGTATATAAGATAGAAACATAATGCTTGCAGTTTTGAAAAGGTAAATAAAAATGCTTTAATATAATACCAAATTAATGAAGATAAACTGGTTTCAATAAAATTTAAGACAAACTATATAAGATTCATATGATAATTTTACTCTATTTCAATATTTCGGCCAAAGGCCTTTATCAAGAAAAAACATAGAATATAAGATTCATTTATCATTTAAAAGGGGGTTCAATGAAAAAATATAATATACACTACATCAGGGTTGACTAAATTTGTTTCCAATGCTCTATATATGTGGCCCAGTAATAGCTTACTTAGAAGATATAACCAATTTGGAAAACTTACCTTATCTTTTGCACTTTTCTGAAGTCTTAAAAAGAATATTTATTATCAAATATTTTGTAGGGTAACTTATGTAACCGGCTGTTACAGCTTAACACTGCCATTTTCAGAGGGCTAACATGTTGCAAAATCCTTGCAAGACATTGGGCTTCCCGAAAAATATGGTCTACAAAATCCCGGGGGGAGGGGGGGGGGGAGGGGGGGGACGGAGGTTTACCATATCCAGTCAGTGGCCTATCACTGTAAAACTAAATTTCCTACAGTATATCTGAAAATATATCTCCCCAAATAAAAATTTTGAATACTGTTATACCCTAAATCTATCTTGGGAAACCATAATCAAATGAGCCGTGACACCCGATTTTCTACAATGTGGCATTTTGACAGGTGTAGACTCACTTACGCCTGTACAGCCTCCT
The DNA here is from genome assembly GCA_964019695.1 of Loripinus fragilis. Taxonomy (NCBI): domain Eukaryota; kingdom Metazoa; phylum Mollusca; class Bivalvia; order Lucinida; family Lucinidae; genus Loripinus; species Loripinus fragilis. The sequence continues at coordinate 79,128,279 of OZ026519.1, forward strand.
TTTAAGCTTATAGAGACCCCAAATACTGGTCAGTCAGTAGCTTAACACATTGTAGAATATTCAAGCGACTAGCAAAGGCTCTGATCAGACTGCGCGTATGCCCAGCCTGATCTGAGGCTTTGCTGATCACACATACCACATTGTTGAAAATCTCATGTCACGGCTCAAATGTGACTCATTCTCTTTCAATGAGTAATAAAGTAAAGTACAATGTAAATTGATAAACCGCTATTAAAGTTTCCTTGACATACCTCAATAAAGTCCCCTCTTTTCAGGTTTGTGGTAAGAAGATCAGCGTTAGATTAAAATCGGAAGATTGGAAGGAGCAGATACATAGAGAAATGAAGACCTCCTCAGTCAGACCTCCCCCTTTATTCAACACTACGACCAACAGTCTCCTTGGTGAAAGTTTTGATATACCAATTATGGATAATTACGATAGTGAAGGTAAGTGTCGTATTTCTTATAAAAACAGGCCACTCTCAGCCCACTAGCAAGAACTCCTCAGTGAGACCTCCTCCTTTATTCAACACTACGACCAACAGTCTCCTCGGTGAAAGTTTTGATATACCAATTATGGATTACGATAGTGAAGGTAAGTGTCATATTTCTTATAAAAACAGGCCACTCTCAGCCCACTAGTGAAAATCTCATCAGTGAGACCTCCTCCTTTATTCAACACTACGACCAACAGTCTCCTCGGTGAAAGTTTTGATATACCAATTATGGATTACGATAGTGAAGGTAAGTGTCAAATTTCTTATAAAAACAGGCCACTCTCAGCCCACTAGCGTGGACCTCCTCAGTCAGACCTCTCCTTTATTCAACACTACGACCAACAGTCTCCTCGGTGAAAGTTTTGATATACCAATTATGGATTACGATAGTGAAGGTAAGTGTCAAATTTCTTATAAAAACAGGCCACTCTCAGCCCACTAGCGTGGACCTCCTCAGTCAGACCTCCTCCTTTATTCAACACTACGACCAACAGTCTCCTCGGTGAAAGTTTTGATATACAAATTATGGATAATTACGATAGTGAAGGTAAGTGTCATATTTCTTATAAAAACAGGCCACTCTTAGCCCACTAGTGAAGATCTCATCAGTTAGACCTCTCCTTTATTCAACACTACGACCAACTGTCTCCTTGGTGAAAGTTTTGATATACCAATTATGAATAATTACGATAGTGAAGGTAAGTGTGGTATTTATTTCTTATAAAAACAGGCCACTCTCAGCCCACTAGTGAAGATCTCATCAGTTAGACCTCTCCTTTATTCAACACTACGACCAACAGTCTCCTCGGTGAAAGTTTTGATATACCAATTATGGATTACGATAGTGAAGGTAAGTGTCATATTTCTTATAAAAACAGGCCACTCTCAGCCCACTAGTGAAGATCTCATCAGTTAGACCTCTCCTTTATTCAACACTATGACCAACAGTCTCCTTGGAGAAAGTTTTGATATCCCAATCATGGATAATTACGACAGTGAAGGTAAGTGTTGTACTTCTTATAAAAACAGGCCACTCTCAGCCCACTAGTGAAGATCTCATCAGTTAGACCTCTCCTTTATTCAACACTACGACCAACTGTCTCCTTGGTGAAAGTTTTGATATACCAATTATGGATAATTATGATAGTGAAGGTAAGTGTCATATTTCTTATAAAAACAGGCCACTCTCAGCCCACTAGTGAAGATCTCATCAGTTAGACCTCTCCTTTAATCAACACTATGACCAACAGTCTCCTTGGAGAAAGTTTTGATATCCCAATCATGGATAATTACGACAGTGAAGGTAAGTGTTGTACTTCTTATAAAAACAGGCCACTCTCAGCCCCATAAGTGAAGATCTCATCAGTTAGACCTCTCCTTTATTCAACACTACGACCAACAGTCTCCTCGGTGAAAGTTTTGATATACCAATTATGGATTACGATAGTGAAGGTAAGTGTCGTATTTCTTATAAAAACAGGCCACTCTCAGCCCACTAGCGTGGACCTCCTCAGTCAGACCTCCTCCTTTATTCAACACTACGACCAATAGTCTCCTCGGTGAAAGTTTTGATATACCACTTATGGATTACGACAGTGAAGGTAAGTGTTGTACTTCTTATAAAAACAGGCCACTCTCAGCCCACTAGTGAAGATCTCATCAGTTAGACCTCTCCTTTATTCAACACTACGACCAACTGTCTCCTCGGTGAAAGTTTTGATATACCAATTATGGATTACGATAGTGAATGTAAGTGTCATATTTCTTATAAAAACAGGCAACTCTCAGCCCACTTGTGAAGATCTCATCAGTTAGACCTCTCCTTTATTCAACACTACGACCAACAGTCTCCTCGGTGAAAGTTTTGATATACCAATTATGGATTACGATAGTGAAGGTAAGTGTCATATTTCTTATAAAAACAGGCCACTCTCAGCCCACTAGCGTGGACCTCCTCAGTCAGACCTCTCCTTTATTCAACACTACGACCAACAGTCTCCTCGGTGAAAGTTTTGATATACCAATTATGGATTACGATAGTGAAGGTAAGTGTCATATTTCTTATAAAAACAGGCCACTCTCAGCACACTAGCGTGGACCTCCTCAGTCAGACCTCCTCCTTTATTCAACACTACGACCAACAGTCTCCTCTGTGAAAGTTTTGATATACCAATTATGGATTACGATAGTGAAGGTAAGTGTCATATTTCTTATAAAAACAGGCCACTCTCAGCCCACTAGTGAAGATCTCATCAGTTAGACCTCTCCTTTATTCAACACTACGACCAACAGTCTCCTCGGTGAAAGTTTTGATATACCAATTATGGATTACGATAGTGAAGGTAAGTGTCATATTTCTTATAAAAACGGGCCACACTCAGCCCACTAGCGTGGACCTCCTCAGTCAGACCTCCTCCTTTATTCAACACTACGACCAACAGTCTCCTCGGTGAAAGTTTTGATATCCCAATCATGGATAATTACGACAGTGAAGGTAAGTGTTGTACTTCTTATAAAAACAGACCACACTCAGTCTACTAGCAAAGACCTCAGTCAGACCTCCTCCTTTATTCAACACTACGACCAACAGTCTCCTCGGTGAAAGTTTTGATATACCAATTATGGATTACGATAGTGAAGGTAAGTGTCAAATTTCTTATAAAAACAGGCCACTCTCAGCCCACTAGTGAAGATCTCATCAGTTAGACCTCTCCTTTAATCAACACTACGACCAACTGTCTCCTTGGTGAAAGTTTTGATATACCAATTATGGATAATTACGATAGTGAAGGTAAGTGTCATATTTCTTATAAAAACAGGCCCCTCTCAGCCCACTAGTGAAGATCTCATCAGTTAGACCTCTCCTTTATTCAACACTACGACCAACAGTCTCCTCGGTGAAAGTTTTGATATACCAATTATGGATTAGGATAGTGAAGGTAAGTGTCATATTTCTTATAAAAACAGGCCACTCTCAGCACACTAGCGTGGACCTCCTCAGTCAGACCTCCTCCTTTATTCAACACTACGACCAACAGTCTCCTCTGTGAAAGTTTTGATATACCAATTATGGATTACGATAGTGAAGGTAAGTGTCATATTTCTTATAAAAACAGGCCACTCTCAGCCCACTAGTGAAGATCTCATCAGTTAGACCTCTCCTTTATTCAACACTACGACCAACAGTCTCCTCGGTGAAAGTTTTGATATACCAATTATGGATTACGATAGTGAAGGTAAGTGTCATATTTCTTATAAAAACGGGCCACACTCAGCCCACTAGCGTGGACCTCCTCAGTCAGACCTCCTCCTTTATTCAACACTACGACCAACAGTCTCCTCGGTGAAAGTTTTGATATCCCAATCATGGATAATTACGACAGTGAAGGTAAGTGTTGTACTTCTTATAAAAACAGACCACACTCAGTCTACTAGCAAAGACCTCAGTCAGACCTCCTCCTTTATTCAACACTACGACCAACAGTCTCCTCGGTGAAAGTTTTGATATACCAATTATGGATTACGATAGTGAAGGTAAGTGTCAAATTTCTTATAAAAACAGGCCACTCTCAGCCCACTAGTGAAGATCTCATCAGTTAGACCTCTCCTTTAATCAACACTACGACCAACTGTCTCCTTGGTGAAAGTTTTGATATACCAATTATGGATTACGATAGTGAATGTAAGTGTCATATTTCTTATAAAAACAGGCCACTCTCAGCCCACTAGTGAAGATCTCATCAGTCAGACCTCTCCTTTATTCAACACTACGACCAACAGTCTCCTCGGTGAAAGTTTTGATATACCAATTATGGATTAGGATAGTGAAGGTAAGTGTCATATTTCTTATAAAAACAGGCCACTCTCAGCCCACTAGCGTGGACCTCCTCAGTCAGACCTCCTCCTTTATTCAACACTACGACCAACAGTCTCCTCGGTGAAAGTTTTGATATACCAATTATGGATAATTACGATAGTGAAGGTAAGTGTCATATTTCTTATAAAAACAGGCCACTCTCAGCCCACTAGTGAAGATCTCATCAGTTAGACCTCTCCTTTATTCAACACTACGACCAACTGTCTCCTTGGTGAAAGTTTTGATATACCAATTATGGATAATTACGATAGTGAAGGTAAGTGTCGTATTTCTTATAAAAACAGGCCACTCTCAGCCCACTAGTGAAGATCTCATCAGTTAGACCTCTCCTTTATTCAACACTACGACCAACAGTCTCCTCGGTGAAAGTTTTGATATACCAATTATGGATAATTACGATAGTGAAGGTAAGTGTGGTATTTATTACTATAAAAGGGGGGGGGGGGGAGGGCTACAATGAGCAGGCCAGAGAAACACTCATCATGCTACAAATTTTAATGCAATACACTTTTCGCCATCTTCAAGAAAATAGATTTTGTCAAGCTTTGCCTAGAATAAGCTTAGTTTCAATTTTATTTCGTTCCGTTTTCTACTTACCATCTAAGTTACTAATAGGATTTAACTCCCTTGTTTAGCTCAGACAACTCGCAAAAATTAATAAGCGTCTACATGATCCGGATCACCTATAATCAATATCACTATAGACGCTATATATATCAGTTTTAATTTCTGCGTTGAAACGCTCAGACGTGTTTTTCTATCCGTGAACATCGGAAAATTCCTTTACCTTCAGACAGATTTTGTGTTTCTATTATTGAGATATTCCCTTTATCTGCATTTTGTGATGGCAGATGCTATATTACGGCAAGGGAAAGAGACCAATAATGACGATGATATTGCATCGGTCAGGTCAGAAAGTTCGACCAATATGGCGTCGAAGAAAGTGAGAACACCTCGGACTTCTAAGAAAGACATTGATTCTTTGGAGCTGAAAGTTAACGCTCGTTTGGAACAGCAAGAAAAGCAATTCTCGGCTATGGACGAGAAACTTTTTTCACTAATTTCTCTGTTTGAGAGACTGCCTCAAGAAAACAGACAACATCGTTCTGTCACAGCAGAAAAGGTTTCGGAATCTGACAGACATCCTCTAATTTCTTTGGGAAATTCATTGAATAGAGACTATGGAAATTCGGATCCCGTTTTGGAGGACAATGTTTCCATTCATGTGTCACGAGAAGAGAGAGGACATTTGCAGTTATCAGACTCTAATTCCGAGGTAGGTTCATTTACTTCTCATCAGGTTGATAACCCTGGCGATGAAAGATTTAGTAAATACTTGACTAGTGAGAAGCCAAATTTGGGCGAAAAATTTGGAGAAGATGCATTTGTCAAATCAAAGAAAAAGACAGGTATTGTGCTTGAACAAAATCAAATTGACGTTTTGAATGAGGCCTGGCAGGCAGAGGACCCAACGCGGGTCTCAGCATTTAAAGAAAACTATAAACATGCCTTCCCAATTGACAAATCTTGTGAAAGTCTTTTTAATGTACCCAAGATGGATGATTCAGTAGAAGCTTTACTGATCAAACGTTTTGGCCACAAAGCAGGTTTTAGCAGAGTACCTTCTTTAGTTTCGAAAGGCATGAAAGCTGTGGAAAGGTTAAGTTTTCAAGGTCAGATGGCGGCTCGTATGGGGCTCATTACTTCTTGCTATACTCAACAAGCTCTTGGTGTTTTATTAGACACTTTACAACAAATGAACCAAATTTAGACCTAGCTATACAAACGGTTCGTGATATTTTTGCATTATCAACCAAAACTCTAGACCAGATTTCTAGGACTGGTGCATTTCACCATTTAGTGAGAAGACAAGCTACTATGCATGACACAGGGTTGAGTGATTCTAAGAACTATGCTTCAGCTATTATGAAGTTACCTTTGACCTCAGAAGGTGTTTTTGGGTCTCAGTTCGATAAAGATTTGAGAGATAAGAAAGAACTTAACAAACAATTGTCAGAGGTTCTACCTGAAATTTCAGTGAACAAACGTTATCAGTCTAATACAGGTACTTACAAGAGGAAGAGCAGTTATATGGCACCAGAGCCTAGTGCCAAGAAGACACGAACTGACTACAGTGAGACATATAATAAATCTAGACCTTGGTCTTCACAGTTCAAGATTCCCCGTACCAACTATTACAAGGGAGACAACTTCTTCAGGGGAGACAACAAGTCCAAAAATGTGGTAAGTTCTTTTCAAAGAAACTTTCAAACAAAGCGGGTTTGACTCGACACAGTCAGTGTATCCTCAAATACCTGTAGGCGGTCGTCTACAATTTTTCATAAAAGAATGGGAAAAAATAACAGATGACAAATGGGTTCTTTCGACAATATCAGAAGGGCTAAAATTCGAGTTCATTTCAAAACCAAAGTGGATAGGAATGAAAGAAACTTGTGTACCTGTCAAAAAATCTACCTATTATTCTTACAGAGGTAGAAAGTTTATTAGAAAAAGGTGCCATAGAACCTGTCCCAATTTCTCTTATCAACAGCGGTTTTTACAGTACATTCTTCCCAGTTCCAAAAAAGACAGGAGATTTAAGGCCAATAATATATCTTCAACCGCTGAACAGGTATATGTCGAAACAACACTTTCGGATGGATACACTGACAAAAGTGTTAAATTTGGTAAAGCCAAAAGACTGGGCAATATCTCTGGACCTGACCGACGCATATTTACACATTCCGATACACAAGTCCCATCGGAAATATCTTCATTTCAGCATTCAGGGACAAGTGTTTCAGTTCCGGGCTTTGCCGTTCGGACCCTCCCAGAGTCCACGCTGTTTCACCAAAATTATCTCAGTGGTAACGGCTCATTTGAGGATGCACAACATGCGTCTAGCCTCATATCTAGACGATTGGCTTATAGTAAATGCAATCAGGAAAATGTTGCTGTTAGATCGAGAGAGATTGCTCAATCTTTTGCACAAGCTGGGGTTTTTGGTAAATTGGGAGAAATCATCCTTAATACCCAGTCAGAATATAACTTTCATAGGAGCAGTATTCCACTTTCAGAGAAGTATAGTACTTCCAACACAAGAGAGAATAGACAAGTTGCATTCAGCCATTCACAGTTTGATAGAAGGTCACAACACGGCACACAATTTTTTACACCTTTTAGGGCTAATGGCCTCATGTATAGAACTGATTCCCAATGCCAGACTATACATGAGGCCAATACAATTACATCTTCTTCATTTCTGGAGACCAGTCACAAAAGATATGCAAATGATAGTGCCAGTTACACAACATCTAAAAGGTCATTTGAAGTGGTGGCTAGATATAGCAAACATTACACAGGGCAGGTCTTTAGTACAATGGTCAGACCCGATCACAATCACAACAGATGCTTCCAAAACTGGTTTTGGGGGTCACATGAAAAATCAGATTTATAAGGGCCTTTGGACAAAAACAGAAGCCAAACAACACATCAATATCTTAGAAATGGAAGCAGTGATTCGAACAATAAAATATTTTCTTCCACAGCTACAAGGTCAGAATGTTCTGTTGCGATGCTACAATACAACAGTGGTACAAAACTGCCAGAGACAAGGAGGGACCAGGTCAATCAGTCTTTGTTACAAGACTTGGGAACTTTATCAAATGACAATAAAACATCACATTCAGATTCAAGCTGCTCATTTAGCAGGCCACAAAAATATTTTGGCCGACCAATTATCCAGGACCAGAGTTCTACCTCTAGAATGGGGTTTGAACGATCAAATCACGAACAAGATATTTGCAATTTGGGGGAAACCTATGATAGATCTATTTGCATCAGACAACAATCACAAACTGCCAATATATTGTTCGTGGATTCCGTCCCAGAAAGCATTCGCAATAGACGCTCTGTCAATTCCATGGAACAACATGGAAGCATATGCCTTTCCTCCAATTTGCCTGGTTCCCAAAGTCCTGGCACATATGTCGCTGTTCCATTGTCGGATCATTCTAATAGCACCACAGTGGCCCAGGAGACACTGGTACACAAACCTGTTACAAAGTCTAATAGACTATCCAAGAAGATTACCAGTTCTAAACAATCTTCTTCATCAACCAAAAACAAGAATATATCATCCCAATCCAGAAATGTTCAATTTGACAGCATGGCTGCTCTCAACCAAAATTTCAGAAATTCAGGGTTTTCAGCAGAAACTAGAAAATTGCTCACAGCTTCATAGAGAGCAGGGACACAACAAGACTATGCTTGCAAATTCAAGAAGTTCAATAGTTGGTGTTGTGAACGGCAAAAAGATCCCTATTCTGCCTCCTTAGTAGACTGTGCAGATTTTTTAACTCATCTTTTTAAATCTGGTTTACAGTACCGTACAATTGCAGGCTATAGATCTATGTTGTCTTCAGTGCTCTTACCAATAGACAATATTCCTGTGGAGAAACACCCATATATAATTTGCCTGTTAAAAGGGGTCTTCAATTCCAGACCTCCTTCTGTAAAATTGCTTCCTGAATGGGATCTGAAAGTAGTGTTAGAAGCATTACAAAAGCCACCTTTTGAACCCTTAAAACAAGCAGATCTTAAATTTGTCACTTACAAAACTATTTTTCTTGTAGCCATCACAACGTTCAGGAGATGTTCGGACCTACAAGCACTGAGATTAGGGGAAGGTGCAGTCAAGGTACAGAACAGAGGAGTTACATTTATTAGAACAGGCTTGTCAAAACAAGACAGACCAGGTCATGTAAGAAATAAAATTTTTGTACCTGCTTTCAAAGACAATAAGAAGCTAGATCCCAAGAGAGCTTTACTTTACTATTTGAAAAAGACAGATAATTTGAGGGCTCAAAATCAGTTAAAATTATTTGTATCTATAGTGAAGCCCCATCAACCTGTGTCAACACAGACTTTTTCCAAATGGATTGTTAATACCATCAGAATGGCTTATGATAGAAACATTAAGACAACAGGTCATTCAACGAGAGCGATTGGCCCTTCTTGGGCCCTTTTCAAAGGAGCCAGCATGCATTCCATTTTAGATGCAGCAGATTGGTCCAAGGAGACAACGTTTACCAGATTCTATCTGAGAGACGTAGATGTTTCAGTTTTAAAGTAAAAAAAAAAAAAATGTATATATGCAGTATTGTGTTTATATAGTTTTAAATTTCTGCGAGTTACTTTGTGGAAAATAAGTGTGTATACTGTATTTGAAGTACAGGAAGGATTCAATAGTGATATTTAAGTAAATACATATAGGAATATGTGTTGAATGTGTAAGAAACTGTTTTGTGTAGTATATCAAGTTGGAATCAATATTAGACAATACATAAACATTATTGGAAGAGTTCATTACATGATGTAGATATGGGTTTTTGATGTAAATTTTGTAAATACTTCACTGAACTAAAGAGGTGGTGTTTCTATGGTATTCAGTCTACAGTACAGAAAATAAAGCCCAGCCATCCTATGTGAAGGTAAGGCTTGTTAATCTATCCTATTAGTAACTTAGATGGTAAGTAGAAAAGGGAACGAAATAAAATTGAAAATTTGATTTTCAAGTTATAATTTTATGAGAAGTTTTCTACTTACCATCTGGACTTCCCACCCACCTCCCCACTATATATATTTTCTGTGTACTATTTGGTAGTTAAACGCACAGGAAATTAAAACTGATATATATATAGCGTCTATAGTGATATTGATTATAGGTGATCCGGATCATGTAGACGCTTATTAATTTTTGCGAGTTGTCTGAGCTAAACAAGGGAGTTAAATCCTATTAGTAACTTAGATGGTAAGTAGAAAACTTCTCTCATAAAATTAAAACTTGAAAATCAAATTTTCAATTTGATAGAAATGACCAGGATGTTGTCCAGTTATCTTAACATCAGATATTTGCTTTGTATCTGTCAAAATATTAAGAGTGAGCATGGGTAGGTCTGGATGGAAATTAATATGACAAAACATCTTTATAGCCCCGCTTTGAAAAAGGGGGGGGGGGCTATATAGGATTTGGATTGTCTGACATTCCGTCCATTCGTCAGTTTGTTCATTCTTCATTATTTTTTTGTTTCTGCTCAATTTCTTCAGAACTCTTTTATAGAAATTATCCAAATTTTGTATGTGCATTGATAATGATATGATCTAGCTTTGGATTGTTACAGGTCATGTTTTCTGAATTTGTACCAGAGTATATGGCCCATGATTTACGCTGAAATTTCTTTCCGCTCATTATCTTGAGAACAAATTGATATAATTTCACCAAATTTTATATATGCATTCATATTATTAGCCTAGGATTGTTGCACGTCATTTTTCACACATTTGTGTGAGAGCTATGGCCCTTGATTTACGCCAAAATTTGGTTTCTGCTCAATATCTTGAGAACAAATTGACAGAATTTCACCAAATTTAAGATATGCCTTCATATTGACTAGATCTAGCTTTGGATTGTTGCACATCATTTTTTACACTTTTGTACCAGAGTGATGGCCCTTGATTTACGCCAAAATTTTGTTTCCCCTCAATATCTTGAGAACAAATTGACAGAATTTCACTGAATTAATTATATGCATTCATATTGACAAGATCTAGCTTGGGATTGTTACACGTCATTTTTTGCACATTTGTACAGATGATGCCATTTTGTTTACAGTGGGCCTGATATGGAATCATACTGTTTGACACATTGAAGGTATTCTTGAAAGAAGTTTTCAAAAAAGTTGATTTTGAAAAAAAAATAGCAGAAGACAAAGAAGCATGATAAATTACCTAGCAGGCCATCGGCACTTGAAGGGTTTAGGAATATATGTTATTTTTATCCAGGTGATGATGAGGATACTGAAAGTCTAGATGAGTTTCTGGAACCAGTCAAGTCAGACAGATCTAGAAGTAATACTCCAGTACACTCAGGTATAGTTCATAGATTTAGATAAACGAAAATTTTCAACGTAAAAATGTAAATATTTTCTTACCCATAATTTTTAGCATATGTTTTGGGTGCTCTTTTGAGTACCCACAACATATGTTTTGGTTGAGAAATAAGAAAATTATTTTTCTGGTATGCACTCTTAAATAAAGTCCTGATAGTTGAACAAATTGGCCAAGTTAATGGCTGCACCTTATGAATACGTAGTCAGGAGTTGTCCTAACATAGCAAATCTATATTTAACGTTCCAGTACACTCAAGTATACCCTAATGAATACAGTAAAACCTGTCTTAAGCGGCCGCTCAAAATGAAGACCAAAAATTGGGTTTTAAGACAGATAATCACTTAATGCAGGTCAAAAATATTGCAGAATGCTCCTGTGGAAGCATTCTGCAATACTTTCAACCTACATTAACTTACCATTTTTGCCATTAAGATCTTTGTTTTGTCTATTTTTGAGTGGCCACTTAAGACAGGTTTTACTGTACATAATTAGGACTTGTCCTAGTTAACCAAATGTAGAAGAAAGACACAAGTACACTCAGGTATAGCTGAACAATAAATAGGGGGCACAGTGGCTCAGTGGTAGAATGCTTGACTTGAGACCAAGGGGCTGTGGGTTCAAGCCTCACCGGAGTCACTGTTTTGTGTCCTTGAGCAAGACACATTTATCCTTGCTCAGTACTGGTTCAACCCAGGAAGACCCGTCCCGACATAACTGAAAATCGTTGACTGGGACATAAAGAATCAAATCAAACAAAAAATGAACAAATAGGCTGGGGCATTAAGTGTTACCCTTGTCCGTCCGTCCGTACTTACGTACATATGTACGCAGGTACGTCCAAGCAACGTCCCCTCTCTAACTCAAATACTTTTTATCAGAATTTTATGAAACTTGGTCACATTGTTTAGTACCATGATGTCTTCTTGAAGTTCGATAATGGTCCATATCACACCATGTTTTCAGTTGTTATGGCCCTTTCCTTATGAAAATTCACCATTTGAACCGATGTCCGCTCTCTAAGTCTAATAGTTTTGATCAGAATTTTATGAAACCTGGTCACATTTTATAGTACCATGATGTCTTCTTCAAGTTCGATAATGGTCCATATCTCACCAATATTTCAGTAGTTATGGCCCTTTCTTAATTAAAATTCACCATTTCAAAGGACGTCCTCTCTAAGCCAAATAGTTTCAATCAGAATTTTATGAAACTTGGTCACATTGTTTAGTACCATGATGTCTTTTTCAAGTTTGATAATGGTCCATATGGCACCATGCTTCCAGTAGTTATGGCCCTTTGTTTATGGAAATTCACCCTTAGAAACAATATCCGCTCTCTAATTTGAATATTTTGATCAGAATTTTATGAAACTTGGTCACATTGTTTAGTACCATGATGTCTTCTTCAAGTTTGATTATGGTCCATATCACACCATGCTTACAGTAGTTATGGCCCTTTGTTTATGAAAATTCACCATTTGAAACGATGTCCGCCCTTTTAGTTGAATATTTTTGATCTGAATTTTATGAAACTTGGTCACATTGTTTAGTACCATGATGTCTTCTTCAAGTTCAATAATGGTCCATATCGCACCATGCTTTCAGCAGTTATGGCCCTTTGTTTATGAAAAATCACCGTTTTAAATGATGTCTCTCTAAGTTGAATACTTTTGATCAGAATTTTATGAAACTTGGTCACATTGTTAAGTACCATGATGTCTTTTTCAAGTTCGATAATGGTCCATATCGCACTATGCTTTCAGCAGTTATGGCCCTTTGTTTATAAAAATTCACCGTTTTAAATGATGTCCGCTATCTAAGTCGAATACTTTTGATCAGAATTTTATGAAACTTGGCCACATTGTTTAGTACCATGATGTCTTGTTTAAGTTCGATAATGGTCCATATTGCACCATGCTTTCAGCAGTTATGGTCCTTTGTTTATTGAAATTTACCGGTTTAAATGATGTCTGCTCTCGAAGTTGAATAGTTTTGATCAGAATTTAATGAAACTTGGTCACATTGTTTAGTACCAGGATGTCTTCTTCAAGTTTGATAATGGTCTATATGGCACCATGCTTTAAGGAGTTATTGCCCTTAGTTTATGAAAAGTTGTCGGTTTAAACAACGTCTGCTCTCTGAGATGAATAGTTTAGATTATAATTCTATGAAACTTGGTCACATTATTAAGTACCATAATGTCTTCAAGTTTCAGAATGGCCCATATTGCATCATGCCTTCAGGAGTTATTGCCCTTTGTTAATGACAATTCCCTATTTATGCGAATTTGGCAATAGCGGGGGCATTCGTGTCCTATGGACACATTTCTAGTTCATAAGCTGAACCAAATGAATACCGAATTAGGACTTGTACTAGCTAGCCATATCAGCCAACTCTTAGGCTGAATCAAATGAATACTCAGTTAGGACTTGTCCTGGCAAACCAAATCGGTTTATTCAGGCTGCACCTTGAGAATACATATTATGACTTATCCCATCTTACCAAATTGGCCAACTCTTAGGCTGCCTCTCATGAATACCCAATTAGGACTCATCTTGGCTAACCAAATTAGCCAACTCTTAGGTTGCCCTCATGAAAACCCAGTTATGACTCATCCTGGCTAACCAAATTGGCCAACTCTTAGGCTGTCCCTCATGATAACCCAATTATGACTCGTCCTGGCTAACCAAATTGGCCAACTCTTAGGCTGCCCCTCATGAATACCCTATTAGGACTTACCTTGGCAAACCAAAGTGGCCAACTCTTTTGCTGCCCCTCATGAATACCCAGTTATGACTCATCCTGGTTAACCAAATTGGCCAACTCTTTGGCTGCCCCCCATGAATACCCAGTTATGACTCATCCTGGTTAACCAAAGTGGCCAACTCTTTGGCTGCCCCTCATGAATACCCAGTTATGACTCATCCTGGTTAACCAAAGTGGCCAACTCTTTGGCTGCCCCTCATGAATACCCAGTTATGACTCATCCTGGTTAACCAAATTGGCCAACTCTTTGGCTGCCCCTCATGATTACCCAATTAAGACTTATCTTGGCTAACCAAATTGGCCAACTCTTAGGCAGCCCGGCATTAATACCCAATTATGACTCGTCCTGGCTAACCAAATTGGCCAACTCTTAGGCTGCACCTCATGAATACCCAATTAGGACTCATCCTGGCTAACCAAATTGGCCATCTCTTAAGCTGCGCTTTATAAATACACAATTAGGACTCGTCCAGGCTAACCAACTCATTTTATTTAGGCTGCACCTTGACAATATGTATTATGACTTGTCCTAGGTTAGCTAACCAAATCAGCCAACTCTTAGGCTGCACAATATGAATATAATGAGCACTTGTCATAGTTTCCCAATTAGCCAATCATGAGGCTTCCCCTCATGAGCATGAGGACTTGTCCTAGCATACCCAATTTGCCAACAGTTTCTTTCCCTCAATATTCTCATGAATATCATGAGAACTTGTCCTAGCTTACCGAATTGCCAACTATTAGGCTACCCCATATGAATATATCCAATATAATGAGGACTTGTCCTAGCTTACCTAATTTACCAACTATATGGCTGCACCTCATGAATACTTGATAAGGACCTGTCCTAGTTAAGGTATTCCCCCAACTCTTAGGCTGCAAACATCAGACAAAATTTGTGGTGAATGGCGGAAATCAGGAACCATTAATATTTCAGGCTCCAACAGCCCGGCAGATGTCATGCTGTCATCCAGTAACCAAAATGGGGCTCCAGCTCCTCCTTCCAGGCCTTCACCCCCTAGCAGACCTGCAGCCCGGGGACCAGCCCCTACCCAGAAGCCCCAAGAAAGCATAGCTGATACAGTGATAGTCCCTCAACCAGTGCCAAAATTGAGAGGAAATCCTTTAGAGGTAAGTGAGACCAAAAAGGCCTAGACAAACAGCGCAGACCCAGACCAGATTGCTTCCGAAGAAGCATTCTGACCAGGGTCTTCCCTGTTTGCTATTCTGAAAAGCTTTTTGTGAATTCCAGCCCTGAAAACAAACATTTCATTTTGATAACAGAAAGAAAAAAGTGTTCAAAATTTTAGAACATTTACTGTAATCCTTTATTGATACAAAATAAATTGTCCATTATTTGTTTTAGGTGTCCCAGGTTGGAACATTCCAGTTATGTGTGCCTGTCCCTGAAGATACGAGGGTCATTTGGAAAGTTCTTAGCATGGCATCATAAATCCACAATGCGTTGATAAAATGCTATCAAATAATACATTTTTGGAAACTAGAATTCAACGGCTACTTGATGGTTTAATTTTTGTCGATAAAGGACTTGGCGTGCACGTGCAGCGCATGCTCAAAATGAGTAGGGGTTTATATACTGGTGGAAATTTTAAGCAAAATACTTAGATAAAAGCGAAGGAAAATTGGGGACCTTGTTTGCGATCTTGATTTGACAAATTAACGATTTTGTGCCAACTTATTTTTTATTAAATTATATGCAATCACTGCTTGCACTACTACCACCTTTACAGTCGGGAAATGTTGACTTAATGGTACAAAAATGGTACAAAAGTAGCTAATTTCATGAACTATTGTTAATGTTCTGCACACTTTTCAAAAGGTAAAATGTTATATTTTCCACTAAATTATTGCGTTTTCCAGTATACAAACAGTACATGTATTCACAATAATATTTTTTGTGTCTGCATTATTATATCCTCATGAAATTTGTGCCATAACATCTTTAAAATGATACCAAACATGATAAGGTTTGTAAATCGGTTACTGAGATAAAAGACCATGCTAAGAACTTTCCAAATGCCCCTCGTAGTTCTTTTAATATCTTAACCCTTATCCTGCCAATATTTTTTGTCCATGTCTGCTTATTATTTCATGGAAGAAAGCACTTTGAAGGGAGCTTTCTGATCTGGGGTCATACTGCTAGCAATATGCTACCAATGTACATAAGCAGATGAGAGAGCAGACGACTAAACCCTAGATTCTAGGTATCCTGGGTCAGTTGTGGTGCTTGATTGTATCAATTTCTGATCTTTGTCTTCTTTCTAACTTTTATGTGGGTTCAATTACAGTAAAAATTGTATATATTTCTTGTTTCTAGACAAATAGACCTGTAGCTGCACAGAGACCTGGACCCCCGGCTAAACCTCCCCCACCCCAGAGACCAGCTGGTGGTCCACCAAAGCCAGCACCACCTGGTGGCGGGCCTTCAAAACCACAACAGATGCCAGGTAAAGCTTTTTAGGGCCATTGCCACAAAATTTCAGGGAAATTTATCAGTATCCCATGAGTGAAAAAAACATCCAACCAATCATGTCTGACAAAAGCTGTATAATGTAAGAAATGTACTTGAAGCCTTACTAATGTTGCTTTTTTTGTTCTTTACCTGCTTGTATCCTCTACTGATAACCTTCGCTGTCAAGCTAAACTGGTACATTTGTGCAAATACTACTGACGTTGCAAAGAATTTTGCTGTTATAAAGAGTGTCCATAGAAAGAGTCCTCTACTGACAACCTTCACTGTCAAGCTAAACTGGTACATTTGTGCAAATACTACTGACGTTGTAAAGAATTTTGCTGTTATAAAGAGTGTCCATAGAAAGAGTCCTCTACTGACAACCTTCGCTGTCAAGCTAAACTGGTACATTTGTGCAAATACTACTGACGTTGTAAAGAATTTTGCTGTAATAAAGAGTGTCCATAGAAAGAGTTTTCCCTGTGGTACTAATTAATTATAGTATTCTCAGGTTTAGATAAACAAAAAAAATCAGCATAAAATTGTAAATATTTTCTTAATGATCAATTCTAACAAATGTTTGGATGCTCAAAAGAACCGTCTCATTGAGACAGTTCTTTTGAGTACCCACAACACATGTTTTGGTTCAAAAATAAGAAAATCAAATTTTCGTTACGCACTCTTAACTAAAGTCCTGAGTACTTCTCAACCAAAACATGTGTTGAAGCTACTCATTGAGACAGTTCTTTTGAGATTACAAAGCAAATATTTATACTGATGGATAAGAAAACAATCACAATTTTACACTTATCTGGACCAACCAGTATGCATCTTAGTTATTCTATTTATCAGGCTCTCCATCAAGATCGCGACCTAACCCTCCTGTCATTAAACAACCCCTTGGACCACAGGCTATAGGAAAGATTAAGCAACAACATAAGGTTTGTATGTTTACATTGGCTCATTATCAAAATATTTTTATTATACCCCAGCTTTTATGTTGAGGAGTATATAAATTTCATACCCCATGACATATAAGCTGAGGGGTATATTATAATTTTTATACCCCCCGCAAACTTTGTTTGTGGTGGGTATACTGTTTTCACGTTGTCCGTGCGTGCGTTTGTCCGTGCTTCCGTCCGTCCGTCCGTAACGCTTTGTTTCCTTAATATCTTGAAGAGTCATTGCTGGATTTTCATCAAACCTTGCAAACATGTTCATATACGCAAGACAAATACTTTAAACAAAAAAGTAAGGGCTAGGGGCCAATGCTATTAGAGTTATTTTCCTTTGTAGTTCTAAATGGCTTTTTGTATAGGGTTTTATGCTTATGCTATTATAGGCCATACACGGGCCAATCAACTCCTACCACAGCTTTTGATGGAACAATTTGATACTTTGCCTATACAATGTAAACACATTGAACATATGCATGAAGGAGTTTGGTTCAGAAAAAATATTTTTTGACATAATGTCAGCTGTGAGAACTTAGACAATTTTTACCTAATAAGGCCTTTGTATATGCATAGATGGTGCCTTCATGGGCCGATTAACTCCTACCACAGTTTTTGATGGAACAATTTGATACTTTGCCTATAATACAATGTGTAACGCTTTGTTTCCTTAATATCTTGAAGAGTCATTGCTGGATTTTCATCAAACCTTGCAAACATGTTCATATATGCAAGACAAATACTTTAAACAAAAAAGTAAGGGCTAGGGGCCAATTCTATTAGAGTTATTTCCCTTTGTAGTTCTAAATGGCTTTTTGTATAGGGTTTTATGCTTATGCTATTATAGGCCATACACGGGCCAATCAACTCCTACCACAGCTTTTGATGGAACAATTTGATACTTTGCCTATACAATGTAAATACATTGAACATATGCATGAAGGAGTTTGGTTCAGAAAAAAATATTTTTTGACATAATGACAGCTGTGAGAACTTAGACAATTTTTACCTAATAAGGCCTTTGAATATGCATAGATGGTGCCTTCATGGGCCGATTAACTCCTACCACAGTTTTTGATGGAACAATTTGATACTTTGCCTATACAATGTTAACACATTGAACATATGCATGAAGGAGTTTGGTTCAGAAAAAATGATTTTTGACAAAATGTCAGCTGTGGGAACTTAGACAATTTTCCCCTAACAAGGCTTTTGTACATGTATATGCATAGATGGTGCCTTCATGGGCCGATCAACTTCTACCACAGCTTTTAATGGAGCAATTTGATACTTTGGCCATTCAATACAGACATATTGAACATATGCATGAAGGAGTTTGGTTCAGAAAAAATAATTTTTGACAAAATGGCAGCTGTGAGAACTTAGACAATTTTTCACTTATATGGCTTTTGTATATGCATGGAATGTGCCTTTATGGGCCTATCAACTCCTACGACAGCTTTTGATGGAGCAATTTGATGCTTTGCCACTACAATGTAGACATATTGAACATATGCATGAAGGAGTTTGATTTGGAAATAATAATTTATGACAAAATGACAGCTGTTCATGTGTTAGAACTTAGACAATTTTCCCCTAACAAGGCTTTTGTATATGCATTGATGGTGCCTTCATGGGCCGACCAACTACTACCACAGCTTTTGATGGGGCAATTTGATATGTTGCCTTTACAATATAGACACATTGAACATATGCATGAAGGAGTTTGGTTCGGAAAAAATAATTTTTGATAAAATGACATCTATGAGAACTTAGACTATTTTTTCAGTATAAGCTTTGACATATAGAGCTTTCAGGTGTGAATAAATTTGTGTATTTGATCTTAACAAATGTTCCAGATTGCAAGCTTTAAGATCATTTGCACAGATTCTACTTAAATCTTGTTTTCACAGATTCTATGAAATCTTTTTTTCAAAACTAGGGTCTGCTGGTTTGAACTATCACTTGCCAAAACTAAGTTTTTTCACTGACCCTTACTGTGCGGGGGGTATCTAATAAGCATTGCTTATTGACTTTTTTCATTGTCTTTGTGTTCGTATGTTCATTCGTTCATTGGTACTTCAGTTACATTCATGGAATTTAAGACAACGTTTTGGGTAAAGTTTCTCAATTCAGGTAGTTTTTTAGCTCACCAGAGCCAAAGGCTCAGGGTGAGCTTATAGTATGGGACTCGAGCCAGCGTCCGTCTGTCCGTCCGTGGTACACACTTTCAAACATGAATGTGTCTGAGACCAGCAGGCCTATCGTAATCAAATTTCATCTGGAGCATCATTGGGGTGGGGGATTGTCTGCATTAGGTTTTGGGCCAGATCGGATGAGAACTTTGGTTACCATGGCAACAGATAGCTCCCATAGGGTTATAATGGGGAAAACCTTGTGACCACTCTAACTCCTTCATTTTTGATTGGTTCATCTTTATTCTTGCAGGTAACAAGGACAACCATAAAATCTTGGATGGGTTCAAAATTGGGCAGTATTCGATTTTGGACTGTGGAGTTAGCTGCCCTTGAGCGTTTGGAGAAATCCCGATAGACTTATAATGGGAGAAGTGTTGTGACCACTCTAGTACCTTCATTTTCCATAGGATCTTCTTCATTCTTGCAGGTAACATAGTCAGCCATAAAAGCTTGGATGGGACTGAATTTTGGCAAGATTTTATCACTGACTTCGGAGTTAGCTGCCTTGAGCGTCTGAAAAATCAATGAATAATGTTGTGACCACTCTAGTGCCTTCATTTTTGATTGGATCTTCTTCATTCTTGCAGACAACAAGAACATCCATAATATCTCAAATGGGTTTGAAATTTGGCAGGATCCGATCAGGGACTTATGAGTTACCTGCCCTTGAGCGTCTGAAAAAATCCCTATAGACTTATAATGGGAGAAATGTTGTGACCTCTCTTAGTGCTTTCAATTTTAAATGGATCTTCATCATACTTGGAGATAAGAAGGACAACTATAAAAGCTTGGATGAGATGGAATTTCGTCAAGATCCCATTGCCTATTATGGAGTTAGCTGCCCTTGAGCATCTTGAAAATTGATTGATAATGTTGTGACCACTCTAACGCCTTCATTTTTGATTAGATCATCTTCATTCTTGCAGGTAACAAGGACAACCATAAAGTCTTGGATGAGTTCGAAATTTGGCCAGATCAGACCTTGGACTGTGGAGTTAGCTGCCCTTGAGCGTCTGGAAAAATCTCCATAGACTTATAAAGGGAGATCTGTTGTGACCACTCTAGGGCTTTCAATTTTAAATTGATCTTCTTCATTCTTGCAGATAAGAATGACAACTATAAAAGCTTGAATGAGTTTGTATTTCTTCAAGATCCCATCACCTAATGTGGATTAGATGCCCTTGAGCATCTTAAAAACTGATGTATAATATTGTGACCACTCTAGCCCTTTCATTTTTGATTGGATCTTCTTCATTCTTGCAGACAACAAGGACAGCCATAAAATCTCAGATGGGTTCGAAATTTGGCAGAATCCGATCAGGGACTTATGAGTTACCTGCCCTTGAGCATCTGAAAAAATCCCCTTAGACTTATAATGGGAGAAATGTTGTGACCTCTCTAGTGCTTTCAATTTTGAATAGATCTTCTTCATACTTGCAGATAAGGAGCTTGGATAAGTTTGAATTCAGTCAATATCCCATCACTTATTAATGAGTTAACTGTCCTTGAGCATCTTAAAAATTAATTGATAATGTTGTGACCACTCTAGTGCCTTCATTTTTGATTGGATCTTCTTCATTCTTGCAGGTAGCCAGGCCAACCATAAAAGCTTGGATGTGTTTAATTTAAAGTAGAACCAACCGTAGACTGTGGAGGTAACTTCCATTGAGCATCATAAAAAATCTGCATAGACTTACAATGGGAGATCTATTATGACCACTCTAGCACCTTCATTTTTCATTTTATTTCTTCATCCTTGTAGGTTACCAGGACATACATAAAAGTATGAATGAGTTTGAATTTCAGTCAGATCCCATCACTTACTATGGAGTTAGCTGCCCTTGAGCATCTGAAAACTATTCTTTCACCAGGTTTCCTCTGCAATTTTTATTCAGATCTTTTTAATACTTGCAGATAACTAGAACTGGCATAATATCTTATGTTTTTGAATTAATTCCTGGTCACTGTTTCAAGTTCAAAGTTATCTGCCTTTGAGCATCTTAAATTATGGTGTCTCCAACATTATGCTGGCTCTCAGGTGAGCGATCGTTGCCCATTGGGCTACTTGTTTGTGTGTGTTTTAATCATTTATTTTATAAGCACCTGTTACAATTTAACTTGATAGCCCAGATGCAATTATCAGGGTGTTCACAGTTTATTTACAGTTCTCTTTCATTCTTTCATACTCTCGACTCACCTTTATTTAATTCAGTTTGTTGACATGAAATCTCAAACTATTATTTGTCAATAGGTCAGAAGTAGTAGTCCATGCAGTGGCTCAGTTGGTAGAACATTAGACTAGGGATTGAAGGGTTGCTAGTATGAGACTCACCAGTCACTGTGTTGTGTCTATCAGCTAAACACTTCATCTGCTGCTTTGTACTGGATCAACCCAGGAAGACAGGAAATCCTCCCATAATGACTAAAATATTGTTGACTGGGATGTAAAGTTTCAACATGAACATAAATAAAGCCCACTAACTCTTCTCTCTTTTATTTTTGATTAGATCCGAAACATTGGTCTACCTACTAATGTCTCTCACTGCGGTCATGCCAAGTCACCAGAGGAGGCTGCTGTTCTTATAGAAAAACTGCTGAGCCCTGATGGTGGGAGTGTGAAAGGGACCCTACCAGCTCCTTTGAAACCAGCAGGAGGTAAGAAATACAGTCAAACATGTCTTAAGCAAGCTGTCAATGGATAATCCAAAATGGCTTGCTGAAGACAGGTGGCTGCTTAATAGAGGTTCAGCTAAGTGGCCATATGAATGAGGTTACCTTTACAATAATGAGTTAAAAATTATGAAGAATTAGGTTTACACTGGTTCAGTTAATGCATTAAATCATATTAATAAAAAGAAATATATCAAAATATGAAATCAAACAAAGACGTGTCCATTCAGTCTAAAGATGTCCATGTTTGTCAAAAGAGTTTGCCTAGTTTGGCACTGCTAATCATATTTTTTTTCTAAAAGCTAAAACTTGGTTTTTGATTAATCAGAAAATGGTTCAACTTTTGTTACTCTAAAATAACTCTTTTCTCAAACGTTATTGCTTGTTTTATTTCCCAGCAAACATTCTATCCTTGTGTAGTAAGCATGTCCTCCAGCAAAGAGTACTACTTTGTATATACTTTTTCACATATGTACCGTTAACATCTGTCACGGTATGGATGAATGAACTTTGACAGCGGTGAACGCTTTGATGTCGACAATTTTATCAGCTGACTGGCTTTGCGATATTTACCTATGACTGGTTACCCCATTACAGACAGTCTACAAGTAGTCTTAGTTTAGCGTATTCCGGTTTTAGGTTACTGTAGGCACTGTTTTTAATCCATTTGTGCTGGTTTTCTGGCATGGCTTCGAGAATGCATTTTGAATCACTCAGCAGTGCTTAAGGATTCAACAAGCCTTCTCAAAGTCTTGCCTGGTAAACTTGAGCCCTGTGATTCAACAAGCCATCTCAAAAGCCTTTTATGGTAAACTTGATATCAAAAGACACTCCCCTACTATTCTCTATATCCAGGTTTGAAACCAACCCAGTTACCAATGCCCAGGAGCAAGACTTCCTCTGACCTACAGACTTCCAAGTCTCAAGATGATAGTGCTCTAGATCCACCCAAACCAATGGCAAGATTCCGCAGTGTGGAAAATATTGCTTCTGGTAGCAAAGACTCGGAGGACCCCGCACCAGTTCCTGTTCCTAGAAAAGGTAGTTTAATAACAGAGAGTGTTGCCAGACCTTTACCTACACCAAGACGTAATGTTCAAAGTCCCGTAGATAATGAAGAAAGTAAAGCAGAGCCAAAGGGACCACCACCCCTAACAGCTCCTCGGCCAAAATCAGCAATGATAGACAGAGAGTTGCCACCTGTACCGAGATCTGCTGAAACTAGTGAGAATTATTACGCTCCACCTCCCACTGCCCCGCGGCCCCAGTCCTCATTCATTGACAGAGATTTACCTCCGGTGCCAAAAACACCAGAGATAAGTGACAACCATTACGCAGCCATTCTGACGATGGACATAAAAAATGCTGAGGCAGCGAAACAAAAAATAGGACAAATGGCAAAAAGTGATAATTCTGATGCCACAACTGTTAAGGCACCACCTCCAGTTCCAAAGAGAAATGACCCAGTTATGGCAAATTCACTTCTAGACGAACCTGTTTCACCAATCGGAGCAATAGCACCACCTGATCCTTTTGATACTAGTGGTGTCAGTCATTTAATTCCAAAGAAAGTTCCATTAGAACCAGAAGGGTCTACAGGTAGTGAAGAGATGAACTTGTATAATTTTCCCGTTGTGCCACCAAGGCCCGTAGAGACTGTTCAAACTGAGGATAATTATATCAACCCAGTTAGTGAGAATTTTATCAATCACGATGATGGTTTGAATGATTATGGAGTGATATGGTCCACTGAACCTGGTTTTAGTCCCCCTCCTGCACCCCCAAATAGACCCTGTCCGTCAAACCCTCCTCCTCCGCCCCCAAGAGAGGATTCTAGCCTCCCATTGGTTAATGATTCAATCCAATTGCCAGCTGGTCTGGGATTGGCTCCTCCTCCACCAATCCCTGCACGGCCAGTGATACCAGCTGACTTTGATTTCACCAATGAGAATACAGTATTTGAGGGACCACCTGTCCCATCAAGACCTGCTCCCCCTCCCCCTATACCTAAAAGACCAGACTGCTGATTAGTTTGATTTGCTATGCAGTGTCTAATGCAAGATTAATCATTTACAGTAATTCTTCTAAAATTACAATTACATTCACTCAATTAATTAAAATTACACCTAATTTATTATCATAACTATTTGATCATCGAATCTTATTTTCTCAAAATGCAACCAGTGTAGATCTGGTTCAGACTGCTCTTAAAGGAGTGCTAAAGAGTGTAGATGCAGATCAGACTGCTCCATTTGGAGTCAGGATCCACACTGGTTGCCATTGCCGTTCTGACTTAAAATTTGTGTTTGGAATTTTAGAATGATTACTATTAGAAAATATGGTGCAAAAGCGAGCAGTATTCAAAATCAACCCTTTTAGTACTGCCACTAGATATCAACAGACAAAATTATATACTGACTCAAAAAAGAAAATAAACATAATAGACTATTCTACAAATATCCAATAAATGTTTGCTAATTATAAATATGGAATTATCATGTGGATGAAAATAGTGTAGATCCTGGTCAGCTGGCTTCATCAGACAAACAAACAAAATAAGTTAGTGAGAAAAAATAATACAATAGCTATGTTGTCTGTTGATATTGCGGTTGGTGTCAGATCTAAGGGTTAAAAATAGAAATATGCAAATTTTAGTAGTTGTGTTGTGCATCAATGTAGAGAAATGAATTGTGAAAATTATAGGCAAGGCCCAGTGCAGACAATGTACATTTGATATATGGTACATTTTCATCAGGTCATGAGCTCTAGGGCTTGAAGCATGTTGATGAGCTTGAATTTGACTTGCCAATTAGATGTGACATGCAATTGCATGGAGCCTGTTTATTTATCTGCTATGAAAATCTTTTAAAAATCTCACTTATGTAATACTCAATAATTTGTGATAATTTACTTTTTATGGCAAGAAAAAAACTTATAGTAATGATGTCCCCCACTGAAAAGGAAGTGGGGCATGTTGTTTTTGGTCTGGATCCTATTGGTTTTGGTGGACTGTAGTTGACATCTCTAGAAGGATCAGTCGACAGATTTTAACCAAATTTGCCTGGAAATAAAATTGGAGTGTGATTAAGATTTTATTAGATTTGGGTGTCTCTTTAACCAGATTCAGGAAGTCTGGAAAAAAAGTTAATAATTCTGAACCTTTGAGCACTAATTCTCAGGCAGGCTCACTCAGTAGACCAAGGTCAAGCTGCTGAAGGAACAGGCTGATTGGGGTCTACATTATTTGCCAGTCTAACATTTTGGTTATCAAAATCTGACAACCAAAATTGTCTAGAAAATTCTTAGGAGCAGATTGCTCCTAAGAATTTTTTTAGACAATTTTTTCCATATATACAGTGTTTCTAAGTCTTACAGGCATTTTCTTATAAATAAGAAATCTGATAACTACAAAGGAAGTGAAAATGCCACAATTAAGATCACAAACGAATCCATGGCACCAAGACGAAGAGACACTAAAACACAGACCGACAAGACATACACACAAACATGATTTCCATCAGAAAAGCAACAAGCTCTCTCTTCCCCATCCAAGTTAATTGGTTGCCAATGAGATTTGTATTATTTATAGATTATGTAAAAGTTTAGGCTGATTACAATTCAGTCCATTTTTAACCCTATGTTTTGGGTCCATGCTATTAGTGAACTGTGTTATAAGGGGACAATTTTGCAAAGTTATTATAGGTAAATGACCATAAAATGGTCATGTTCCCTATAATTCCTTTGTAAATTCCATGATAAAAAAATTTAGGAGCCAAAATATTACTGTGTTATATCCAAATCTGTGTTATAGCGAAGTGTGTTTTAAAGGAACTGCACTCTGCTTTATTCTGTTTTGCTAGCTACTAGTTGTTTAAGAGTTTCTGTCTCAAACCATAATTTAGAATTACTGATAAGTTTGTGAATACAAAAAAGGGTATCTACCATGCTTGACCTAAATATTTATCACACCTACAGTATGGTGAAAGGTTGTCCATTTTGGCATATCACCAGTAAGCTAAACTGTCTTGATTATGATACTGTAAATTCTTGAATTTTTGCTAGAACTTTATTTTCGCATATTGTGTTAAAAGACATATTTGTCATGTTTCAAATTCGGGACTAGGACATGAATAAACTACATCAGTTAACGACAGTCTGATTTTGACATTTTGCAAGAGTTTCGTGAAAATAAACCCCTAGCGAAAATTTTCGAATTTACAGTAGTTGAATTTGTCCATTTGACAATATATGACACTTGCAATATAATAAAGTACAGATTACCTGACAGCCTGGTAAATATAATAATGGATTTCAAAAGGTATTCAAGACAATTTTTTTTATAAATCTATCATTGGTGTAGGCTGACTTTCAGCCTCAAAACCCTGAACTAGGCATATTATAATATTGTTTGATTTTTTTAAAATTAGATTTTGGAAATTTTGAACTTTCACCTTATCACATGAATATTGTTGTTTGCAAAAAATAGATTTCTGTTTTTTTGTTTTATTTTAGAAGATTAATATTACAACTATTGGAGTTTATTTTACACATTCCAGCTTGTGATATCATTGTTATAATCCTGTTTGTAAATATTTCCATCACAAGACAGTTTTCATTGTCAACACAAGATTTGTTAAATAAGCTAGCTTCTACATGGGTGAAAGTTTTCAGGATTAATCCTGAATTCAGGATTTTGAGACTGACTTTCCATAGAAAGTCAGCCTCAAAATGTTGAATTAAGGAGATTATAATAGCTTCCTTGATTAGTTTTCAGATTAACTTAACACAATTAATCATTTTAACTCTAAAAATCCATCAAGAAATGACGAAGTTATTAAGTTTTAAAGATTTGGTTTTCCAGACATTTTCTGCCATTATCATGGCTGGTACCCAGCATTTATATGATGCCACATGTATTTGTTATAGAGACAGTGGGTGTCTTATAACCATTTGCGGGACTAGTGTGCATAGTTTAAAAACCAAAAATAAAAAAAGATGTCATTATTTAAATATTCATGAAGCATTTGGATGACTTTTACCACTTTCTCATTCAAAATTATAAGAACTCCCCATCCAAAAACAGGTGAAGTTCAATCCAATGGCATCCAGTCAAATGGTGAACCAGGATAAAAATTATCCAATTATTGTCATCTTGGGCCTTTTAACTTAATAAATATTAATCAAGTTATTCTCAGAAAATAGTCCACTGGAATGAATGAAAAGAGAACAACTAGGACACTTATTCACATGTCGAAAAATCACCAGCTGCCGTCCTCACTACCTGTGAGGCAAGCATTCTGTTCATGTATCTTCTTCAGAATTCTATGCCTTCTTTTAAAAACAATGTAGATTCAGATCAGCTGGCTTCTGATGAAAAGTATGGATCCAGATCAGCTGTAAAAAGTATGGATCCAGATCAGCTGGCTTCTGATGAAGCCAGCTGATCAGGATCTATACTTTTTTCATCTACACTATGAATTGATTTTAATAATGAAAGTACATCACTGTAACAAATGGAAATAGCTTCTATAGTACCCTAAACCCATAAAATACTCAGTGTGCACTTTAACCCATTTACGCCGAATTGAATTTCCCACTGTTATCAATTGGAACAGTTCATATCCTTTTTAAGGGTTGTTAGGTGGTAGTTTTCGTTTTCGTTCAAATTTTGATGGAATTTTCTGTAAGCAAACAGTGGAGACCCGGATCATTCTGCGGCGTCTAGTCTGGGTCTCCATTGTTTGTCTATGTCCCACAAAAAGGATGCTAGACTTAAATGGGTTAAAAACACAACTCTGGAGGTTGGATTGAGCTTTGATTGCTGGCATACCATCGATCTTGTTAATTTGTAGTACTTGTACTTGAAACCCGAGTTTTATATCAGCAGTTCGAAATAAAGGGAGTTAATTATTGTCTGAGGCAAAGTCCTAGGGATATAGTTTTAGGGCAGTTACCGAAACGTTTCTTTTAGCACCTAAAAACATATGAAGTGGCCCATGACATTTGGGTTCTAAGTACCAAAATCTCATGTGCCCAGATTGTATTAAATATGGCATGATTTTATGACATACATGTATACCCAACTTGCCCTTGTATATTATAAGTGGTCTGTTATGTTGTTTTATAGACTCAATTGGTATGGTAAATCTTCTGAAGTTTTTAACATTTTTCTCTTTCTGTTCTCAAAGAAAATGTTGGTTATCAGGGCTGGAATTCACAAAATGCTTGTCAGAATAGCAAACAGAGAAGACCCTTATCAGACTGCTTATCAGAAGTAGTCTGATCTGGGTCTAGTCTTTTTTTTGCAGGCAATTAGTGTTCGAAATTTTAGAATGTTTACCATATATTTTGTTGACTGACTCATATCAATGTCATGCAGGTTTTATATATTTATTGTAAATGTCAGCAAATTGTAAAATTACTTGTAAATGTCAATAGTGGGCCATTAGTTGCTGTTTTTGTACATGTATTTTTAAGTTTACGGTAAATGTTCAAAAAATTTTCAACACTCCTCTTTCTGTTCTTTATCAGGACTGAATTTCACAAAATGCATGTCAGAATAGCAAAAAGGGAGACCCTGATCAGACTGCAACTAGTGTTCAAAATTTTAGAACAGCTACCGTACTCCATATATGATGATATAAGTCCCGATACTTTTAGATTCAGATCAACAATCAAAAAATGGGAATGCGGGGTCGTGTAGTATAATATGAAGGAAGCAAACCAACAAAACTTGAAAATGCATAATTTGATATCAGTGCAATATACTATCGTTTAATATTATATCAAACTGAAGTTGTATAAAGAACATTTTTTTGTTAAATATGGAATTTACCTTTGACTCTTTGCATGCTTGGAAATTTTTCATGATTTTTTGCTGTCTGCTGGCTGTTTTCAAACTTAACGTTTTGAATAAAATTCTTTCAGCAATACTATCACACACGGGGTAGGCGGCATTCGAAAACGTAATCAACAAATGAGGAACGCAGATCAAAAATCTATGAACCTTGGATCCTGCTTGACGTTTGTCGGGCCTGATCTGGGTTCAAACTGTTTGCAAAGATGGCCAGCAGAATACATAAAGGCAGATAAATTCTTTTAAAGGTACATTTTATATTTGTAGGTAAATTCCATATTTAAACAAATCTTTTGTTTAATGTATCTTTGTTAATGTTCTAAAATTTTAAACTCTTTTCTTTTACGTTTTCCAATAAAATGATAATTGTCAGGGTTGTTTTCATAAAATGCTTGTCAGAATAGCAAACAGGGAATACCCTGATCAGACTGCTTCCAAAGAAGCGGTCTGATCTGGTTATCTAGACCTTTGTGGCAAGCAACTAGTGTTTGAAATTTTAGAACATTTACTAGTTAATTTGTTGTATTTCCAGCATCGTTAGCTATTAAAATGCACATATTTAAAAATTTGCTCATTATGGAACCTGATCAACACCTACACTGTTTGTATTAAAATAAGGTATTGCTTTCGTTGAGAGGCGGAAGCCAGTAGTAACAGCCACCTACTACTCCCTCTATGCCGGCTACTTTGACAGAATGGTCCATTAGATTATTCTAAAAAGCAGTGAATATGGCCAGTTTCCTGGTAATGTCTACAAGCATCTTTCTCTAAATCTAAATTCCTGTAAGGTCTTGTATTGAAAACAGATTGAACCAGCAAGTAAAGTTAAAGGGGCCATTAACCAATAATGGGCCATTGAGAAATAATCATGATACATACAGGATCTTTTAAAAGCACTTTGAGTACAAAATGGTTTAACTCTTTATTATACCCCCCGCAAACTTTGTTTGTAGGGGGTATACTGTTTTCACGTTGTCCGTGCGTCCGTCCGTCCGTGCGTCCGTCCGTCCGTCCGTCCGTAACGCTTTGTTTCCTTAATAACTCGAAGAGTCATTGCTGGATTTTCATCAAACCTTGCAAACATGTTCATATATGCAAGATAAATACTTTAGACAAAAAAGTAAGGGCTAGGGGCCAATTCTATTAGAGTTATTTCCCTTTGTAGTTCTAAATGGCTTTTAATATAGTGCTTTTTCCTTAATAACTCGAAGAGTCATTGCTGGATTTTCATCAAACCTTGCATACATGTTCATATATGCAAGACAAATACTTGAGACAAAAAAGTAAGGGCTAGGGGCCAATTCTATTAGAGTTATTTCCCTTTGTTGTTCTAAATGGCTTTTAATATAGTGCTTTGTGCTTATGCTATTATAGGCCATATACGGGCCAATCAACTCCTACCACAGCTTTTGATGGAACAATTTGATACTTTTCCTATACAATGTAGACACATTGAACATATGCATGAAGGAGTTTAGTTCAGAAATTATAATTTTTGACAAAATGACAGCTGTGAGAACTTAGACAATTTTTCCCTAATTAGGTGTTTGTATATGCATAGACAGTGCCTTTATGGGCCGATCAACTCCTACCACAGCTTTTTATGGAGCAATTTGATACTTTGCCTATACAATGTACACACATTTAACATATGCATGAAGACGTTTGGTTTAGAAAAAAATATTTTTTGACAAAATGACAGCTGTGAGAACTTAGACAATTCTCCCTAATAAGGCTTTTGTATATGCATAGATGGTGCCTTCATGGGCCGATCAACTCCTACCACAGCTTTTGATGGAACAATTTGAGACTTTGCCTATACAATTTAAACACATTGAACATATGCATGATGGAGTTTTGTTCAGAAAAAATAATTTTTGACGAAATGACAGCTGTGAGAACTTAGACAATTTTTCCCATATTAGGCTTTTGTATATGTATAGATGGTGCCTTCATGGGCTGATCAACTCCTACTACAGCTTTTGATGGAACAATTTGATACTTTGCCGATACAATGCAGACACATTGAACATATGCATGAAGGAGTTTGGTTCACAAAAAATAATTTTGACAAAATGACAACTGTGAGAACTTACACAATTATTCCCTTATGTGGCTTTTGTATATGCATGGATAGTGCCTTTATGGGCCGATCAACTCCTACTACAGCTTTTGATGGAGCAATTTGATACTTTGCGGATACAATGTAGACACATTGAACATATGCATGAAGGAGTTTATAATTTTTGTTTGCACAGATTCTACTGAAATCTTCTTATCAAAACTAAGGTCTTCTTGTTCAAACTATAACTTGCCAAGTTTTTTCTCTGACCCTTACTGTGCGGGGGGTATCTAATAAGCATTGCTTATTGACTTTTTTCATTTGCTAGCTATAACTTTTGTCATCTGCTGATACCTTTTGCAAACAGTTTGGATCCAGATATCAGGACCAACAGATCAAAACTGTTTGACACTCTGATAGTGTTACCGAAATAATTTTTTGAAAAGGTAAATTTTGAAAGAAGTCAGCAGATGACAAAACAAATGCAAAATTACCTAGTAGGTAAAGAGTTAACTCTTTCATCCCAATCGGAGTGCAGTGGTCGAGTGGTAGAGTTCTTGATTCGAGACCGAGGGGTGCGGGTTTGAGCCTCACTGAGGTCACTGTGTTGTGTCCTTGAGCAAAACACATTAATACTTGCTTAGTACTGGTTCAACCCAGGAAGACCTGTTCTGACATAACTGAAACATTGTTGACTGGGATGTACAGGATCAAATCAAACAAATCTTTTATCCCAATGTCTGCAGTGGATAAACTAGAATCTACCATATTTTATATAATTAACACCAATAGTACACTGAGTAACGAGTACTGTTTTGGAAGTTAGGGATCTGCCAACGATTGTTGGCGGAGCTCTATTGTTTTTGGCTTGTCCGTATGTCTGTTGGTCCATCCGTTGTGGTGGTCACTCTTAGTCGTTTTTAATCGGATTTCTCCCAAATTTCATATATGCATTGCTTCCATCAAACTCTCCTTCAAGTTCGAATACCGGTTTTGTCCAACAAGTGATAACCAAGATGGCCGACAAAATGGCTGCCACCTATCAGTGCAGTCGTGGTCACTCTTAGTAATTTTTAATCAGATTTCTTCCAAATTTCATATATGGATTACTTTCATCAAACTCTGGTTAATGTTCCAATATGGGTTTTGTACGACGAACGATAACCAAGATGGCCAACAAAATGGCTGCCGCCTATCACCTTTCACTTGTGGACACTCAACCAGTCATTTATTACCTGATGTTTCCAAATTTCATATATGGATTACTTTTATCCAACTCTCCCGAAAGTTCCAATATGGGCTTTGTCTGATAACCAAGATGGCCACCGAAATGGCCGTCACCTGTCAGTTTGCACTTGAGGAAACTGTTACGGGCCAGGCACTCTCACATATATATCTACATAAGGTAGATTTCGCATAGCTTCTCGTATATAATCAATCTCTGACAACTGCATCAGGGAGTCAACTCTTTGGCTCAGTGGTTAGAGCATTGGTCTTTTACCTGGGCAACCCGGGTTCGATTCCCAGCGAAGGCACGGGAAATTTTTCAGCTATGCTTTACTTTGTTACGGCTATCATGTCGTAAGATGGGGGCTCGTCCGGGATTGGACCTTTGTTTCGCCTAAAATGGCTTTCCGTCATCATAAATGATGATTTATTTGAAGAGGGGGAGTGTTACGGGCCAGGCACTCTCACATATATATCTACATAAGGTAGATTTCGCATAGCTTCTCGTATATAATCAATCTCTGACAACTGCGTCAGGGAGTCGACTCTTTGGCTCAGTGGTTAGAGCATTGGTCTTTTACCGGGGCGACCCGGGTTCGATTCCCAGCGAAGGCACGAGAAATTTTTCAGCTATGCTTTACTTTGTTACGGCTATCATGTCGTAAGAAAACTCTTAGTCATTTATTACCAGATTTCTTCCAAATTTCATATATGGACTACTTACATCAAACTATTGTTCATATCTGAATATGGGTTTTGTCTGATGAACGATAATCAAACTGGGATACTGTGCAGAGTTGGCATGTATAGCCAGATTGTATGGTTGCATGAGAATAGTGTATGTAGGTCAGCAGGTTTCAATGGTTGAACAGATGTGCATTTTTCTCATAAAATTATGTGTTTTGTTAGTTTATTTGTAGGCTCTTATTGTCTGTGATAGTGAAAAAAATGCATCGAGTATGTTTTGCCAAAAATTATTGTTTAGAAATTACATTCTGTAGATGATTGATTATTTACATATACAGTAAATGTTCCAATATTTTGAACACTTCTATATCTTTTCTCAAATAAATTGTTGGTTTTTCAGGACTGGAATATGCAAAATGCTTGTCAGAAAAGTAAACAGGGAAGACCCTGATTAGACTGCTTCTTCAGAAGCAGTCTGATCTGGGTCTGCACTGTTTGTCCATGCCTTTTTAGCAGGCAGCTAGTGTTTCAAATTTTAGAACATTTAATTGACTGAGATTGAATTATTCTTCCAAAATGATCACAAAAATCTAGACCTGTCTAGTAATTTGGAGATAGATTTCATATTTATTTGGGGGGGGGGGGGGGGGGGGGGAAACACATCTTTAAGCCCCCTAAAACTCATTTTTTCTCAGAACTTGTTCAAAATTAGATACCCTTTTTTGAAAACAGTGTAGATCTAGGTCAGATGACTTCATCAAGACCTGGGGCCAGTTTTTTCATTCACACAATAAATCCAATCATCGAATATAAAAGGCGTCAAAAGTTAAGCACCATCTATATTTTTGATGAAACAATCTTCAATCTACCATGAAGAAATTTTATCGAGCATAGAAAATATTTATCTGTTGTGAAACTCTGCATAAATATCTAAATGAAAATTTTTAAATACATGTGGTATCTGGAGTTGGTTATATTAACAAAGTCATGAGTAAAATTCTCGCTTTCACCCAGATATCTTCAAGAATCCCCAACATCTTGAAACAAATTTTGTCCTTTTTCACACACAATTGTCAACATTTATTCACATTCATAAAGTTGCAATGAAAATAAGTTGACCCTTATGTGCTTGTTGTTGAACTTACCATCACATACTTTGGCAAAAAAGCATGATTGTTTCACTATCTTATCCCTATATGATGCAGTTATCTTTATTTATAAGGTTATTTACATCACATAACCTTCATCATATCATCATAATCAGATTTTTGATTAACCTGCAGGTGCAGGGGCATCATCCACATCAGTGGGCCCCTTCATTTCTGTTCTGCCTGTTCAGAGTAAAAAGATTAAAGAGAATAGGTAAATCATGTCCGCCCCTGGATAAAAAGTTGGGCTTCATTAAGAGTTGTTTAAACATTTCTTGTACTTCAACAACAGCAGAATCTAGGGCGAAGATTTGGTACCAGTAAAATGCATTTAAGCCCCCCGGTAGCTTAGGCTGCTGTCCGTTCTAAGGCGGTGGTTCTGTTGTTGTTGACTTTTTGTTTATTGTTACTCCAATTGTGGGAGTCTGTAATTGTTCTATGTATTGTTGTACGTTACTTTATGTCCGTTCTAGTATTGCAATCATTTTGATGGGGAAGAGAGAGCTGATTGCTTTGCTTAATTTGTCTTCCTGGTGTCTCGTGATGGTTGAGCGGCTCTTCCTCATGGTGCCACGGGGTAGTCTGCAGTTTGTGATTGTGGTATTTCCTGATCATACTCACTTACTATTTTTAGTGACCTTGACCAGATTACAGGAAGTCTAGAAAACAGGTTCATAAATTCTGAACTTGCTAGCACAACTTTATCAACAGAAAAGCTTGGGGGAAGTGAGGTAGACCAAGATTAAGCTGCTGAAGGAGCAACCTAATTGAGGCCTCTCCCACTCACAGACTCTCTCTCTCCCACACACTCACTCTCTCTATCTCTCTCTATTTGACAGACAAACAAGCATTTTGTTAATCAAAATCTTACAACTGAAATTATCTAGAAAATTCTTAGAAGGAGTAGAATTTTGTTTACCAGAAATCCATGGGCGAAAGTTTTCAGAATTTTTCCTGAATTCAGGATTTTGAGGCTGACTTTCCACAGAAAGTCTGCCTCAAAATCCTGAATTAGGGAGATTGGAATAGCTTTTCAAATTTATTTTCAGCCTGTCTGAAGACAATTGGCCATTTAAACTTGAAATTGTGAATATTTATTGGGCATTCTGCAAGTTTTAAGATTGGAGTTTCGAATGTTAAGGATTTTTGAACTTTCACCCATGGAAATCTAATAGGCAAAAACAAGTGAATATTACTAGGAAAATCCACAATTACATATTTCAAACTAGCAAAAATAAGTACAAGCAGTCTAAAAAGTTGATTGTTTTACAACTATTGAGTTAGGTTAACATGGGTGAAAGTTTTCAGGATTTTGAGGCCGACTTTCCATAGAAAGTCTGCCTCAAAATGCTAAATTAGGGAGCTTATAATAGATTCTCTGATTAATTTTCTGATAAGCTTAACACCTTTAATCATTTTAATTTGAAATTATTAAGTTTTGTAGGCATCCTGCAAGTATTAAATTTTGAATTTCTAAAGTTCAGGATTTTGGAAATTTTGAACTTTCACCCTTGGGTTAAGGTTGACATGGAATAATAAATTTCATATTGACCGACTTGAAGCGAGGTCAATATGATTAAGTTTACTGCTCAAAATTTCATATTGACCAACTTGAAACAGAGAAGACCCTGATTAGAAGATCTGTTGAAGCAGTCTGATCTGGGTCTGCACTGTTTGTCTAATATTGAATTTTTCTTCCAAAATGATCACAAAATTTAGATCTGTCTAGTAATTTGGAGATAGAAGAATTTAGACGACGAAGTTAGTGGTGCTTGACGCTGTGTATACATAATGAAAATTGACTGCTGGACTGGCTGAAAATCAGAAGTTTTCAACAAAGAATTTGAATGCTCTCTTATTAGGTAGAATACTTAATGTCTGGAGTGTCAAACGGTTTGGATCCAGTGTCCTTCCTGATCTGGGTCCAAACTGTTTGCAAAGGTCAATGGCAGACGAAAAAAGACACCGCTGGTGAGGAAAGGAAGGGTTTACATAGAAGTTTTAGCAAATGATATGTTGACTGTCCAAGTATTTAGACTGTATTTGTTAGCTACTATACACAATATATCAAGTTGTTAAATGTGCGTAATAAACTGTGATTATAGCTTCAGTGTTTGGTTATTATAAATCCTCTTGTTTGTGCATGCAGTAGGTGTCACTGTGGTTAATCCTTTATAGGGAGCGCAGTGGCTCAGTGGTAGAGTGCTTGACTCGAGACCGAAGGGTCGCGGGTTCGAGCCTCACCGGCGTCAATGCGTTGTGGTCCTTGAGCAAGACACATTTATCCTAGCTTAGTACTGATTCAACCCAGGAAGACCCATCCCTGTTTAACGGAAAGATTGTTGATGGGACGTAAAGAATCAAATCAAACAAACAATTAATCCTTTACTCCATTAATACGCCTTTTGACACTTTTAAAATATCATGTATTTGAAAATATTATGGAAAATGGAGCATTTGCTCTTTTGGAGCAAATGCTCCATTATCCTTAACATTTTCAAAAGTATTCAAAATTTAACTGATTTTTTTTCTTGAATTTTTTCAATGTTGTCTAAAAATAGATGATGTCATGATCTAAAAATAGCCTATGGAGTAAAGGGTTAATCTACATATGCACTTATGGTGTTGTCACCATCAAACGGTGTTCCGGTAAACTGTTCCAATCAAAAGACAGCCAGCCTAGTCAAAGAAACGCATTTTCAATCTTTCTTAATAAATATTACTTTATTTTTATAATTCGTTCAAACTATAGTAGAAACTATATTTTATAACAATTTTAAAAGTGAAGCAAAAAAAAAAATGAATACTCCGTTTTCGTCATCTATCAACATTTGGTGATAAAATCGGAGCGAAAAATTCTCTGTTTTCAGCTGACTCAAGAGTAATATTGTGCTAAAGTTCTGATATATTTACCAAAATGATTCTTTTATTTAAAACAAACGTCATTGGATTAAAAGCAAACACTCAGAAACTTGATTTTTTACCGAAAACTTGGAGACACTGTATGTTTACCCTAACACGTTTCAGGTGACAAAACCAACAGTGCCGGTGTGGATTTACCCTTTACTACATAGGCTATTTTTAGATCATGACATCATTTTCTATTTTTAGACAACATTGAAAAAATTTCCCGAAAAATTAAGTTATGTTTTGAATACTTTTGAAAATATTATGTCAAATAGAGCATTTGCTCCAAAAGAGCAAATGCTCCATTTTCCATAATATTTTCAAATATATGATATTTTCAAAGAAGTAGAATGGCGTTATTAATCTCAGTGAGGTGTTCTAGTAACGTCTTTGTAACCTTGGTTCCCAATAATGACACTGTGGGCATAAAAACTCCAACAATATATTAGTTATGAAATTTATTTTATTTTCTGTAATTAGTAGAATAGTGCAAAATCCATCTTTATATATTTTTCACAATTTCTTCACAAAATTACATGTATATCTAATCGTGTACAAGCACTTAAAACCAGTAAACGTTTTTACCAATTCAGGGCCACTAAAATTTTCTGAAGCCTTCATTTTTTTTCATTAACCTTTCTTCATAAACATTGCAGACCCTAATGAAATGCTGCTAAATGACCTTGATCTTCTTTTCAAGGTCACACCAGCACTTTGAAAGGTCAAAGTTTTATCAGAATATATTATCTACCCACTATCACTTGATCAACTTATGGTTGAGGGCATTTCTGGGTCCACACTGTTTGTCTCTTTGCTGAAATTAAAGCCATTGACAAAAAAATATATATACTTAAGGAATAAAGAAACGCAACAGACAAAAAATTCATTTTTGCGTGTTTAAATGACGGTTTGGTGAAATCTCTTTTGAAAATTTCTTATTGAGTATTTATAGCATGTGATGAAATACCAAAACGTCGTTTTAACGCTACAATTTACGCTACAAGATGAAAACATATGAAAAGGTTAAATGTGACGTTAATGTCAGAATAAAGATCAATAAACCCTGTCTTTTCTATGTTTGGTTATTTGGCGTCGACTTGACAATGTGCAAATGAAACAAACTTCCAATCATATTCATGATACAGTCAAATATTATGTCAAAACACGCTACTTGAATGGTAAGATACACAGTGGTAGTGAATAAACAATAAACGTCAATTAGAGCCGCTGGGTTCGGGTCGCTGGTGAATATACGGGATAAGATAAACCTAGAGACATCAGAACATGCTTTCGTGGGAAAACTGACTCTTCAGATACCGTAGAAATACGCTGGTATGGTGTTTATATTGACGTTAGCCAAACAAAATACAGCATAATGGAAGAGAAAACATCTGATTACAGGCCAAGAGTGAACACCAAACTTGTTAACTGTAGCCTAAACTTTGTCACTGGACCATTTTATCATTAGAAAAACACATAAACATCATGGAAACTGTTAAAACGTAGAATATCGAATTTTGACGTCAAAATTGAGTTTTTTTGACGTCTGAAGATCTAAAGTCATAATTCTTGAACAAAACGACCTTGGTATGAATAAATCTCAAGTGGAAAAGAAAGTTTACGCGTTTCACGCAGTATTCAGAGTTGACGTTAAGCCGTTTCAGAATCCGACAGAAACGTCGCCATTTGATCATTTACTTGATCCGCAATCTATGCCAAGACTTTTTAAAACAATAAACCGATGGCTGATTCAAACTTTGCCTTTATTGACCCCATTTCAGCAGTTTACTACCGGGTGTCAGGCTGGTTACGCGCATACTAAAATGATTACGTAATCGATAATTACGTTGAACCTGCTGTAATTTGACGGACACATACTTCACCTATGGATAAAATATCATTTGCACAAAAAACTTGCATCATATTGTATGCTTACAATGACTTGAAGTGTTTGTTGCGTTTCTTTATTCCTTAAGTATATATATTCAGCAGTGGACTTCAGCAGACAATATTTACATTTTGGAAGCAATCCTTTAATGAATCTTTAGATTTTTGCAACCATTCATAGCCTCATGAATTACACAAATTTGATTAACAGCTGCCAAGCTCACTTGCTCATGCAATATGCTTCGAATATCAAACTCATTCGACAGAAGTGATACTGGTTTTGTGATTGACAGCAAGTCACACCCGAGTGGCACAGGCAAAAGAAGGTTCTTGTTTGCTCCATTGGCTGTCCGTGTTCAAGCTGGCTGTTCCGCTTTTCCATTTTACACTCCAACTAAACCGTTAATATGATTGTATTTTAAATACAAAACTGTTTTAACTCCTAAATTAAACATATTTTTTATATTTTAGAGATGCAATCTTTGTGGTCCGGCAGCTGCAGGAGAAATACTTAGCAGTGAACAAGAGGCTTTATATGGCCTTCGTGGACCTAGAGAAAGCATTTGACCGTGTCCCTCGGAAGGTTATCTGGTGGGCCCTGAGAAAGCTAGGCGTTGAGGAATGGATTGTTCGTTTAGTCCAGGGAATGTACGCTAATGCACGAAGCCGGGTTCGTGTTGGCGAGGGTTTCAGCAAAGAGTTTGAGGTGAAGGTCGGGTCCATCAGGGATCCGTACTCAGTCCCTTGCTCTTCATCATTGTGCTGGAGGCCTTGTCACGTGAGTTTCGGGCTGGTGTTCCCTGGGAGGACCTATATGCAGATGATCTTGTCATCATTGCTGACTCCCTAGAGGAATGTGTCAGGAGGCTCTTGATATGGAAAGAAGCCATGGAGAAGAAGGGACTGAGGGTGAATGCAGGAAAGACAAAAGTCATGATCTGTGGTACAGGCCTGGACCTCTTGCAGAGTTCAGGCGAATACCCATGCGCTGTCTGTCGTACAGGAGTAGGCAACAACAGCATCTACTGCAATGGCTGCAAACTTTGGGTGCATAAGAAATGCAGTGGGCTACAAAGACTGACACCAAATCCTGATTATAGGTGTGCACGGTGCATGGGAAATGCTCGCCCTATTGACGGCAGACCACAGAGTGAAGTCCAGGTTGGACCTGATAAGCTTGAGGTGGTAGCTTCCTTCTGCTACCTAGGTGACATGCTTTCTGCTGGTGGAGGCTGTGAAATGGCGGTCACTACTCGTGTGAAAACTGCCTGGAAGAAGTTCAGGGAGCTACTACCAGTTCTCACATCCCGCCACCTCTCTTACAAGACCCGTGGCCATGTGTACAGCTCTTGCGTGCGGAGCGCCATGCTCCATGCCAGTGAAACTTGGCCACTTACCAAGACAAACCTGCAGCGCTTGCAACGCAATGATAGGGCCATGATCAGACAGATCTGCAGTATCAAGCCAGAGGATGTGGCCAGGGTAAGGTCAAGCGAGCTACTGGCAAAGCTTCAGCTTGAGGACCTCGACCTCATTTTGAGAGAGAGAAGGCTTCGCTGGTTTGGGCATGTGGCGCGTTCCAGTGGTGCAATCAGAACAGCATATGATATGCAGATTGACGGCAAGCGGGGGGCAGGGAGGCCCAAGCAAACATGGAAGAAACTGACAGAGAAAGACTGCCGTGAGTGGAAGCTCACCACAGTTGACCCTCAAGAAAGGAGCACCTGGAGATCAGGTGTGAGATCTGCTATGCGTGCAGCTAGCCAGTTACCTGGAAAGGGGCCCACTGATGTGGATGATGCCCCTGCACCTGCACGTTAATCAAAAATCCGATTATGATATGATGATAAGCAATAAATTCAATTTTTGGAATGTTCATGGAATCATGAATCCTTTGAGTCTCTTGCAAAGTGCTTTCCTTACTTTGCAAGAGACCCAAAGTATTCATGATTCACTGAACATTCCAAAAATTGAATTCATTTCTTAAATATTTTCAGATGCATTTTTTTCGTAGCAGAGGAAGGGTTAGTTATGTTCTGTACCACCCTACTAGGGTAAGGGACTTTGAGATCAGGTTAATACACAGGTTTAGATAAACAACAAATTTCAGCGTAAAACTGTAAATATTTTCTTACCCATCAATTTTAACATGTTTTGGGTGCTCAAAAGAACCGTCTCATTGAGGCGGTTCTTTTGAGTACCCACAACATATGTTTTGGTTGAGAAATAAGAAAATTAAATTTTCGTTACATGCTCTTAACTATAGTCCTGTTAATATAGTATTAGAGGAAATTGTTAATGTTTATATTGTCTGCTGACTTTTTTCAGATTTTCTTTTTGGAAAAATTCCTTTCCAAATTTACCAAAGAACTACTTATGGAAATTGAAAGGCAATGTCACCATAAATATCATCAAAATCTTGAAAGGTTAATTATGCTAAACGGACACACTGGGTGATTAAAAAATAGACAAAAAACAAGGGTTTATTGCATAATTAATGGGGTAATTTTAATATGAGCATTTTCTCCTGTTATACATATATCATCACAATTCAAAATTACACCAGATGGACGGCAATCGAAAATGTTCTTAACAATTGATGAACGAGGATCAAAAATTGCTAGAAACAGTGTTTTTTATTGCCGTTTGTCGCCATTCCGGCGACAAATGGCAATCAAAATCTCTGTTTATAACAATTTTTAATCTATGTTTGTCGATATTATCAACATTTTTGATTGCCAACTATCTGGAGTTAAACTGTTCATTTCATATTTACATTAAAATTATAAAAATACAAAATAAGTAGTCATACAACAATAATCTTGATTTTAGCACTAACACAATATTTTGCACATTTTAAGAAATGAGAAATAACAAAATATATAACAATAAATATATATTTAATAATGTATATCATAGGTTCAGATAGACACAATTTTTCAGCATAAAAATGTGAAAATGTTCTTACCCATCAGTTTTAACATATCGCCGCTCGGGAGTCAAAACCTCATATGTTTGATTTTTTAATTTTTTCAAGAGACAAAAAAACTGATAATTTTTGCTAGGAGTGACCAATATAGACGGAAGTCGGACAGGATTATATTTAGTAAAATCCAAATGCTCTGATGTTGCAATTTTGAACTTACGATAAAGAATTCATACCATTTTAAGAGTTCTGACAATTTGGTTATTTTCACATGAATTACGCCCTTTTGAGCATTTTTAGCAAGCAAAACATCGTATCTAGGCAGAACTATTACATTACAGTATGCAAATGATTACCCAAATGTTAGTAAAATTGTATTCGAGATACCATATTTTGACGAGATACGATGTTTTGGAAAGCATTCCCATCAGCCAGTCGAATTACAACTACTCATCACATGAATTTTAAGAGGATTCTAATTGGCCTAGCGGTACAAGAATTGGACAGAATGTGCGCCATAAGGTTGGTATTCCTGGGTTGCCAAAAAATCGTTTTGTCAAAAAATCAGTTACGAGGTTTTGACTCAAGAGCGAAGATATGCTTTGTGTATTCAAAAGAAGCATCTCATTGAAATGGTTCTTTTGAGTATGCACATATGTTTTAATTGAGGAAAAAGAAGAATTACTAATTACATACACACTATTATCCAGGGACCTGATATATGCAAGGCAAAAACAGGCCAATAAGGGCTATGCAAATTGGATTGCTATCCCCATACAAGGGTCTCAAATTCACTTGACTAAATAAAATAAGCTCCAAAAGCACTGACCATCCCAAAAGATAATTTACCACAATTGATCAAATAAGTGTTTGATATTGCCACAATTGATCAAATAAGTGTTGATATCACCACAAATATCAATAAGTGTTTGCTATTGCCACAAATATCAATAAGTGTTTGCTATTGCCACAAATATCTGTAATTGATATTGCCACAAATATCAATCAGTGACTGATATTGCCATAAATATCAATAAGTGTTTGATGTCACCACAAATTGATATTGCCATAAGTATCAATAAGTGTTTGATATCACCACAAATTTGATATTGTCATAAATATCAATAAGTGTTTGCTATTGCCCCAACTATCTGTAATTGATATCACCACAAATATCAATAAGTGTTTGCTATTGCCACAAATATCAATAAGTGTTTGCTATTGCCACAACTATCTGTAATTAATATGGCCACAAATATCAATCAGTGTTTGATATTGTCATAAATATCAATAAGTGTTTGATATCACCACACATTTGATATTGCCATAAATATCAATAAGTGTTTGATATCACCACAAGTTTGATATTGCCATAAATATCAATAAGTGTTTGATATCACCACAAATTTGATATTGCCATAAATATCAATAAGTGTTTGATATCACCACAAATTTGATATAGCCACAAATATCAATAAGTGTTTGATATAGCCACAAATATCAATAAGTGTTTGATATCACAACAAATATCAAAAGATGTGTGATATAGCCACAAATATCAATAGGTGTTTGATATTGTCACAAACTATTGGACTGGTGTTTAATTTTTAAACACAAAAAAAATCAAATAAGTATTTGATATTGCAACAAATTATCAATGTGTTTGACATAGCCACAGATTATCAAATTCATGCTTGATACCACCAAAATTTTCAAGTACAGACCATTTTCACTCACCAACCATATTTGTATAAATTCAGTGACCTATATAAGATTATACATCACAAATAAATTCATGCTGCACACAACACTTTGATCTTATGGGGATGTAAGAATTATATCCAAAAATAATTATGAAATGCTCCTCCATAAAATTTTCAGGGTTCCCACAGAAATTCAAAAACACAATTCCATGATTTTCCATGATCAACAATGTAATTTCCATGACTCTTTAATGCACGGCCTCAAACCACCCCTTTTAGCGGCAGCTTCACCACACAGAGCACAAATGGGTAATGCAGCAACAGTTATATATTCAAATAAGCATGCTTGTAGACCATGCATGCATTTTGAAATAATTAAAACTTGAAACCACAAGAAGCCAGAAAACTAGCTGTCTGACGCACAAGTTTTGTGTGTCTGGCAGCTAGTATTCTGGCTACTGGTGGTTTCATCAAATTATTTCACAAAATTCCATGCACTTCTTAGTCTAAATCCAGTACTTATTGATTGTTTACACTCCCTTAACCCCTGTCCCACTGGGCCCAGATTTATCCTTTTTGAAACAGGGTTCATACAGGCAAGTTTGAGTAAAATTCAAGGACTTTTCAAGAACTAAAGACTATCCTACAGTTTTCAAGGACTAAATGTTTATGAAAGATCCTGATTTATGTGTTAAAATGCTAGACTGAGATAATGGAGAAATAAGTACTAGAAAATTAGTATAAAATTGGTATGCCTTTATTTGGTGCCGCAAATGCTGCACTGCCTTTATTTGGTGCAGCAAATCCTGCACCAAATAAAGGACTCAATTTTAAACTGATTTAGATCTCTATCAACAGTGTTAAG
This sequence comes from Loripinus fragilis, assembly GCA_964019695.1. Lineage (NCBI taxonomy): Eukaryota > Metazoa > Mollusca > Bivalvia > Lucinida > Lucinidae > Loripinus > Loripinus fragilis. The sequence goes on from OZ026519.1 coordinate 79,172,931, forward strand.
TCCTACAGAAAATTGAAGAATTCAAGGTCTTTTCAAGGCCTTTGATGAATGATTTTCCAATACTTTTCAAGGCATATTTAATTTTCAAGAAAGCCCTCTAAATTCAAGTAGTTTTCAAGCCTGTGCGAACCTTGTGAAAACACTGCTGGCTTTTGACGAAGCCATCTGAATAGGATCCACACGGCTTTCAACTCTGCTCGTAAATGCATACCTATAACTGGAATACTGCATTTTAACAGGATAATAAGTGGAAAGGAGTGTGGTACATTAAAATATTCAGCTTGAAAAGGGTTAACTTCTGTTTACCAATCAATCCACTGGTGTAATTTCATTTTTGATACCCATCCATTTCATAGATGAAAAAGAGTGGATCCAGATAATGAAGCCAGCTGCTCAGGATCTACACTGTTTTCAAAAAGGGTTTGGAATCTTGAAAGAGTTATTCACACCACAGAATGCGCCTTTTAGGTAGAATGTGATATGTCAGTGTCACATGACCATCACTTATCACACCTCCTTTCAGTACTGAGCACAAGGAATAGATGTACCATGACCTCTGAGTAGTGACCTTAGGATCATTCTATTGCAAAAGGTTGATGTGTAACATCCGAGTCTCTAGAACATCTGTGTGTGTCAAAATATTTTTGTAAAAATAATTAAACACCTGGAACCCCTATTTCTAGATCCGTATTATCAATATTGTAAATACGGTAACGCCTCAAAGCTTTTTGTTTATCTGTATCTTAAAGTTGGATTCCATCATACTCCGATTCCTTCTCGCATATTTCCACTCGTAAGCTGTGAGTGTTTTGTCTTCACTTCTCTACCATGCCACAAATTCTGCCGAAGAGCAGGTTATATTCCGTGAATAACCCGGGACTCTCTTCACCAGGCTGGTTGCATACATGCTCATTGTCGCGATCCGTAACACGAAATCTGAAGAAACTCTGCTTGTATCTGCCGAACGGTATTTTCCACTGAAACAAAATGCAAATATGTCAAACTGTATGGTGCAGAAAATTATGATGGAAAAATTGAACATCTCTATTTAGGTTTTATATCATTAACAATTATATAGAAACACAATGTTGCGGTAATGTGCAGATTCTAGTCAATAAGACAGAAAACAATGCAATTTTGGTGGAAACCACGACCTGTGGTTTGAATCTTTTCAATATTTTTTACAAGATTTACTGAGCAGTAAAGAACTCCATATTGTCACAAACTCTTAATTTGGTTACCACCTTTGTATCAACAAAATTATTTGCTATTCCTTGAAGAGCTATCTAATCTGGTTGTATAACTCAGGCCTTTGGATAAGAGTGCAGGGCTCACCCTGCCATTGGCCATTGTAGCCATTGCTACTAAAACTGTTGAGTGGCTACAAATATTAGTCATTGGCTAAAAGATAAGTCTAGGTGGTTCAAAAATTACATATTTGCAAAAAAGTGTAATTTGATCAGCTTTTGGACTCTCAAATACTGCTTTTATTATTCCTTCACTCTTTATTATTGTGCCATATTTTACTCTTTGGATGCTGGATTTTTTCAATACCATCCAGGTGTCAAACAGTTTGGATCCAGATCAGGCCCGACATTCTGTTGGGCCTGATCAGGTTCCAAACTGTTTGAAAAGGTCATCAGCAGACAACGAAAGCCGCCCCTAGTGGGCAAAGAGTTAAATACAAATCAACTTGTTCATACTACTTTCTAGCTAAAACCTTGGCTAAAGTTAATTTCATTTGGCTCCAACTTTTTCCATTTGGCTAAAGTGTTGGCTACAACAAATTCTGAGCCAGAGTAAGCCCTGAGACTGTGTAATCAAAATACAATTTTCTCATTTCTCACCCGAAACATATGTTGTCGGTACTAAAAAGAACCGTCTCAGTGTGTAATAAAAAAACAATTTTCTCATTTCTCAACCAAAACATATGTTGTGGGTACTCAAAAGAACTTTCTCAGTGTGTAATAAAAATACATTTTTCTCATTTCTCAACCAAAACATATGTTGTGGGTACTCAAAAGAACCGCCTCATGGAGACAGTTATTTTGAGCTCCCGAAATAAATGTTTAAGCTGATGGATTAAAAATATTCACAATTTCAACTCAAAAATTTACCTCGTAGCCAACTTGCTCCCAATGGTCCCAATCCTCATTGTCCGGGGCCTCCCTACAATGGGCCCCTTTCTCACTGTGACACATATGTACCACGTATCTACTCAGCACCTCAAACTTCAGCGTGTACGATTCATATCCTATATTCTCACTGTACGGCATGTTGTATGTGTAGTTATTGAGCATTGAGTTTACAACGTCCTTGTTCCGTTCACTGAGAGTGAAATTGGCTTCTGGGATGGAGATACGTGCATGGTATTCAGAGTTATCTGGAAAAATATATACATATATTTATAATATGACGTTACTGTTATTCAGTGGATAACATCATGTCATAAATAATATTATGACCACACATTACATAACATTTTCAGCGGGAACAAGTAATGTCATGACGACATTCATTACTACAATGCAAATGTAAATAAATTGAGTAAAAAGTTGACTTTTTTATGTTCTGAAAAAAAGCTTACTAACAGAAAAAGCGAGAGAAAAACAATGCATCATGGGCCTGTCCATGTAGGATAGAGAAACCCCACCCTTGGTGTTGGAATTTTACCAGGGACTTGGCAAGCCTCATCCCTGGTTAAAATCCCGACCACTAGGGTTTGATATCTCTATGCTACATAATCTTAGGTTTGCTACTACAAAGTAGGAACAGTCCATTGAATATTATGAGGGTCACAGGTTATAATTCACAAAAAATAATGTATTTCAGCCCCTGAGGATTTTTTTGATTTTTAAATTAATAAACATATCACTGAAGAATGTTTTATTTTGGCAAACAGTGCTAACAGATTGTACAATTTGAACTATATTAACTGTCTTTATATCACTTGTCCCCCACCCCCACCCCGACCATTTGTCCAAATAACATGGGACAAGGTTTGACAAGCATTTCCAAAGCCCTAACTATTAGTAAAATTTTACCTGCATTTCTCCTGTATCTGTAGGGGCCCACAGGCAGATTATTGTCCCCTGGTAAATTATTGGTTTCCTGCGACTTCTGGGAACCATTGTCTTGATACTGACCATTAATGATAACCTGGAACTTGTCAGGATCTTCTGTTGTGGTTCCCTGCAGTGAGAAAATTCAAAAGGAATGAAAATACTAGGTTTGGAAGAGTAGTTTCAAACAATAAATATAGAATCTTACATGAGTGCTCTTGTTTTATTAAACTTTTTAAACTAGTTGAGGAAAAGAGATAAAATTCAAGGCTTGCCGAGCATTTTATCACTTTTTTGCAACAAGTTTAATAATTCAATAAAACAGGAGCACTAATGTTAGATTCTATTTATCAGATGGCATTAAAAACCACATTTTTGACATCAAAGGGTCAATATTTTGTCATCTTTATCACAATGTTATAATTGATGTCATTACCTTAGTTATGAAATATGTAAACCCCTAGCGTTAAATCAATTTAATTGCATGGCGATATATCACTCCCAGATGTGACTCTTTCAAATAAAATGTGGGGTTTCAATGATCACACTGGTAAATGTATACGTCGATTTTGTGGTATTTACGTGTATTGCCGGTACTTCATTGACCGGAAGTGGTAGATATTGGTCTTAATACTATATAGAAAAACATGCCATATGCCAAAGGGACTTTCGACTTCAATCATTTTTAAGTATTCAGTATGTGATTTGCGATTTATGTAAGCATTTAGGAATAGATTCGAGTACCGATCATCCAGATCGGTACTCGAATCTATTCCTAAATGCTTACATAAATCGCCATGTGCATGCTTAATACTTAAAAATGATCTAATTCTATAGTCCTTTAGGCATATGGCATGTTTTTCTATATAGTATTAAGACCAATATCTACCACTTCCGGTCTATGAAGTACCGGCAATACGCGTAAATACTACCAAATCAACGTATACATTTACCAGTGTGATGATAGAATTCACAAAAAGCTTGTCAGAATAGCAAACAGCTAATGTGATAAATGTTCTAAAATTTCGAACACTTTCAAATAAAATGTGGGGTTTCAGGGATGGAATTCACAAAATGCTTATCAGAATAGCAAACAGGCAAGACCCAAGTTAGACTGCTTCTTCGGAAGCAATCTGATCTGGGACTGCACTCTTTGTCTAGGTCTTTTGTTCAGGCAACTAGTGTTCAAAATTTTCGAACAGTTTACAACAGAAATTTCAATTCAAAATTAAAAAGAAATAAAAACAGGAGGGCCATGAGGCTCTGGATCCCTACCTGAGTCTTGGTTCAGGAGTAAATGTTTTAAAAAATAAAAATTTTCAGTGTGTTGAAATTTTGTGCAATTTTGGTAGAGGGCATTATAGAGACTATCTGTTTGAAATTATTTAAAATTTGGGCCAGTGGTTCAGATCTAAAAGATTTTTAATTTTTTAGCCTTGGCAGCCAGTTTATTAGGTGGAGCGGAACCAATTGCGCAATTTTGGTAGAGAGCATTATGGGGAAAATTTGTGTGAAATTATTTTTAATTTGAATCAGTAAGTGGTTCAAGAGATGTTAAAAGATTTTTTGACTTTAGCTCTGACGGCCAATTTGTTCAGCAGAGCTGATCCATTTGTGCTCTTTTGTTAGAAGGCACTATGAAGAACATTTGTGTGAATTATTATTTTGGATATTTGGACCAGTCTTTCAGGAGTTGATGTGTAAAGATATTTCTATTTTCTCGTGGCCATTTTCATCAGTGGAGCAGATTCAAACGGTAACTTACACTTGGTACATTATTTTCATTTCCACCACCAGATTCATTACCAGGAGTCAACACCTCTGAAAATACATAATATAATACATTAACCTGGTTATCAGTAATTCAAACTAAATGGAGCTGATCTGTAATTTTAATGCACTTGAATATGTAACCGGACAGCTGATTGCATACCATTAATTAATTACAACAGTAAATCCTGCAATTTACTGTCTGAAAGTTGAACATCACTTAGGTCACTTTTCATTGGGTGAAAAATTGTCTTATGCAGCTCGAAACACAGCGATTTGAGATGAGTGCAGTAAAATAGCTATAACATTATTCAAATATTTCAATGAGTTGCAAACAATGTTTTATGGCTCCACTGATGTGTTGCCATAATTATATCTGCAGGTTTTGTCCGTCAGTCCATTAGCCAGTTTTAACCGTAACATAAACACATCTTCTTTCTTCCCAAAAGAATACCAAAATCTCTCTCGTTCCATCCCTCTCTCTCTCCTTCCCTGAAACCAAGATAGTAAAATACTTACGGTAAGTTGGGTTTGTAGCTTCTTGCTTCATATTTCTGATGCCCTCTATGAAAGCAGCATACCCAGTCAGTTCATAGTTGCCATCAGACTGGGCATTGCAGCACTTTCTCTCACACTGCGATACTGAACAATTGCTCATTATCATCACAGGTGGACCTGCAATAAAATTAGCTCATTTTACTCTATCATGGTTTACCTGACAGTACTGTAGCTAAGCTCTGCACACTGACTGTGTCATATTGAGGCACTCAACTGCTGGCTGGTACAGAATTCCTGCCTTTAACCCTTATTCTGGCAATAGTCGGGTCCTGAAAAATTTAATGTTTGCTTATTACCTCTGCTGCATTTATTAAATGCATTCAAGAATACTTTTACAATGGAAGCAAACATTATGAACCCTAATCAGAGGAGCTGGGACCATATTGTTTGCAATATAGGCTACGATAAGCAGATAAAATTGTCATGAATGGTGGGGGAAAAGGTTTATTTCTATTTTATCAAATTTATATTTTGAGGATACTCAAAATTTTTGTCCCTAGTATGACATTTATACTGTAGTTTTGCACTGCAGATAACTACTGGACTACTGCATTAAAAGTTAATTCTTGACATGCTTTGAAATTTTGAAAGTTAATGTTGTTTACTGATTTTTTTTCCAAATCAAGTTTTAGAAAAATTCTATCAGAACACCATCACAGTGTCAGCACTTTGAATCCAGATCAGGACCGACATTTTGTGACAGGTTGGACCTAGATCAGGCTTAAAACTTTGTCACAGTTTGGCCCCAGATCAAGCTGGATATTGTTGGGCCTGTTCTGGTTTCAAAATGTTTTCACATGTTTTCAGCAGTTGCCACCAGCAGATAAAGAGTCAATTTTATTATTTCTGCAACTGGCAGCCATAACAAGAATAAGGGGAGCTTACCTCTGGGTGTTGTTCTTGATGTTGGCGCAGGGGTGATAACTCCTAAGCTGGTTCTATTATGGCCCACCGGAGGAGCTGTTGGTTGTTTTGTTCCTCTGAAATAACATAAATTCCCTAATTTTATATCTGCTTTTTTCATGCTTTTGTTGCAATCTACTGACTTATTTCAATATTAACATTTGTGAAAAATTCTTTTAGAAACACTGTCGGTCATAATCTGGGTTTAAACTGCTTGCAAAGATTATCAGCAGACAACAAGTCACCGCAAGCAGATAAAGAGTAAAGATATTTTTTGTTAATACAGTAAAACCTGTGTAAACTGCCACTCTCAAAAAGCCCACAAGTTGGTTTGCAAGACCAATTATCGCTTCATGCAGGTCAAAAGTATTGCAGAATGCTACAAAGGGGAGTATTCTGCAATACTTTTGACCTTCATTAAGCTACCATTTGTCATTAAGATCTTTGTTTTGTCTATTTTACATAGGTTTTACTGTATTGTAACAGCACTAATTTAAGTCTTTTCCACTAGTTTTATTTTTTTGCTGTCTACTGATGAACACTGCAAACAGTTTGAAGCCAAATAAGATATATTTGTTTGTTTGTTTGTTTGTTTGGGTTGGTTCTAAATGTCCCAGTCAACAGCTATGGTCATGTGGGGATGGTCAGGTCACCTAACCACACTTTTTTCCTAAGCAAGCTTGACTAAGCTGTTAACCAGTGCTTTGTGCACATTCTTTTGAAAACCTTCTTGAATTAGCGGAAAGATGGAGAATGTCTGTAGAGTCCAGGTAGTGGTTATTTATGGTCGTAGAATGATGTTTCTCATTCTGACGTTCGAGTATATACAAGACTGTGATTGACTTACCCAGTGCCCTGGTAGTGGTTATTTGTGGTCGTAGAATGATGTTTCTCATTCTGACGTTAGAGTATATACAAGACTGTGATTGACTTACCCTGTGTCCTGGTAGTGGTTATTTGTGGTCGTAGAATGATGTTTCTCATTCTGACATTCTAGTATATACAAGACTGTGATTGACTTACCCAGTGCCCTGGTAGTGGTTATTTATGGTCATAGAATGATGTTTCTCATTCTGACATTCTAGTATATACAAGACTGTGATTGACTTACCCTGTGTCCTGGTAGTGGTTATTTATGGTCTTAGAATGATGTTTCTCATTCTGCCGTTTGAGTATATACATGACTGTGATTGACTTACCCAGTGTCCTAGTAGTGGTTATTTATGGCCGTAGAATGATGTTTCTCATTCTGCCGTTCGAGTATATACATGACTGTGATTGACTTACCCAGTGTCCTAGTAGTGGTTATTTATGGTCGTAGAATGATGTTTCTCATTCTGACGTTCTAGTATATACAAGACTGTGATTGACTTACCCAGTGCCCTGGTAGTGGTTATTTATGGTCGTAGAATGATGTTTCTCATTTTGCCGTTCGAGTATATACAAGACTGTGATTGACTTACCCAGTGTCCTGGTAGTGGTTATTTATGGTCGTAGAATGATGTTTCTCATTCTGCCGTTCGAGTATATACAAGACTGTGATTGACTTACCCAGTGTCCTGGTAGTGGTTATTTATGGTTGTAGAATGATGTCTCATTCTGCCGTTCGAGTATATACAAGACTGTGATTGACTTACCCAGTGTCCTGGTAGCGGTTATTTATGGTCGTAGAATGATGTTTCTCATTCTGATGTTCAAGTATATACAAGACTGTGATTGACTTACCCAGTGTCCTGGTAGCGGTTATTTATGGTCGTAGAATGATGTTTCTCATTCTGACATTCAAGTATATACAAGATTGTGATTGACTTACCCTGTGTCCTGGTAGTGGTTATTTATGGTCGTAGAATGATGTTTCTCATTCTGACGTTCAAGTATATACAAGACTGTGATTGACTTACCCAGTGTCCTGGAAGTGGTTATTTATGGTCGTAGAATGATGTTTCTCATTTTGCCGTTCGAGTATATACAAAACTGTGATTGACTTACCCAGTGTCCTGGTAGTGGTTATTAATGGTCATAGAATGATGTTTCTCATTCTGACATTCGAGTATATACAAGACTGTGATTGACTTACCCTGTGTCCTGGTAGTGGTTATTTATGGTCGTAGAATGATGTTTCTCATTCTGACATTCTAGTATATACAAGACTGTGATTGACTTACCCTGTGTCCTGGTAGTGGTTCTTTATGGTCGTAGAATGATGTTTCTCATTCTGACATTCTAGTATATACAAGACTGTGATTGACTTACCCAGTGTCCAGGTAGTGGTTATTTATGGTCGTAGAATGATGTTTCTCATTCTGACATTCTAGTATATACAAGACTGTGATTGACTTACCCAGTGTCCTGGTAGTGGTTATTTATGGTCGTAGAATGATGTTTCTCATTCTGACGTTCGAGTATATACAAGACTGTGATTGACTTACCCAGTGTCCTGGTAGTGGTTCTTTATGGTCGTAGAATGATGTTTCTCATTCTGACGTTCGAGTATATACACGACTGTGATTGACTTACCCTGTGTCTTGGTAGTGGTTATTTATGGTCGTAGAATGATGTTTCTCATTCTGATGTTCGAGTATATACAAGACTGTGATTGACTTACCCAGTGTCCTGGTAGTGGTTATTTATGGTCATAGAATGATGTTTCTCATTCTGACGTTAGAGTATATACAAGACTGTGTTTAAACTAACCCAGTGTCTTGGTAGTGGTTATTTATGGTCGTAGAATGATGTTTCTCATTCTGACGTTCGAGTATTTACAATACTGTAATTGACTTACCCAGTGTCCTGGTAGTGGTTATTTATGGTCCTAGAATGATGTTTCTCATTCTGCCGTTACAATATACACAAGACTGGGTTTAATCTTACCCTGTGTCTTGGTAGTGGTTATTTATGGTCGTAGAATGATGTTTCTCATTCTGCCGTTCGAGTATATACAAGACTGTGTTTAAACTTACCCAGTGTCTTGGTAGTGGTTATTTATGGTCGTTGAATGATACTTCTCATTCTGCCGTTCCAGTATATACAAGACTCTGTTTAAACTTACCCAGTGTCTTGGTAGTGGTTATTTATGGTCGTAGAATGATGTTTCTCATTCTGACGTTCGAGTATATACAAGACTGTGATTGACTTACCCAGTGTCTTGGTAGTGGTTATTTATGGTAGTAGAATGATGTTTCTCATTCTGCCGTTCGAGTATATACAAGACTGTGATTGACTTACCCAGTGTCCTGGTAGTGGTCATTTATGGTCATAGAATAATGTTTCTCATTCTGCCGTTCGAGTATATACAAGACTGTGATTGACTTATCCAGTGTCCTGGTAGTGGTTATTTATGGTCGTAGAATGATGTTTCTCATTCTGCCGTTCGAGTATATACAAGACTGTGATTGACTTACCCTGTGTCCTGGTAGTGGTTATTTATGATCGTAGAATGATGTTTCTAATTCTGCCGTTTGAGTATATACAAGACTGTGATTGACTTACCCTGTGTCCTGGTAGTGGTTATTTATGGTCGTAGAATGATGTTTCTCATTCTGCCGTTCGAGTATATACAAGACTGTGATTGACTTACCCTGTGTCCTGGTAGTGGTTATTTATGGTCGTAGAATGATGTTTCTCATTCTGCCGTTTGAGTATATACAAGACTGTGATTGACTTACCCTGTGTCCTGGTAGTGGTTATTTATGGTCGTAGAATGATGTTTCTCATTCTGCCGTTTGAGTATATACAAGACTGTGATTGACTTACCCTGTGTCCTGGTAGTGGTTATTTATGGTCGTAGAATGAAGTTTCTCCTTCTGCCGTTCGAGTATATACAAGACTGTGATTGACTTACCCTGTGTCCTGGTAGTGGTTATTTATGGACGTAGAATGATGTTTCTCATTCTGCTGTTCGAGTATATACAAGACTGTGATTGACTTACCCAGTGTCCTGGTAGTGGTTATTTATGGTCGTAGAATGATGTTTCTCATTCTGCCGTTTGAGTATATACAAGACTGTGATTGACTTACCCTGTGTCCTGGTAGTGGTTATTTATGGTCGTAGAATGATGTTTCTCCTTCTTCCTTTTGAGTATATACAAGACTGTGATTGACTTACCCAGTGTCCTGGTAGTGGTTATTTATGGTCGTAGAATGATGTTTCTCATTCTGACATTCGAGTATATACAAGACTGTGATTGACTTACCCTGTGTCCTGGTAGTGATTATTTATGGTCGTAGAATGATGTTTCTCATTCTGCCATTCGAGTATATACAAGATTGTGATTGACTTACCCAGTGTGCTGGTAGTGGCTATTTATGGTCGTAGAATGATGTTTCTCATTCTGCCGTACTAGTATATACAAGACTGTGATTGACTTACCCTGTGTCCTGGTAGTGGTTATTTATGGTCGTAGAATGATGTTTCTCATTCTGCCGTTCGAGTATATACAAGACTGTGATTGATATGAGACTGAAAATACAAAAAGAAAACACTTAGTACAATGATACATGTAAATTATTTTGGGCCTGGTTGCGAGAAAACCTGTCTTCGGAGATTTGGGAACAACACAGTCGCAGACCAGCCTGTGCATCCGCGCAGTCTGGTCAGCGCCTATGTTATTCCCTTTTTGGAAGTTTCATATGTAAACTTGGTACAGGTGAAATTTTAAATTTCTTGATTGTCTCTGTAGCTTAGGAGACCCGTTTGAAACATGCTTTGACGGAAACCCTGAAGACAGGTTTTCTCGCGACGAGGCCCATATGATGTTGCATCTGGAAGTGATATAACATCATTTATTAACTCTTGAAGTGCTGAGAAAAAAAAATCATCTGAAAATATCCTCTACTGAAGTCGTCTGCTGCAAATAATTGCCTAACATATCTGATGAATTAAGTATAGAAGCAAACAGCATGGACCCAGAACAGACTGCTCCTATAGGAGCAGTCTGGTCTGGGTCCACACTGTTTGCCATAGAAATTTCTTAAACATTTCAGCAGACGAGAATAGCAGACGACTTTTGTTGCAATTGGCGCATTAAGGGTTAAAATGGATAAACCACTAGTAGCATAATGCTATCAGGTCCAAACAACATTTAGTCCATTAAAACAACATTTTATAATGTTTTCATGCTAAAAATGTGGTATCTAACTAATTTAAATGCCATATGATAAATAGAAGCTAATAATCTTGCTCCTGTATTGTAGAATTTATCAAACTTGTTGCAAAAAAGCCATAAAATGTTCATTTAGCCATAAAATGCTCAGCAAGTCTTGCATATTATCACTTTTCCTCAACTCATTTTATAAATTCAGTAAAACATAAGCATTCATGTAAAACCCTCTTTACAGACTGTATTGCACCATGTGTTTGCTCTGTTGGTTGATCACATTCATTTTGGCTATTATGCTGTTACATTTTACACTCTAGCAAGTCTGTTAATATGATTAAACTGTTTAACACTAAATAATACAAAATTGCTTTATAGCCTAAAGAATATAACAAACTTTATATTAGATACTTATGATAAAAATGTAAATATAAGAGAAGGATTTCATTTTGGTAGGTTTCTCAGACATATTTTCAGTTCAAATTTAACACAACACCATCTGGGCGTCACCGGGAGGTGTCACTTACTTTGAACTGAGTAAATAGTGTTCATTACTTCATGACCCTTTGAAAAATAAAAATCATTTCATGAAGTTAGGAAGGCCATGTGTTCAGTTCAAAGTTAATGTGGCGTCATTTGGGCATCAATGATTTGGCCAAATAAAAAAATAAATGTGCTTTGGGTAATAGGTCTGAAAATTTTAGGTAGAGTAGGCACACATATACCTTGTATTTTAAAAAAAAAAATTCTCTGGAAAAAAAAATAAAAACCTGAAACAAATTCTAGGTTTCACCAGTAAATTTAGGTATGGTCGTGTTACCCTAAACATCTTTTATTTGGCCTTATTAACATATGGCATTCATTTCTTCGTGAACTTTAAAAAAAATAAAATTCATAATTTCATTTCTTAACCCATTTAAGCCAAATGAAATTTCCCACTCTTATCCATTGGACCAGTCCGTTTCCCCTTTAAGGGTTGTTGGGTGGCATTTTTGATTAAATTTTTATTCCAATTTTGATAGAACATTCTGTGAGCAAACATTTTGTGGTATCTGATCTGGGTCCGCACTATTTGCATAATATGTCCCACAAAAAGGCCAAATAAAAAATACTTGTTTTTCGGGTAACCCGATCCTACCTAAATTTACTGGTGAAACCTAGAATTTTTTCAGGTTTTCTAAAATATATAATATTATCCACTTTGAAAGGTAAAATGCCTTTCAAAATGCATAAAATCATTTTTATTTCCAGAAAAAAAAACAATTAAGATAAAATTGTTCCTACCCTACCTAAAATTTTCAGACCTGTTACCCCAGATACTTATCCTTTTATATGGCCTTATATGGTCCATAAGACTTACCAGAAAGCCATGATACATATAAGAATAATGATAGTAATCTGTATGAATCTATTACTGCACCAGCTACTGCTTCGTGGGGGTGTGGGTGGAGTGACATGCTTTGTGGTGGACCGATGATGTGATTTCTTTGGCACTGAGCTGAAATATAAGCATGTACATCTCGAATCAAAATCAAGATTGCTAAATTTATCCTAAAACATCGTGCAGACCAAAGTTGGACTTCTTTGACACAGAGCTGAGGCAAACAAATGGCACAAATACACCAACTAATAAAAAGTGAGTGGCACGGATATGTTGTTAATGCAAAGCTTTTATTTTTTTGTAAAGCTAGTGATAAATCGTTTCTATCAATACTCTCAGTGTTTTGATTTTTGTAAAGGGCATTCTGCGCTGTGAGGTAAAAAAAGAAATGAGCCTATGTCTTTGACCTGGAACTCTGATTTACAAAACATATGCATCTATGCCTTTCTGCATCATTAGACCAAGACAAAATATATGTGTGTTTCAGGTTATGAGAAATTTTAAAACAGGGATGGTAGGTAGGAAAATATTTTTATTTATTACATGGGTAAAATAGGAAACAATATGGCCAAACTGGGAAATCCCGCGGATATCGCCTAAAAATGTTTAAAAAATTTAGGGTCTAGGGCAAAAAATTAGGCACAGTCGGGTAACATGAAACACACAACTTTTTATTTTAGGCCTTATAGGTACCAATGAGGAGTGTTTTAACCCTTAAAGTGCCAATCACTACTGCAGCAGACGACAAATTTTGCAACATCTTTCCTTATTTAAAGAAAAATAAGGTTTGATATTTCATGAGAATCGTCTGCCAGCAGACCATTCTCATGAAATATCATGCCTTATTTGTTATTTTTGAAAAAGCAGCAAAATTTGAAATTGTCATTTGCTGTAAAATATAGGTGGAGTTTTATGGGTTAATTGGGCAAAATGATTTTATGCAATAGTAGCAATCAAACGTGACACTCTGATACATTTATATCTATTGGGATCCTGGCGAATTGCTATTGAACACCTCCCCTTTCATGTTTATTTCCTTAGGCAAAAGAAAAACATGTCTTGTTTCCGGTTACATCTCCAAAACATTTTGGATCAGTAGGTAAGCTTTTTGTAAAATCTTTTATATGGAAAAACTACTATTGCATAAAATCATTTTGCCACACTAACCCATAAAGCGCCACCTAGAATTTGGTATTTCGCAATTAAAAATCTTTCTTTTTCGGTGTTCTAGTTCTATGAGAAGTTGAAATTTCATAAACAGTTTTATAGCATCTGGGCAGGGTTTCAGCTGCACTCAAATTTACTGCGGACATTTTGTCCAAGCAGCCTCAATATTGTACGGACATTTGGAAATTTTTTAGGGCATTTTTTCAGACACTCATTTTTACCTCCATAAACGGAAATTGCTATCTGCCCTTCTCATATTGAAACCAGGGGTAATTTTGCTTCCATTTCGGAAGGTTAGTGCGGTCTGATTGTTTGGCTGGCTTTTTATTTAATGAGCAGACTTGAGCTTGTTGATCGGTGGAAGTGGGTTGGGTATTGTTTTTTGCTGTCGCTGCACGACTCATTAGTCACAGAGAGTGGCTGTTCAGGTAATGATGGAGCGGGCAAACTGTTTTGGGGTATAAAAAACTTCCTGTTGTTTCTTGGTGGCAATTAAGTTTATTATTCATTTTATCGGTGAATAATTGTCAATGCAAAAATATGCATTCGGCTTAAAGATGAAATCAAGGGAAGATACTAAGTTAACAGGATGCAATTGACCAATCAGGTGCTGCCCAACAAAACACTATGACTGGTTTGCTTTATTGAAAAAGTATTTATAAGGGGTAAAATTAAGCTAACCAGTCTGACACTTACATAAATTTGACCAATCAGCGATCGTTTTATAAAATAAATATACTATTGCATCACTGTGCATTATGGTACAGTGTGTGCTTCCTAAAATCGTCTCAGACAAAATGTCCAAACTGGACAGCAAACTTTCGGACATCTGGAACTATTTTCAGACTATGTCCGAGGGCCGACGTCAAACTAAATCCCCCGGGCCAGGTGAGCTTAAAAGACAAATGAGCTGCGACATGAAATTTCCAACAATATGGTATGTGGAATCAGCAAAGCCTCAGATCAGCCTGCGCATACGCGCAGTCTGATCAGAGCCTTTGCTAGTCACTTGAATATTCTATGGGCAGTCTGATCAGAGCCTTTGCTAGTCGCTTGAATATTCTATGAGTGTTTAGCTACTGACCGAACATCATTTGGAGTTTCTAAGCTTAAAAGGAGGCTGCACTGGCTCGTCTGAGTCTACACTTGTCAAAAAGCCACATTGTTGGAAATAACGTGTTGCGGCTCAAAAGCTTACCTTATTGTACTACTACTACACGTTGACTTAGAACTAACTGTTGATTTCAAACTATCGAAACGTTTTAACTTGGATAATTTACTGTTCATTTTCTCGAGTTCATCAATTCTCACTTCTAAATTGTCCGTTAATTTACACAACTCTTTCACAGCACCAACATTTTCCATGAATATACGATCCTGAAAAATAAACGTACATACAACTTTCAACAGTCATTTGCAGGTAAGGCCAGAATTTTTTTATTAGTTGATTCAGAACCCTCCTACTGTAATTTTCCGGAAAGTAGGAAAAAAATAAAATTTAATTTCCTAAAAAAAAAATTATTTTATCCGCCGACTCTAAATATTAATTGTTTGGTTGATAAAAATAATATTTTTTTGAGGTTCTGTCTGTGCATTTTTGAGAGTGACACTGTTAAAAGTGATTGTCCTGTCCAGATTTTTTGGAAATTGATGAAATATTTAAAGATTATCTTACTAGTTTTACTGTTATATATACTGATATATTAAAGAAAAAAAAAGAAAAAAAAGGCTCTGAAAAAAAAAAAAAAAAAAAAGCTCTGAAAATGACCAGTTAACTGGTCATTTTCAGAGCTTTTTTATTTTTATTTTTTTCGCCCCCCCCCCCCCCCCCCCCCCCCCCCCCCCCCCCGACCCTAAATCTGAAAAAAAATTCCCGTAAATCAACTAATAAAAAAAACTCTGGCCTAAACATTAAGATTGTTGATTTGCTCTATATTTGTTTGCAAGGGGTACCTACGTGTATGCAAATACGCATGTGCATACAACTTGGTGGTGCAAGTATTGGGTTTTAACCCTTAATGCGCCAATCGCAACAAAAGTCGTCTGCTTTTCTCGTCTGCTGAAATGTTTAAGAAGCCTCTATGGCAAACAGTGTGGACCCAGATTAGACTGCTCCTGTAGGAGCAGTCTGTTCTGGGTCCACGCTGTTTGCTTCTATACTTTATTTGTCAGTAATGTTAGGCAAATATTTGCAGCAGACAACTTCAGCAGACGACATTTTCAGATGCATTTTTTTCTTGGCGCTTTAAGGGTTAAGCTATATAATTTGATTTAGACAGAAATATTCAACTAATAGTGTTTAGTTGCTTGTCTTGAGGGCTCATTTTCACCCTGTCTTTTGTTTGTTTTGTCGCTTTACGTCCCATTCAACATCTATGGTCATGGTGTGACAGTCAGTTCACCTAACCACTCTTTTTCCTGGGCAAGCTTGAACAAGCAGTTAACCAGTACTTCATGCACATACTTTTGCTTGTAACTGACAACCCTTCTTGAATGATTTAGCGGTAGGGAGGCTAATGACTGTAGAAATTATTTAATGATCAATCTCCACGGAAGTATTGGACCAGTCCCGGATCGAACTCGCGACCCTTGGCTCTGCAGTCAAACAGCCATTTCTGGTCAGACACGTTACCAACTGTGCTACGTGGCCCGTATTTTTGCCCTGTGAAATAGGGCCAGGGGTGAAACCCTGTGGCAGAAAATGGTTTTAGAGCATTTTTGCCCTGTGAAATGCTCTAAAACTCATTTTCCACAACAGGGCTTTATTCCTGGCTCCATATAAGGAGAATAACTCCAGGCTCTTTCAGAGTGCTTACTCTATAAAATGCCGCAGGTAGACGTCTGGTTTGTATACTTTAATTTAGGATTCAGGCTGAGTGTCAACTTCAACAATCTTTCTGTCATATAAGCTTAACGCTTACCGTCAAATCCTAGAAATATTGTATGTACTTATATATCATAATATGTTAAAGTTACTGTGAATAAAATATTATTTAAACCAATCTTTCTGTCATGTCACACTGTCAGATAATGATGGTAATTTATCCAAATGTTTAATGCACAAAAACAGTTCTGAAAGAAGCATAGCTTTTTTAAGTGCAAAAACTATGTTTCTGAAATTACCTCTTTTTTCATGTAACATTAGGCTTTGTCATTCAATAGTGGAGCAGGCCTACAAAACGTTACACACGCTTCCAGATAAGAGTGTGTAATAGAAAAAAATTCTCAACCAAAATATATGCTGTGGGTACACAAAAGAAACATTGTGTCTGATATGGATCCAATCTGTGTGACACTCTGATGGTATATTTGAAAGAATTGATGTTGAAAAAAATCAGATGACAGAATAAGCAGGAAAAAAATCACCAAAACGCGAAAAGTTGATAGTAAACATCATACCTTATTTACAACAAGAAGATTTTTCACTTCCCCACCATTGGAAAGTTTTAAATCTCCAGCTTGATGCACCGCGTCAGGTAAAACTTCTCGTAATTCCTGAGCAATGACTCCTGTATCTTTCCTGTGACGCTCTGGTAGACCAACATGGTCTGCGTAGTCGTCATTAAACTTGTAGTTATATATCTTCATACCAGCTACTTTCTTGAGCTGTTCTTTAGAATCAACCTGAAAACAAATTAATATATTTTGTAAATAGTGGATTTTTCCTTAACCCTTTACTCCATACTAACGCCTTTGATATATCATGTATTTGAAAATATTATGGAAAATGGAACATTTGCTCCAAGAGAAAATATAATGGAAAATGGAGCATTTGCTCCAAAAGAGCAAATGCTCCATTTTCCATAATATTTCAAAAGTATTCAAAACTTAACTTGAATTTTTTTCGATGTTGTCTAAAAATAGAAAATGATGTCATGATCTAAAAATAGCCTATGGAGGAAAGGGTTATAGTTATATATCGTCATACCAGCTACTTTCTTGAGCTGTTCTTTAGAATCAACCTGAAAAAAAAAAGTGCAGTCCCTTTATAACACGCCTCATTATAACACAGATGTGGATATTACACAGTAATGTTGTGGCTCCTAAATTTTTTTACCAAGGAATTTTACAAAGGGACAATTTTGCAAAGGAATGACATAAAATGGTCATTTTCCTGTAATTCAAAGGAATGACATAAAATGGTCATTTTCCTGTAATTCACAGGAAAATGACCATTTTATGTCATTCCTTTGCAAAATTGTCCCTTTATTACCCGGTTCACTTATAAGATGGTCTATTGCTATGGTCCCCAAATATAGCATTATGAAGGGACTGGAGTGTATCAATAGTGATTATTTCACTTTGACATGAATATACGAGGGTTGTCCCACTAAATCGTGGACTTTTGTTATGAAACAAGATTGTCTGTCGGGAATTCTATAAAATCTGTATGATATGTTAATATACATCTACGACACATTTTCTACAAATATGGATGAACAGCAATCATTCGTGCTTTATATAGTCGTGGGAAGCAGCTCCAACAGCGGCTCTAGGCTCCCAAAAACGGCTCCTGGAGCCGTTTTCAAAGTGAGGCTACATGGCTCCCTGGCAACAGGCCAAAAAACGGCTCCTGGCTTCCAAAAGTGGCTTGGGGAGCGGCCTCAAATGTGAGGCGGTATGCTCCCAAAAACGGCACAAAAGCGGCTCACCAGCTTCAGAAACCAGCTCAGGGGCTGCAACTACGACCTGTCTTTTCTTTGCAGTAGAATTTGCAGGGTGGGGCCTTGCTTCTGGAGTGTATTCCTGGGGGTTGGCGGGCTGTGTCTGGCCCCCATCTTACCAGTTCCCATGACAATATAAACGCCTATTGTGACCCAAAATAGGAGGCCTACAGACACATAAACAACGTTTCCAATCATCTAAGACTAATTGGACTCAAGACCACAGAGTCCAAAACATAGCAGGAAACCCCTGAAGGGTCTTCTTATAGACGAAACCTAGGTCGGGTTAGTCGTGTTCAAGCCATGGACAGAGCCCAGGAGTCCATAGTGGTGGCAGCCCTCGCTAGATTTCTCAGTCACTTCCTTGTTTATTTTTTTCTACTTTCCGGAAAATTACAGTAGGAGGGTTTGTAAATCAACTAATAAAAGAATTCTGGCCTTACTGGGACAATCCTCGTACTTTCCAAAGATTTCAAGTCTCAAAACGAATTTATTTTGTTTTGTTGCTGGCATCCCAGTAAACAGCTATGGTCATGACAGGATGGTCAGTTCACCTAACCACACATTTTCCTGGGCAAGCTTGAACAAGCGATTTACCAGTACTTCGTGCACATTTTTATGCTTATAACTAACAAGACAAATTCAACGACTTTATATCCCCCGACAAAGGGTTATTTGAGAGAAACATGTAAATCACAAAACATAAATCCCATTTATCTAATCCTTAGTTCACCTTCAGTATCTTTCATGTCATAACAAACAACTGTATATTTTAGTGCTTAGTTTAATAAATAATATACTTACATCTGCACAATTTCGATATATGACCTTTAAACCCAACCCTAGAGGTCAAGGGTGTGAGTAAATTCAAAGAGTTACCTTGCATGTAGGTCTACACTTCTTCCACTTTAATTTGATATGCAACATGACCACTTTTAGAAAAGAAAAATAAATGACCTTTTGACCCCACCCCAGGGGTCGTTAGTGTGTGTAATGACAGCATATTTGCTTTCATGGTGTTCTATGCTAAATTCCCTTTAATTTGATATGCAACATGACTATGTTCAGAAAAAGATATAGTTTGACCTTTTGACCCCACCCCCTGGGTCGGGGGTGTGTCTGTGGGCAAAATGTTTGCTACCATGTTGCTGCCAGGGTTGTCAGCTTTAATTTGATATGCAACATGACTACTTTCAGAAAAATATATAGTTTGACCTTTTGACCCCACCACCTGGGTCAAGGGTGTGTCTATGGGCAAAATATTTGCTACCATGTTGCTGCTAGCACCGTCAGCTTTAATTTGATATGCAACACGACCATATTCTGAAAAAGTTTAATTTTGGCCTCAGTCCCACCCCCTAAGTCCACCCAATGGGCTCGGACCCTGGCCTTCAAACTAAAATCCTGTTTGATATGTTTCATATCTATGCTGCTCTGCCTGCATGCAAAACTTCAGCAAAAAATATTAACAATGGCATTAGTTATTGCGAAATTTAAATATTTGACCTTTGACCCCTTAGGTGAGGGTCAAAGGAAAGGGGGTGGGGTAAAACTTTAACACTGCCATGTTTATCTACAGGCACTTGGCAATCATGGTCTATAGTGAGACGTTGTTAAATATAATAAATTTGATGAAATGTGAAGATCATCACACAAAAAAGCTAATATAGGTTTTGCCTTATAATTGCCTATACTAAAACAAGGGCAATAACTCAAGTGTTAAGGGGTCAATTTTGACCAAACTTATAGGATATCGAGAGTCCATTGTACTTATCATTTGTACCAAGAATGAATCAAATCTGACCAATAGGTACTGAGATATGGTTAGATGCAATTGTGGCCATGTTTTAAACATTTTTTATTCATTTTATGGGTGCATGCTCAGGCAGAAACGTGGCAACAACCGGAATGTCATTAAAGACTATGATTGAAATCACAAGCAGTATCAGCCTGTGTAGCGGAACTCATTGTTACTATTTTTAGTTGAACATATAAAGTCAACCCTATTTATAACGACCATGTTTGTTCCAAGCTATATTTGACGTTAAAGTGAATTTGCTATTATAAGGAAATGCTGACCAGTACCAGATTTCCACATCTTAATCATTTATACATAAAAGAAAATAGTATACAATTGATTTTAAAAAAAAACGCTATTGTTATAAATGTATACATCAGTTCGATTTCGTATTGCATCACATTGCACAAAGCTTCCCTCTTATCGAATGTGACAGAAACCTGTTCATGCAAAATACCTCGCCCTGATCACCAAATTGACTGACACATGGTAAAAATTGTGTTATGGTGAATTTATTTTCAATAGAAAATCTATACATACCTCTTTGAAATCTTCTTTCACTCTCTTATCCGAGGTCTGTAGCACATGACCGGTGAGTTTAACATTACCATGTACTGTCACAGCCTCATCAGGGTGATCCGTGTTCACACCAACCCGACCCATGTGGTACACAGAGTCCTGGGTGTGCCCCCTCTGCCAGTGTAGCACATCAACATCACTGTCAAACTGACCCGGGTTTGATGCCTAAAATAGAATATCGTAAATATCCTAAATTTTCAAACACTTTACTCTTTCTATTACAGTCAACAATACTGTTTGTCCCAAAATAATATGACATTAAACTGAATTTCTGTTGTAACGAATTCAAATTCAAGCTAAACTGGTTCATTAGTGCAAATGCATTTGACGTTGTAAAGAATTTGCTGTTGTAAAGAATTTTGCTGTTATAAAGAATGTTGCTATAAGAGTTTTCACTGTAATTTGATTCATTTTTCCGCCTGATGAAAAATTATTTTAGGGAAGAGTAAATCACAAAAAAGACATCCATTTCTCAAACAACTAAGTCCACCTGGGATATGATTCAAGTCACAACTAAAGCAATTGTCAATTATGCAGTACAACAGTTGTTTTAGAGTCAATATGTTAAAGTCAATAAAGTATTCTTAAATGCTCAATTTTTTTGACCTTCAAATCCTGCCCAAAAGGTTAGGGCATGTGAAAGGTCAACATTCTTGCTTTCATTTTGTTCTATGCTTCATTCTCTTTAATTTGATATGCAACATGATCATAAGAGAGTAGAAAAGCTTTTTGGGGGCATATGAGATTAAGGGAGCTAAATATAAATTTACTTTGATTTGAAAAAAATAGGTGTGTTTTTTGTGTAAAATCAAAGCTGACTTTGGGGTAGAAATTTTAAAATGCTACTTCACAAGAATATATCATAGACAAAAATAGTATTATAATACTTGTAAACTCACCCTGACTATAATTTTCTCTGATACACTAGCAGCAATCATATAGCTGTTCTCACCAGAGTGTGCTTCAAGGGAGACAACCAGCATGAAATATCTTTGATCTGGGTTTGGACGGCCCTTCTTACGCATATTATTAGACGTAGTTTCACTGAAGTGTAGGCGACCAACTGTCATCTTAGAAACTTGGTCAGGTAACAGATCAAGCCTGAAAAACAGATCCCATGGGTGAAATTTCAAAATTTTCAAAATCCTAAATATTAGAAATTCAAATCTTAAAACTTGTAGTATGCCTACAATATATCAATTATAAGTTTAACTGGTCTAAGCTAAACAGAGGATAAAGTGTCTTGCTCAAGGACACAACGCAGTGCCTCTGGTTGGACTCGAACCCGCAACCCATCAGGGTCCCAAACTCCCATTAGATGAAAATATAAAAGTAAAATATAATACACGACTTACTTGGCTGGTTTAAAAGGCTTTTTACTTCTGTCAGACTGTGACTGTTCTATTTTTATAGTTTGTGTTTGGGACTCCATCTAAAAATAGAATAGATATATAGTATATTGCTATCCTACTGATAATTTCAGGGATATAACATCCCATCAAGGGTAACAATATCCCATCAAGGGCAACAGTAGGCAAATAAATAATACCTGTGTTCAGGATAACCCAACCCTACCTAAATTTACTGGTGAAACCTAGAATTTTTTTCAAGTTTTCTGGAAAAAAAAAAATTTAAGCATTTTACATAGTTCACTGGAATAACCATTATTTTGGAGAAGAGTGTAAATAGGACAGATAAGCAAAGTGAGCACATTATGAAGTTGATGGGTGGGGGAACAGCAGTACAGAAATATGACAGCCCATTGTATTGCATTTGTTTTAATGGTGTCCCTAATTGTCGATCCTGAGTACCAGGTGATACTGATGGTCCAGAACGAACAACTATATGTGGTCTTTGAGCAAGACAAATTTATCCTAGCTTAGTACTGGTTCAACCCAGGAAGACCCGTCCCTGTTTAACTGAAAGACTGTTGATGGGACATAAAGAATCAAATCAAACAAAACAAACAAACGAACAACTATAAATGAACTGTCATCTTTTCACATATGCCAGTAGTGAAGGCTCTGACAAGCCTAGCGTATACTCAAACACAAAATGTAGAGACTTAGATAAAAGCTCAGGCAAAAATGTTGGTCTGAAGCTCACTTAGAAAGCTATGGATTTATGCTTAAAGCTGCATAATCTGTAACTTTTGATATTTTTCGAAATTTTTTATTTTCTTTTAAAATCATTTGAAAAAGTAGAATTAAGTTATGTGTTTACAATAAATCTGTTCACTATAGCTGAAAACTGCACAGAAAAGTGAATTATCTTATAAAACAGGTGTGTTTTTCTCTTGTTGGTAATTATTTGCGTCCCTCCAATAATCATAGACAGTTAATTTTAACATAAATGCTGTTGTTTAGATACGGATAATTTGTTAAGATTTACGAAATTGGTAAACTGTTTACCTGAATTTTAGTGATTTTACTGTGTTCTTGAAAAATAGAAACATTAGTTCTAAAATTAAAAGATCAAAAGTTACAGACTATGCAGCTTTAAAGAGTACCTTTACTCATATGATTTAAGTACCAAACTTTTGTAAATTTGCTCAAATATGGCTTTTAATGAACCTAAATAATGCAATCTTTATAATGTACTGGTCAGATTTTCTGGTCCATTTTTCATTTACAAAATATATACATACTGAAATTAGTGAAATGCACCACTCATAACTGACAGGAATTCACAAGTCAATATTATTCACTACTTGTAAACTCAATTTATCACATGAGATCACATGATGTTGCATCTGGAAGTGATAGAATGCCACTAGTGGTTTACATATTTTGTAACATGATTTGGGCCTTGTCACGAGAAAACCTGTCTTTGGGGTTTCAGGAGGCGCTGTGGTGTAGTGGATAAGCCACTTGCCTTATAAACCAGGAGTCGCAGGTTCGATTCCCGGCTTCACCAGTCTGTCGGATGAGACTTTAAGCTGTGGCCCCGTCTCCATATGACCTAAGCTGTTGGTGGGACGTTAAACACAAACACAACAACTTTGGGGTTTCCGACAAAGGGAATTTCAAACCAGTCTCCTCAGCTACAGGGACTAGCTAGAAAATTGAAAGTTAGCTTATAGCAAGTCTAGATATGATACTTTTCGATAAGCCAATAACAAAGTGGCTGATATTATATGGCAAAACAGTTTTCACGCAAAAATGAGATTTTAATGTTTGCACAGTAAACTTAATAGATTCTAACATTCGTATTCCTGTATTATTGAATTTATTAAACTCGTTGCAAAAAAGCGAAAAAATGCTCGACAATCCTCCCATTTTATCTCTTTTCCCAAACTTGTTTAATAAATTCAATAATACATGAGCACTCATGTAAGATCTTCTATGTAATTGTTGCATATAAAATGGCAAAATCTTAGCATTTGCATGCTATAAAAAAACACAATTTCTAGGTATTTTTATTTTAAGTGTAATATGATCAATAGAATCTAACATTTGTGCTCATGCATATGTTCGCAAAGAGATCCTGTGTGTACTTATCAAGTCAAATACGGTAATAATTACCTTTATGCCATAGAAATGAATACAGTACATTTCTATTTTCTTTACACCTTCCGGAGTTCTGACGTACTTTGGGTCCCCTGAAATGCCGATATGACATGTGACCTGGAAATGGTTCTTTTTCTGACACACAAAAGAATCATCTGCTGTCGAAAAGTTAAAGCCTTTATCGGCGTCAACTCTGTATTGTGGAGCTGGCCTAAAACATAGGAGAAATTTTATTAAAGAATGTGTATATTCATTTATATTCATTGATATTTTTGAATATGAATTTTTCAAGTCGTACATCTTTAAAACCACAAGAAGAAACAGCATTGTACCTTATGTTTACTTTTTGTTACTTATAATGTCCATATAAATGATAGAAAGACAACAGGTTGAACCCATTTGGTATTTAGAGCACAATGCATATTTCTTATGATGTCAGTAAAATTGACAACTACGTAATTTTGAATACATTGCAGAAATTTAAATTCTTAGAATATTTTCTTCATTATTATTCAGTTGGTCTTAAAACACTTGTCAAGCCTTATATCCGTAAACGACAAAAAAAGCATGAAAAATTACCCAGTAGGCAAAGAATGAAAATACTTACAGGTCTTTGAGATTTGAGTCTGTAAGTGTTGCCCACTTGTTCACGGAAAATGGCTGCCATTTGATCACCTGATAGACCCCGTCCACGTAGCCGTTACTGCTGTCCAGGGGGTCATAGGTACTGTAATCATCGTCACAGTCGGGAAGATAGTTGGTGTACGCTGAGCCGCCTGTGCCCGTGGGCTCCTGCTTGATCGTGGGAATGAGACCATTCCTGCCGTTAAATATTGCACTATTGACATTGTTGGGCGGGGATTCCATGTGTTTTCTTTTCTTGTTCTGTGGACTGAAACAAAAAAAGAAAGATTGCTAAAGGTGTTTGTGTGACTTTTACTAGCAACTCAACAGGACTTTAGTTAAGAGTGTGTAACGAAAATTTAATTTTCTTATTTCTCAACCAAAACATATGTTGTGTGTACTCAAAAGAACCATCTCAATGAGATGGTTCTTTTGAGCACCCAAAACATATGTTAAAATTGATGGGTAAGAAAATATTTACAATTTTACGCTGAAATTTTTGTTTATCTAAACCTGTGAACCCAATGATGACGACATTGATTGTCAGCCATCCAACTATTACAATTAAATTGCCTTCATCATGCTCAGTGCTCAGAAGAGCTAGAAAAGCACTTCAAAAAGCATTATTATCAATACATGTAAGACCTTTTACATTTAGAATTTAGGCCAGAATTTTTTTCATTAGTTGATTTACGAACCCTCCTACTGTAATTTTCCGGAAAGTAGGGAAAAAAAAATTCTCAAATTACTTTTTATTTTATCCCCCGACTCTAAACATTATTTGTTTCATTGAAAAAAATAATATATTTTTGAGGTTCTGTTTGTGTATTTTCGAGAGTGACACTGTTAAAAGTCATTGTCCTATGCAGGAAAATTATTAAATATTTAGAGATTTAATACAGACTGCTGGTTTACTTTATGCTAGTTTACTGTTTGTTCTGGGGATATTTAAATTTTTTTCATCCCCCCGACCCTAAATCTGACAAAAAATTTCCTTAAATCAACTTATAAATAAAAAAAATCTGGCCTTACAATCACCTTGATCATGCTCTGTTCAGAAGAGCTAGAAATGCACTTCAAAAAGAATTATTATCAATACATGTAAGACCTTTTTTATTTAGAATTTAATACAGTCAAAATTTAACAAACTCAGTGGCCTTACTCTTTGCTTTATTTTTAAAATGAAACTGCTTGCAAATTTTTGATACAATTGTATTTAAATAGTTCATAAAAAGACCCTATTCTCTGTATCTATTGTATCCAAAATTTATTTTGAATTTGCGAGTATTTCGAAATATCGGAGTTGGAATTTTAGAGAATTTACTGTACCTGCAAAATTATCTGAAAATGGTTATGTTCCTTACATGCACAACAGGTGAAATTTAAGCAAAATCTATTATATGCTTGTAGTTATAAAGTAAGCAAATATATGGGCCTCGAAACTAGAAATTGTACCACTCGACTGGCTGGAAATCAGTCGGCGACGAGCATTCTAATGAACTTGCAAATGAGCCGTGACAAGAGATTTCCAACAATGTGGTATGTGCGCAGTCTGATCAGAGCATTTGCTAGTCGCTTGAATATTCAACGACTGTTAAGCTACTGACTGAACATAATTTGGAGATTCTAAGCTTAACAGGAGGCTGCACAAGCTTGTCTGAGTCTACACTTTTCAAACTACCACATCGTTGGAAATCACATGTCACAGCTCAAATGTAACGCAATGTGTGACTGGATATAGTAATAAATTTGCAACAGTATATTCAGTGATATACAATCGGAAACTCGAAGTCATTCTGTTACATCACTTAATTGACTGGCAAGTGGTTATATGCAGCTGCCAGGCTGCATGCTCAACATACATTTATTTATTGTCTTTTTGAATGAAAAATGTTACTAGTGCATTAGAATTGAGATAACAATATTCAAAATTTTCAATTGTGGGGGCTACATATTATATCTATGGATATATGTTTGAAGATCACATTTTATGGTTCCGCTAACAAGTCATCATTAAACTAATTAACATGGAACCATTAAACTAAATTTCCGACCATATATCTGAGAGTGTGTGTACTTACTGTAAAACACTTACATCTGGCCACGGTAAATTTTGATGGTTATTATGACCTTTTGGCCGATCTATATTTTCTGGCAGAACTTTGATTTCAGAAAAAATATGAGTTCACTGACGGAGCTCTGTAGCGTTATGCATGCGAGCTCTACATGGTTATTCCATGGTAATTTACAACTGTTCTCCACAATTGTTCTGCGCTCTGTTAAAAGGTGTCTCTGTAATGTTCCTTAATGGGGTATCAGATGCGCTCATGAATACCAAGCTCCGCCACTGTTCGGATTCTGAAGAAGTATTCACACTTTTTATTTGTCACTGATAAGGCAAAATAAAAAAATAACTGTGTTTCAGGTAACCCGACCCTACCTAAATTTACTGGTGAAACCTAGAATTCTTTTCAGGTTTTCTGGAAAAAAAACTTTTTTATGCAATTTGAAAGACATATCACCTTTCAAAATGCATAGAATTGTATATTTTCCAGAAAAAAAAATAATTTAAAAAAAATGTGTGCCTACCCTACCTAAAACTTTCAGACCGTTTACCCGAAACACACTATTTTTTTTATTTGGCCTAATGCCCTTGACATTCTCCAATTGGCAGGGCTTGAAAAAAGTACTCGTCCGCTCGTATTTACGAGTGTCTCAGGCTGCAGGGCAAGTGAATATTTTGATATTTCTACTGAAAATTAAATTTTCCCCATGTATGCCAATAATTTTGTGATGCAGGGCAAGTGCCTATTTTTAGATATTTCGAGGCCTGAATTGGTGTTGTTATTATTGGAATAAAATTTTGCCAGTTTAATTACTCTTGCCCTCTGTTAAGTTATTGGCGGTTTTTACATTTGGCAGTTTTTCACTTGACCGCCAATAGCACCAAAATAAAATGACAGCCAAATATAAGAGTTTTACAGCATTAGGTCATCTATGGTAATGTAGTGTTTTAAAGCAGGGTGATTAAAAAGGGAGAACACATACATACAGATTGTTTGATTTGTTTCTTTACGTCCCTGTCGACAATTTTCAGTCATGTTGGGACAGGTCTTCCTGAGTTGAACAGATACTGAACAGAGGATAAAGTGTCTTGCTCAATGACACAATGCTGTGCCTCTGGTGAGGTTAAAACCTGCAACCCCTCGATCTTGAGTCAAGCACTCTACAACTGAGCCAACCGGGTTCCCCTCCAACTAATCAGGATCCATGCTGGTTTTAATATACACCATGAATCCAAATATAAAATGAAATTACACTGGATTTAATGAAAATCAGTTCATTTTGCGCAAAAAAAGTATGACTTTCGTTGTCTGCTGATAATCTTTACAAACAGCCTGGACCAAGGTCAGGCCCGACAAAACGTCGGGCCTGATCTGGATCTAAATGTTTGACATCATGATCCACTGATGGTGTTCCTGAAAGAATTTAAAATATAAAAAAAAATAATCAAAAATCTGCAGACGCCAAAAAGCATGCAAAATTACTCGGCATGCAAAAAGTTATGCTAACCCCAGATTTTCTGGGCCCTGTTTGGCTTCTGAAGAAGTAATCACACTTTTTGATTGTCACTGATCAGGCCAAATAAAAAAAATCCTGTGTTTAGGGTAGTCCAACCCTACCTAAATTTACTGGTGAAACCTAGAATTATTTTCAGGTTTTCTGGAAAAAATATAATTTTATGCATTTTGAAAGGCGATTCGCCTTTCAAAATGCACAAAATTATATTTTTTCTAGAAAAAAAAAATAAGAAAATATGTGTGCCTAGCCTACCTAAAATTTTCAGACCAGTTACCCTTAACACACTTATCCTTTTATTTGGCCTCAAGCGCTTAACGTTCTCAAATTTTTGTTGAATATTTGCCACTTTTCACTTTGCCCTCTGTAAAAGTTATTGGCGGTTTTTACATTTGGCAGTTTTTCACTAACCTGAGATTTTCTGGAGAGAGTATTTGAGGGTTCATGCTGCCCCCAGTCTGGTGGGGGGAGATACTAGGAGGCATGCTTATGGAGGGTGGTGGTTGGTGTGAGGGAGGGAGGTGGTTGAGTAAAGGTGGTTCATGATACCCGGGCATGCTGACTATCGTCTTCGGGGGCTGGGCAAGCCCTGGTGGCCGATGGTGAGGTGGGTACATGTGTGACTGCATCGAACTTGGCGTTGATGTCAGCGTGTATCTGTTGGAATTTTCTGAAAATATACAATATATATAGGCAACTAATGAGTTTCACAAGAAATACTTCAATCCCTCATTGGCAGTATACAGTGCAGTTCCTTTATTCAGTAAAACCTGTCTTAAGCGGCCACTTAAAAAAGAAGACCAAAAATTGGTTTTCAAGACCGATTATCACTTAATGCAGGTCAAAAGTATTGCAGAATGCTCCAAGGGGAGCATTCTGCAATACTTTTGACCTTCATTAAGCTACCATTTGTCATTAATATCTTTGTTTTGTCTATTTTGTGTGGCCTCTTAAAGCTGCATAGTCTGTAACTTTTGATCTTTTAATTTTAGAACTAATGTTTCTATTTTTCAAGAACACAGTAAAAAACTAAAATTCAGGTATACATTTTACCAATTTTGTAAATCTAAACAAATTATCAGTATCAAAACAACAGATTTATGTTAAAATTAACTGTCTATAATTATTGGAGGAACGCAAATAATTACCAACACGAGAAAAACACACCTTTTTTATAAGATAATTCACTTTTCCGTGCAGTTTTCAGCTAAAGTGAATATATTTATTGTGAAAGCGTAACTTAATTCTACTTTTACAAATGATTTAAAAAGAAAATAATGAAATTCGAAAAATGTTCATAGTTGCAGACTTAGTCTCTTTAAGACCGGTTTTACTGTAATTCTACGTTGGGATCCAGAGAAATGGACAGTATTATAAGTGAATTGTGTAATAATTCCTTGTAAAATTGTCCATGGTAAAAAAAATGGGCGGCACCGAACATGACCATGTTATATCCAAATCTGTGTTACACAGACATGCCATTAACTGTGGACCGAAATCTGTGAGATAAACCAAACTTTTAAGGGAGATTTGATAAAATTCTGTGAGATTTTTTACAAAAATCACTTTGGAGCCCCCCAAAATAACCCAAAAGCTTTTATTTTAATGTAAGAAACTTGTGATAAACACAATAAAGTGTGATTTATAATTATTTTGTTATAAATTTTTTTTTAGACAGGCTGAAAATTCTGTGAGAATTGAAAATCTTATGGGAATCGGCTTTAAGAAGGGCCAAATTCTGTGAGATTTTATCTCACAGTGTGAGATATGGTATGTCTGGTTATAACAAAGAGTGTTTCAAGTTTCTATATTTCTTTGAGTTATTGAAGGATTTGATTTTCCCAGTAGGACTGTCATTTCGGGTTTATAGGTTTATCTCTATGATAAAAACCCATACCAAATTAGCCCCAAAACTGATTTTAAAAACTACCGATAATAATTATAGCTATTCAGACACATAACCTTAAACCTTATATACCCTAAGCCCTATTACCTAACAAAACTGCCCCTTAACACCATGCATAATATTAGCTTGGACAATGGCAGCTAAATCTGTTTGGGGGTAATTTGCGATTGGTGCCTATCCGGTGTGAGACAGAGGGATAAGAAATGGAGGAAGGGGGTCACAATATAATAATGCCAAAGTTACTTAATATTTGCTTAACCCTTTGTATTTGGGAAACCCCTAAATGGCTACTTTTGCAAACAGTGAGGACCCTGATGAAATTGCTGAGGCAAAACAATTTTCAGAGACAGAATTACATCAAATTTGGAAATTTTGACCTGTGACCCCTTAAGATATATAATGGACAATCCCATTCTTATTGTATCTATAGGTATGGGAGAATCCATCGGAATACAACGGGTTAATCAAGTTGCTACAAGAAACATTAATTCTTTCCCGCTAATGCTGGTAATAACCTTTGCAAACAGTCTGGACTCAGATCAGGCCAGATATGGATCCAAACTGTTTGACACTCCCGGTGCCATTCCTGAAAGAAATTTTTGAAAAAGTCTATCTAAAAAAAATCAGCAAAATTACCCACCATGCGTAGTTAAAATTGAAAAGCAAAAAATAATAAGTAACTTACAGTTAAAAATCCGTCAACATAAAAATTCAGATTAAAATTTTTGATTTCGAAAATTTAATTACATGTACAATAAACAGAACCCTAACCTGCCAAAAAATAATTATCCCATGTAAATATGTCTGCCATACTGGAAAGTATAGAAAAAAAATTTAGACCGCAAAAAAAAACATGATACACAGTCTGCCAGTGAAGTACCAGTCACATAATATTTGCATTCGCGGCCATGTAAACATTTCCAATTTTGTCGCACAGAGTCGACACAAGACAAATATTGACAAAGATGAAATTCAAATTGTATCTAAATGTCTAACCTGAGAAAGAGTAAATACATATATATCTGAAACATCTGGCTCTATTGTTTGGAAATTCCTTTCCTTGTTTTTTACTATTTGCCAAACATAAAGTGATTTTTAACGCCGAAAAAATGACCCTTTTGTCATTGTGGGTATATGGTACTATAGAGAAGGGGTATGTAAATTAATAACCCTTTACTCCATAATAATGCCTTTTGATGCCTTTGAAATACAACGTATATGAAAAAATTATGGAAAATGGAGCATTTCCTCTTTTGGAGCAAATGCTCCATTTTCCATACAACCCTGCATATGCATAACTGCTGGTTCCAGACTAACCGCCGATAGAGTCACTGTGTTGTGTTCTTGAGCAAGATACTTCATCCACTGCTTAGTACTGGTTCAACCCTGGTATAGTGTTATAAAGGGACAATTTTACTTAGAAATTTCTTTGTAAAACTTCTTAGTAATAAAATGGGAGCCATAACATGACAGTGCAGGGATTTTCCTACCTTTCTGAAGTCGGGGCCAGGAGCCTGTTGAATTTGGGAAACCATCAAAATTGGGAAAATTTGCTGCAGTCTAAAAGAACTGGACCGCCATTTTAAATGGAAATTAGCAGTATAATTATAGCTTTATTAATGTACTGTCTAAATTGTATTGAAAAAATATGTAATCTATAATTTTCAAAATTCGATATAGAGCATCTCAGACTCACAATAAAAATAATTCATCTTAATTTTTTCCTGTCACTCAATTAAGTTAACCTCAAATTAATAGAAAAAAAACTTTGACAATTTTACCTCAAAAAGCAATAAATAACTTACCCCAAAATCCATGTCGGTGAAACACAGCCCTATATTTTGTCATTATGATGGTTTTCACAGAATCCTGATTTGTCAATTGTACAGAATTAAAATAAATTTTAATTTTGCTGACACCCTCCCTTTTATTTTCGGTTTTCCTTATATTTAACTATATCTCCATGTGCTGTATCTGGACATTAGCATACATCATGACAGTGAGATCCTTTTGTAACATTTTTCTGACAAAAAAGTGCATGTTGTATTCCATTTAAATTGTCTCCTGATTTGTTAAGTAAGCGTGAATATTTAAAATCATTGTGGCCCTACTCCCTTTTATTTTCCGAATTTCCATTTTCTTGGATTTTTATTAAACCTTTAGATGCAGAATCTAAACATTAGCATGCAATATATTTAAATATTTTCAATTTTTTTCCAAGAAATTTGAATTTATGATTCACGTAAATTGTCTCTGTGGAGACAATTTACGTGAATTATAAATTCATTTTTTTCTAGAAAACATAAAAAATGTGTGTAACTGACATTCGCTCATTTCGGGAATCCGTCTTAGGTTAATTTCATATATTCTCATATGTCTACAGTAAATAAAAAGACCCATAGTAGATGACCCTGGCTATAAAGTTTCGCTGTTATTTCGCTGATGGGGCCAGTCCGCGATGGATCTATTGTTCAGCGGCAACATACGAAGTCAAACGACAGATTTTTGACAGGTTTTGTGATAATTACATCATGGCACCCATGCTGTGTTTGTACAAAAAAAATCAGAAATATATAAAATGTATAACGTATCACCTGCTTGCTTACTTTGCCTACTGGGTAATTTTGCATGCTTTTTTTTTACAAAATCAACTATTTCGAAAAATTCTTTCAGGAATTATAGATTACCATCAGAGTGTCAAACAGTTTGGACCCAGACCAGGTCCGACTTTTTGTCTTTTTTGCAAAGTTGATCAGCAGATGACATCAGTAGGCAAGAGCTTAAGTAATTTTTGGTAGGCTAATTTAGAAATAATGAAAATGTCAAGAAATTTTTTATTTCTTTTCCTGAAATTGATTACTCAGAGTGGATTAACTCTTTGTTTATACTAGCCAGAACCTATGCAAACAGTTTGGACCCAGATCAGGCCCAATCGGATCTGGATCCAAATCACTTGACACTCTGATAGTGTTCCTGAAAGATTTTTTTGAAAAAGTTAATTTTGAAACAAAAAAATACGCAGATCTTTAGATAGAAAGTGCAAAATTATTAATTAATTTTCTTATTTCTCAACCAATGCATCATAAGTTGTGGGTACTCAAAAGAACCATCATAATGAGAAACAGATATTAGAATAGATAAGAAAATATTCACAATTTCATACTCAAAAATTTGGATTATTGGGACCCAGGCCTTTAGTTAAGAGTGCGTACCAGAAAAATAATTTTCTTGTTTCTTGACCAAAACATATGACGGTTCTTTTGAGCACCCAAAACATATGCTAAAAATTATGGGTAAGAAAATATTTACAATTTTACGCTGAAATTTTTTTTCAGGACCAGATTACAAGAACACGAGTACATTTCTGCAGTTAAGTTTTTTATTCCAACATTGAATGAATATTTATAAATTCAAATCTTTTCTCTTTTTTTTTCTTTTTCTTTTTTTTTTTTTGAAAAGCTGTGCATGGATAATTTATTGACATCTTACCATGCAATTAAACTTTTGCACACTTTCATTCAATATTGAAACCAAATTGTCAATGTGATTCTCGAAATTCCATATTTTGCGTTTAAAGCACAATTATGAATTAATTAAATCAGAAAGTTTTAAGCTGCTTTTAATCCAGCTTTTTTAAACATGGATTAATTTAACATCAAATTTGAAATATTAAGAAAAAAAGGGAGTGACAGTTTTTGTACAAGACTCTAAAATTGAATGACAATGCTTAGATGTTACATGGAAAAGAGATAAATCATCATAATTTCATCAGATCCTAAAATGTGCTTTTATAAAAAAAAAGTCCTTTTCATTTTAGGATTTAAAGACATTATGATAATTTATCTCTTTTACTAAAACAAAAGTAAAAACTTCCCCGTTCTGGGGGCCAGGTCATGTTCCCAAAATGGGGAGAAAAACCCCTGAACAATAAATAATAGTTTATTAATTTATAAATGTATTAAATATATTATTATTATTATTATCATTATTATTATTATTATTATTATTATTATTATTATTATCATTATTATTATTATTATTATTATTATCACTTTTCTATTATCATTCTTTTACTATTATTATTATTATTATTATTATTATATAAATTATTTATTATTATATAAAATTGTTATTATTATTATTATTATTATTATCATTATTATTATTATTATTATTACTACTATAATTATTTATATATTTATCATTATTTATTACTAGTACTAGTAGTAGTAGAAGTTACAACTATTTATAGTATTAATTAATATCATCATTAATTTACTTTTCATTATTATTACTACTAGTTTATAATCCAAGTAAATCATATTTGCAAACAAAAAATGATCTTGAAATATTTTAGAATCCCCAACAACACCTGCAGTTCAAATGAAATAGCCAACAATTTCGGCTGCAATTTTAAAACAATGAACAACATTTTAGAGACTTCGAAAGGTGACACCAAACGTCCCCAATCTGATAAAGAAGCTGAAATAGCCTCAACTAAATATAATTATCTTGGGGTACCTTTCGCGATGCCCTGCAGAAATATTTCATTTCATCATGTTTTGTAAACAATATTTGTGACTTTTCCAAACTTAACAAAATTAGCCTTAGTTAAAATACTTTTTTCAGTAGAAAAATGCTGATATTTTTCTTACCCTTGTTGTGCTATAGTACTTTTTAAGGTCTGCAGAGCAGAGCCAAAGCGACCATGTCAATCACTGTCAAATGGCTTGATCTACTGGTAAATTCGGTAAAAAGCACTTGAAAAAGAGTTGTAGTTTTAAGTGCTTTGCGAATGCTAGCAAAAGTATGAGTTTTTAGCTGCTTTGAGAGTTCCAGAAAAGCATTCTAGTTTTAAGTGTTACATGCTTTGAGAGTGCTAGAAATAAATGAGATTTCCAGGAAAAGTACATATCATAGCTTAATGTGCTTTGAGAGTCATAGAAAAATTACCATAGTTTTAATTGTTTTCAAATTTCTGGATAAAAAGTATTGAGTTTCAAACTAATATAGTTTTAAGTGCTTTGAGATTTCAAGAAAAAATATCATAGTAAGTGCTTTGACAGGGCTAGAAACAGTATCATCAATTTTAAGTGCTTTCAGAATTCTAGAAAAAATATATTATTATATGACACCGCATCTGAAAGTTATATAACGCCATGCATGCTTTAAAATGAATAAACCACTAGTGGTTTACAGATTTTGTAACGTTATGACTGTAATGAGGTCCATAACAACATTGCGTATAAAACGACAGTCTTTTAAATGATTTCACACCAAAAAAGTGATTTCAAAGTTATTTTATTGTCTTATGATGAATAGATTCTAACATTGGTGCTCCTGTATTATTAAATTTATTACTAACTTGCATTTTATCACTTTTCCCCAACTCGTTTAATAAATTCAATAAAACTTGAGCACTCATGTAAGATCCTCTATTTAGTTTTAAATGCTTTTAGAATTCTAGAAAAAAAGTATCACAATTTTTCCTGCTATGAGAGTGCTTAAATTAAAGAAAATGCTTCATTGTTGTTAACTGTTTAAAGTGCTAGAAAAAGGTTCTTAGTTTTTAACTGCTTGTGCTAGAAAAAGCATCAAAGATTTTAAGTGCTTTGAGAATTCTAGAAGCAATATAATAGTTGTACTTGCTTTGAGAATCTGAGAATTTGAGTTCTACAAAAAGCATCATAGCTTTTTACTAGCATCTTCAAACCAAACATGGGCAGATAGTAATTACATAAAGTCAACCTTTTCATGGACATGCCAGTAATAAGGGGTCTGCAGCTTTATATGTGCCAGTTCATGAGATTTTGGTACTTAGGCCAAAAAAATTTATTAGTTGATTTTCGAGATTTTTTTTTCAGATTTAGGGTTGTAGATGAAAAATAAAATAAAAAAGCTTTAAAAAGAGCTTTTTTTTTCTTTTTTTTTTAGTATCTCCAGAAAAAAAACAACAGTAAAAGTAGTAAGGTAAACCAACAGTCTGTATTAAATCTTTAAATATTTTATCATTTTCTAATAATCTGGACTGGACAATCACTTTTAATAGTGTCACTCTCAAAAGTACACAGACAGAACCTCAAAAATATATTATTTTTTTCAATGAAACAAATAATTTTTGGGGGTCGGCGGATAAAATATAAAAATAATTTTAGAATTTTTTTTTCCTACTTTACGGAAAATTACAGTAATTCAACTAATAAAAAATTCTGGCCTTATCGCACATCCATAAGCCATCTCTTTAACTTTTTGCATGCCGGGTAATTTTTCATGATTTTTTAGTGGTCTGCTGCCTGTTTTCAAAAATAACTTTTTTCAAAAAATAATTTCAAAAACATTGTAATATCCTATTTGATAGCACTGATTTGATGCACGACTCAAATGAGGACCCTTTACTTATATACAGTCGAATCTTGTAAATTTGAAGTCCTCAGGACTAGAGGTTTCATTTTAAATGATCAATAGTTCAAATTAAAGAGAGGTAGACATAAAAATATAAAGCCCCAAAAATGATCATTTTTATTTTTTTATCAAACATAAGTTTTGGGCGCGTAAAAGAGACGTCTCAAGGAGACGTTTCTTTAACGCACCCAAAACATATGTTATTATAGACAGTTATTAAAATATATCGTGAATAGGTCCTGTTCTCTGAATCCAGTGTGTTCCAAAAATATATTTCGAATTAGGGAGTGTTTCCAAAAATTGAAATTGGAATTTTCGAGGTTTTACTGTACATAAGAACCCTCAATTAGTGAGAGTGAGAGCCAAAGGGACTCTTAGGGAAAACCCTGTCATTCACATATTTGTTAGCATCAAAGTCTCAAGAACTGACCAATTACATGTACTTTACATCCTTTTAAGTTGGCCTTGACGCAAGAAACCCCAATTTTGTTGAAGAGAACAACAAAGGCACAGACCAGCTTGCACATATGTGCAGTCTGATCAGTGAGATTGTTATTCACCATCTGGGAACTAGTTAAAGCTAAACTTGCTATATGCAAAAACAACTTCAATATTCCCGATAGTCTCTGCTGTTACACAGGCTAGATTAAGCCCTTTAAGCCTAGCTTCCTTTTTATGGGCCATTGGCAAACAGTCCAGAACCAGATCAGACGCCACAAAAAGCGGCG
Source organism: Loripinus fragilis (assembly GCA_964019695.1). NCBI lineage: Eukaryota > Metazoa > Mollusca > Bivalvia > Lucinida > Lucinidae > Loripinus > Loripinus fragilis. The sequence continues at coordinate 79,210,657 of OZ026519.1, forward strand.
TCTGCTCAGGTTCTGCACTGTTTTCTTACAGAATGCATTTTCAAAATTTGATTTAAATTGTAAATTACTAAGCAACACCCCTTAAATTCCAAATGGATTTGTCCAACTAACAAGGACGGGAAATTCAATTAAGCTTAAATGGGTTAAGCCATATCCTGGTTGCAAATCCAAAAAATTTAGTTTCACAGGATGAGGCCAAAATGATAAATTCTCATGAAAAAGACTACCCAGTTGATAATGGGTCCCAACCAGTACCGATCTGCAGACATTCCAACACAAATTGCGGAAATATTTATCAAATACACTGTAATTCCATCAAAAACAAAAAGAAAATAGATAAGGGAAGAAACCAAAAACATCAGGTATATGACATAAAGGTATTTGGTTGTTTGATTTGATTCTTTACATCCCAATCAACAATTTTTCAGTTAAGTTGGGATGGGTCTTCCTTGGTTGAACCAGTACTAAGCAAGGATTAATGTGTCTTGCTAAAGGGCATAAGTTAATGGAGTGACGCAGTGAAGCTTGAACTCGCATCCCTTGGATCTCGACTCAAGCACACTAAAAGATGTAAAGCCCAAAGATAAATTTAGGTGTTTTTTTTATTTCATCCAAAAGAAAGCTTTTCGAAAACCAAATGAAAGTCTAGACTAAATTGGTTTCATCCATGTCAAATACATGTAATTCCGTGACACAATTCTCACCGTTATTGTAATCCATATTAAAATTCCAACCACCGCCTACTAAGTTCGGCGGATATTCCATATTCTCGCCCATATTGTGTGAACTGGTACTCATTTCACGAGCATCTTCTAGATTTCATGTTAATATTAGCTACATCGCTAATGGCGAGACACTGGTACGAGTCTGGAAGCCATTTTGAACAGCAATGGCCTAAGTTTTTCAACATGTTTAAAATTAACGCTAATTAACTAAAGCTGAAACGTAATACCACAAAGCACCTACTTTTGACAAGTTGAACAAAAAAGACGCGAGCATTGAATAAATAGGTGGTCTTAAGCAGATAAGGTTGAAATAATATCGTTTCTGATTTTACGAATAACTACCTTCAGAAAATAGTTTTTGAAATATTAGACAAGAGTATTTGTGGCTGAAAAGGCTATCGTTAAAATAAAATGACAGCTCGGCTAAGGGTGATTTCCCAATATGAATATAAATTAGAAGCCTTGTTAGACATGGAAAATTTAGTAATTACAAAGTCAGTCGAGTTCATTTCACCAATTAGACATCTATCAATGACGCAAACTGTTGGTTACATAACTATGAGTATTAAATTCTATAATCTAATTTTTAATACCACATTGATTTAAATATTTAATTTGATTCCTAAGAGAAGCAAACTTACTACTATAAAAACTACTGAATAAGGATTCAATTCTATAATCTGATTTTTAATATAGATTTGAATATTTAATTTGATTCCTAAGAGAAACATTGCTTACTACTATTAAGACTACTGAATAAAGAACCTTGTAACATTTATTGCTAAAAAAAGAAAGAACATGTATTTGGATGTTTTAGCTTGCTTTAAGTGTCTTGAGTTATTGTCAGAAAAATGTGTGATGCCGAGAAAAATTCAATTAGCTAGCGAGCATCAGTCATAAATTATATTGGCTATAATATTAGACCTGCACATAACTTTTCAAACTTCTAACTACTCCTTTGAAAACTGTGCAAAACCATGTCAGTTGGCTTTTGATGAAGTTCTACGACTGTTCAAAAGAGCTTCATTATTGATATTGTGTGCTTGAGTGTGTTGGTGCTTTACATCCCAGTCAACAATTTTTCAGTCATGTCCGAACTTTTCCTGGGTTGAACTAGTTCTAAGCAAAGGATAAAGTGTATTACTCAAGGACACAGCACAGTACCTCTGCAGACCTCTTGATCTCAAGTCAAGCACTCTACCACTGAGCCACTGCACTCCAGTATTGATATTGTAACTATGAGTACATAATGCAACTCCACTTTGATCTTTGCATGCTGGGTAATTAACTGTTCATGCTTTTGTTGTTGTCTGCTGACTTTTTTAAAATTAACTGTTGCAAAAAAAACTTTCAGGAACACCAAATAATAAGAGTGTCAAACGTTTTTAATCCAGATCAGGACCGAGGTTCTTTCGTCGTGATCTGGGTCCAAACTCACTGTTTGCAAAGTTTTACAGCAGAAGACAAAAGTCGCTGCTAGCAACGAAATCACATAAGGTTGAACTCTGCATGCGAGCAGCAAAGGCTCTGGAGAGCCAGCTCAATTGCACAGGCTCATCGACGTCTCCATTGCTCGACAATGCGATAAGTACAAAAATCTAATGTGCTAAGGCTCATATATTTATATGACTGTCCATTTATCTTATTAGCAGTCTCAATACCGGGCTATTTCACACACGAGTGCCACAATACAATACCCAGAAATTTCAGTTTCGTACTATCAGTTACATGGTGGCTAGATGACCGATTGTATCGCAAAAATGTGTCATTAGTCACCTGTTACGACCAGTCGCTAGATGGCTAACTAAGAAAAATAGACCAAGATTTTCAATACAAAGTAATTTTTAGCCCGGCCACATGAAAGAATCATTTTCTTAACCCTTTACTCGAAAAGCTATTTTTAGATCATGACATCATTTTCTATTTTTAGACAACAGAAAAATTCAAGAAAATTTAAGTTCAGTTTTAAATACTTTTGAAATATAATGAAACATTTGCTCTACCAATTATCGCTTAATGCAGGTCAAAAAGTACTGCAGAATGCTCATTTAATGCAGGTCAAGGGGAGAATTCTGCAATACTTTTGACCTTCTTTAAGCTCCAAGGGGAGCATTCTGCAATACTTTTGACCTTCATTAAGCTCCAAGGGGAGCATTCTGCAATACATGTACTTTCGACCTTCTGTCATTAAGATCTTTGTTTTGTCTATTTTTGAGTGGCCGCTTAAGACAGGTTTTACTGCACCATATTCTCTTCATTAATTCTCATTGGGGTGTACTAGCTAGTCCAGTGGATTGTCATTGGGGAGTATGCTAGCCATTGGAGCTTACCTTGATGACCGTTATGGTGACCATCCGGTGGGGAGTATGGCTCTGAGTCTGGTGGACTGTCAGGTAGGGTTCTGAAACATAAGTAGAGATAAATGTAAAATCATGGATATCATTTTCAACCAATAAAGGAGCCATAGTTTGTAGCTGTTCCTTTGCATTAATCAGTTTGTTTGATTTGATTCTTTACGTCCCAGTCAACAATTTTTCAGTTATGTCCAGACAGGTCTTCTTGGGTTGAACCTGTACTAAGCTAGGATAAATGTTCTTGCTCATGGACACAATGCAGTGACGCCGGTGAGGCTCGAACCCGCCTCCCCTCGGTCTTGAGTCAAGCAATCTACCACTGAGCCACTGCACTCCCAACCCCTGCTATGACATAGGTTGTCACCCTTATAATAGCTGAATTCAGTACAAGATATACAGTAAAACCGGTCTTAAGCGGCCACTATAAAAGAAGACCAAAAATTGGTTTTCAAGACTGATAATAACTTAATGCAGGTCAAAAGTATTGCAGCATGCAATACTTTCGACCTTCATTGAGCTACCATTTGTCTTTAAGACGTATGTTTTGTCTATTTATGAGTGGCCGCTTAAAGAGACTAAGTCTGCAACTATGAACATTTTTCGAAAATTTTTATTTCCTTTTTAAATAATTTTTAAAAGTAGAATTAAGTTATGTTTTAACAATAAATCTGTTCACTATAGCTGAAAACTGCACGGAAAAGTGAATTATCTTATAAAACAGGTGTGTTTTCTCTTGTTGGTAATTATTTGCGTCCCTCCAATAATTATAGACAGTTAATTTTAACATAAATGCTGCTGTTTTGATACTGATAATTTGTTTAGATTTAAGAAATTGGTAAAATGTATACCTGAATTTTAGTTTTTTTACTGTGTTTTGAAAAATAGAAACATTAGTTCTAAAATTAAAAGATCAAAAGTTACAGACTATGCAGCTTTAAGACAGATTTTACTGTATAACTATTAAAATGGTGCTGGGGAGGTATTTTGGTAAGAAGAATCTTGGAAACACCCATACTATAGTCAGTTACTGAAAAGCACTAAGAAAAACTCTTTTAACTCTGATGTCATGGCCAAATAGATTAAAGTATGTTATGGTGCAAAGGTACCAAAAGGCTTCCAAGCCTGGTGTATTCAAATGACAAGACCACCAAGCACCACTCAACACCGTCTTCCACAATGTCAAAATAAAAACATTTTTCAAACTATCCCTGACAAAAGACCCTAGATCAGGTATACAAACCCAGAAAAAATGACGTCCCAGTTTGTTATTAACTTATTTTTCCATGAAAACTTGTATGTTGTGGTACTCATTGAAAGTATTAACATTTGTTGTGGGCACTCATTGGAAGCGTCTCAATGAGACGCTTCCAATGAGCACCCATAACAAATGGTTAAGTGGAAAATTCAGAAAAAGATTGATGTTATATGGTTAAAAATATAAGCAGTTTACCAGGGCTTAACACTTTGTATGCTGGGTACTTTTTCATGCTTTTTGTCATCTGTTTGACTTTTTTCAAGATTGACTTTTTCAAAAAATTCTTTCAGGAACACTATCAGAGTATCAAATGGTTTGGATCCAGAGCAGGGCCGACATTGGGTCCAAACTGGGTCCAAAGGTTACCAGCAGAAGACAAAAGTCGCCGCTAGCGAGAAAAGAGTAAAGTGGATCAATTACCCATAACTTGTCAAGCGAAGGTTATTTTTCTTATTATCTGTAATATCAGTTGGATAAAAGGATTTTGATGGTTTAAATGAATCATCGGAAAAAGACAAACTCAAGAACAGAGCTGTGCCTGGCACCAGTGACAATAATTTATTACTCTGATATTCTGATACCCGTAATGGGACGCTTTTTGGGGCAGGGTTTAGGTTTGATAGCCTTTTAGGATTTTGTTGCTTTTAATGGGCCTAGCAAATTGTGCAGCCGAGATAAATGTAGACAACTATTACTGTTTGTATACAAGTGATGCAAACATGGGCAAACAGTGAAGACCCAGATGAAATGCCACATAGTGTGGCATTATATCTGGGTCAACACTGTTCACTAAGACAAAAATGATCTTCAGAGAAAGGTACTACAATTATAATTTGGAAATACAACCTGTGACCCCTTGAGATATACAATGGACCATCTGAAGTTTTTATCAAACCAGAAGGAAGAATCCATTAGTGCATAGAGGGTTATGCACTTCGGCCAGAATTTATTTTATTAGTTGATTTACAAACCCTTTTACTGTAATTTTCTGGAAAGTATAAAAAAAAAAAATTCTAAAAACTATTTTTTATATTATCCGACTCTAAATATAATTTGTTCTGTTGAAAAAAATAATATATTTTTGAGGTTCTGTCTGTGTATTTTTTGAAAGTGACACTGTCAAAAGTGATTGTCGTATGCAGATTTTTAGGAAAATTATGAAATATTTAAAGAATGTTGGTTTACTTTACAGTTTTACTGTTTGTTCTAGAGATATAAAAAAAAAAAAAAGCTCTGAAAATGACCATGATCGCTAAAGTGATGCAGGAAAATCCCACCTCACTTTTACTGAATTGAGAAGTTTCAATAAGGATCGTGAAATAAACATACTAAACCTGATATAAATCATGAATAGTTTTCAATCTGAAGAATCTGGAGGGATGTCTGTGTTTGGGGGCGAAGGGGGAGGGGGTGTTAGTCTATTTTATGAGTCAATTGGACAAGGGAAAACAAATATATTTTATTTTTGGCCATTTAACCCTTAAAGCGCCACCTATAATTTGCAGCAGACGACAATTTCAAATTTTGCCGCTTTTTCAAAAATAACAAATAAGGTATGATATTTCATGAGAATTGTCTGCCAGCAGAGGATTCTCATGAAATATCATACCTTATTTTTTTCGAAAATTGGGAAAGATGTTGCAAAATTTGTCATCTGCTGCAGTTGTGATTGGCGCTTTAAGGGTTAAAATTGAGTAAAAACTTCTAAAATCAAGGTGGAAAGTTAAGGTGTTAACATCAGACCAGATCAGACCAGAGGGCGTTACATCACACCAGGATTATGTAATGCAAGAATTCTGACTACATAGGTAAAATTTAATTAGGTATAATTTTGACAGAATCTTCCACCCAAATGGATACTATATTGTGCCTCATCATGAGAAAACCTGACCTAGCTGCAGGTGAAAAACCAAAGGTCCAGACCAGCCAGTGCATCCACTCAAAAGACAAAACAAAAATTTAAACGATAAACGAGCACAGAACGGCATTAGATTGGAGATAGCCATATTCAAAATGTTAATTTGAGGAGGTATATCATCAGAAAAATGTTCCGAAATCAACCTTTATGGCTCTGCTCATGTGTCGCCATAAACTAAATTTCCGACCGTACATCCAACGATACCTGCCCAAATGAAAATTTTGAATACAGTTATCGCCTATATAGAGGATCTTTCATGCGTACTCATGTTTTATTGAATTTATTAAACAAGTTGGGGAAAAGAGATAAAATGCAAGGCTTGCCTCGCATTTTATCTCTTTTTCGCAATGAGTTTTTTGAATTCAATAATACAAGAGCACGAATGTTAGATTCTATTTATCATATGACATGAAGATTACCTTGAAATCTCATTTATGCCGTAAAATGTTATAATTCTGCCAATTAGTAAGTAACCTTGTTATGGACGTCATAACGTTTCCAGAAAATCTGTTCTGTAAACCACTATTGGTTTATCGATTTTATTGCATGGCGTTATTTCACTCCCAGACGCGACATCATGATAAATTGTAATTAAGACTAATCGGAAAACATCAAAATTCTAACTTGTGGCTGTAGCCTGTAAGTGCAAAAATTGAAGGGGCCATGCCTGGTATCATGTCATGATTGTGTTGTTGTCGATGAAAGGTCCTGAATTCTGGAGTGCTGAATTCCATAGTCCCTTTACTCCATAGGCTGTTTTTAGATTTCTATTTTTGGTCAACATTGAAACAATTCAAGAAAAATTTAGGTTAAGTTTTGAAACTTTTTGAAAATATTATGGAAAATATTTACCCATTACCTCCACCAGTATTTTTCGAAACATTTTCAAATACCTTTGGAGCAAATGCTCCATTTTACACAATATTTTCAAAAACATGATATTTCAAAAGCGCCAAATGGTGTCATTATGGAGTCAAGGGCTATAAACCTGTACTTACGTATGAATGATATGGTTGTTGTCTATGAAAGGCAATCCATTGCTGACAGGCAAATGTTGCTGCTGCTGCTGCTGCTGTTGCTGTTGACTACAGTACATAGATGTGGGAATATGGTGTTGTCCTGACGACTGGGTCATGGCGGGTGCCTGCGACATCGGGGGCTGAGCCAGGCCCCGCAGGTGTATATTATTGATTTTGAACCCATTACCGCCACTAGTATGTGGGTTGGAGTGAATAAGCTCATCTGGCAAACATCTGAAATTAGAATGTACAATCCATTTATGGAGGATTGAAGATCTGGAAATTCTATTTTTAGAATAATCACAGAAGCTTGAAGTTCGATCCTTATATCTCTTCTATAGCCATAAAGCTCATAATGTCATTACGTAGTGACATTATGAGCTTTCAGTTTTGAGGCAATAGAAGTGATATAAGGATCGAACTTCAAGCTCCTGTTGAATAATAAAATTCGGTGGAGCTTTTAAGAAAATGTGAGAGACATCTAGAATTACCTAGACCTCTGCAAAGCACATTCTTGTCAATTCCTTCTCTGTAGGGATCCCAGAGAGCATATATAAGGGTACTTAATCTTATAAAGATGTGCAGATTTTCGTTTCTCTTTTTTTCATGGGTGAAAGTTCAAATTTTCCAAAATCCTGAACTTTTTAAAATCAAATCTTAAAACTTGCGGTATGCCTACAAATATCAACAATTTGCAAGTTTAAATGGTCAATTGTCTTTAGATAAACTGAAAATAAATCAAAGAAGCTATTAGAATCTACTTAATTCAGGATTTTCTATGGAAAGTCAGCCTCAAAATTCTGAATTCAGGAATTATCTTGAAAACTTTCACCCATGTAATTTTCTGTTTAACTTAAACTGTTCCAACTTTTTCACTGTTATTGTTGATAACCTTTGCAAACAGTTTGGACGTAGAAATGGGTAGACAAAGTGGACCCAAAATGTTTGACACTCTGATGGTATTCCAGAAATAATTTTTTAAAACAATAAGCAAGCTGGTATGAGCTTTTCTCTTTATCTTTTTCGCAAATAAACAAGACCAAACTCTGCTCTGGACCTGCCTTGTCAAAATACTGACTGTATATTAAAATATATATTGGCTGAGACTAAGTCTATGTTTAACATCCAAAAAATGTGAGAAAATATTTATTGACACTGAGTTTCAAGCCTGTCAGGAATAAGTATGCAAGGCTTGAATAAAAAGGAATGAAAACTGTTGAAGTTACAGATTACACAATGTAAGCACCCCAAAGGTGGTGTAGATGTGATAATGTCCTAAGTTCAACATGTATACTCCCAAAAATATAATAAAATACTATCAAATATGCAAAATATAAGAAGTGCACATCTTCAATGTGTTTACATTCATTATGCAAAGTTTGAAAATAAAGGAATAAAAACTGTTGGAGTTACAGATTACACCAAGCGGACACCATCTAAGTATTTCAGATGGAAAAAATGTCTTAGTTCAACACCCCTCAAAAATCAGAAAATATTCAAGAAAAGTGCACAAAATATACGGTGCACATCTTCAATGTGTGAACATTCATTATACAAAGTTTGAATATAAAGGAATGAAAACTTTTGGAGTTACAAATGTCACAAACTAGACACCCAAAAAGTGTTGTGGACGGACGGAGGGAGTGGACACACTACTAGGCCTGCATTTCGCCAAGGGGAAGCAAAAAATATTTACTTATTTTGGGTAATGGGGCTAAAAAGTGATAACAGAAACATGCTTACCTTAACATAATGTTGGAATGCATCGAAATATATTTCCAGGAAAATTTATGTCATGATACGAAAGTCACAAATTCAAAGTCCTGAATATAGCATATGTTATATTCCACAAATGAAAATCCAGATCATATTATGTGTCATTTAAACGTCGAAATATTTTCTGTGCAAACGTCATCATAGTACCAAAGTCACAAATTCAAAGTCACAAATAACAGTTGTAATGTATATATTACAAAAGCTGCGACAGGAAGGGAATTATAATATTTGAATTAAAAAATTTCAATCAAAGCTTAACAGGCACTATATAACCACTGAAAAATAAGCATATAATTATCATCTAAAACAAATAATCAAATAAACATATGATTTCATTAACCAGAATATTGATGGCAAAAAGAATGTTTATTTTTAGTTTGACATAAAGATATAGAGGATCTTACATGAGTGCTCATGTCTTATTGAATTTATTAAACCAGTTGAGGAAACGAAACAAAATGCGAGGCTTGCCGTGAATTTTATCTCTTTTTTTCGCAACGAGTTATATAAATTCAATAAATTAATACAGTAGCATGAATGTTAGATTCTATTTACTATATGACATTAAAACTACTTAAAAATCACATTTTTGGCGACAAATACAAAACTTAGTAAATCTGTAAACCACTAGTGGTTTATTGATTTTATGCATGGTGTTATGATGTCATGTGATAAAAGACATTAAGTCATATTTTGTGAGTTAGTGTCATTTCATCTTTTCTAATTTTTTGTGTGTGTGTCATCGATATTCTAATCAAGATAATATTATTGATATTAAATTTGTTATTTTATTATTTGTGTCGGATGAAAAATGCTTAATTTTAGCAGAAAAGTGCCTTTAAATCATGTCGTTATTTTTTCAACTGCTAGGATGCTAGGCTTATATGGTTTTAAAGTTCCATATATTTTTGACTCCTTGCTAGAAGTGACTTTTATCATATGCTGATAACCTTTGCAAACAGTCTGTACCCAGAGCAGGACTACCCGTATCAGAATGTCTATCAGGATCTAAACCATTTGACACTCTGATAGTGTTCCTGAAAGAATTTTTAAAAATTAATTTTGAAAAAATATGCAGACGTCAAAAACTCGTGAACAATTTCCCAGCATGCAAATTGTTAAGAAACAGAATGAACCCAAATTCTATAGTTGAGCAACATACATAAAACACACAAATTTTGGCAGACATATTTCAGAATAGCTCTAAGCAAACTTCGAATTCTTAGGGTTCATTTTTTTTAACTGCTTGCATTCTGGGAAAATTGTCATGATTCTTTGTCATCTGCCAACTTTTTTTCAAAATAAGCTAAAAAAAAATTAAAAAAAAAAAGCGCTTTCAGGAATATCATAAGAGCTTAGAGTCAAACAGCTTGGATCCAGATCAGGCCCGACATTTTGTTGGGCCTGATCTGGATCCAAACTGCTTGCAAATTTTAAGGTTATCAAGTGACACTTACAGGTAACGATTATAAAATTTATACAGAAAGTTGAAAAAAAAGAAGAAAAAAAAAGTCATAGATTTCAATCTTTTTCCATAATTCCTATACAAAGGAAACATTAAAATCCATTTTTTTCACAATGTTTTCAAATAAAAAAAAAATTACAAGAAAAAGTATCCCTCCGACTGATTTCATTAAATGCGTCCTCCCATAACACAACCTATGTACACAAACTATATTAACCCTACAACCAGAGACCTAATTACCACGGTAAATTCAAAATTTGAATTTTACGTGTCACTACCCTGGAATCCTAAATTCTGACAGTTTTGTTAAAATTGTAAAAATACCCATTTTTACTACACCATTCAGCTCTGTACAGGTAATTCTATCTTGATTGAAAAAGGTGTATTAAAATAGCCGTAGGGCAGTACGATTAGAACTACTTGTTAAAATCAGTATACTTCGTACCTAGTACGAAATAACCAGCTAAAACATAAAGACGCTATCATGTAGATCTACCTCTAACCCATGGACATTTATTTACTACAAAACAGAGGTCCAAATAAGGAAATATTTCGAGCGTATTCAATTATTTTCGTATCCATCCAATAAACATATATTTTGGGTGCTCAAAAGAACCGTCTCTATTAGACGGTTCTTTTGAGTACACCCAAAACATACGTCTTGATTGAGAAATGAAAAAAAAAATCAACCCTGGTCACTAAACTTTATTCTTTTTTGTGCTGATGCTTCACATCCATGTCAACAATTATTCAGTCATGTCGGGACATTTACCTGACTTCCAGGGTTGAACCAGTACTATAAGCAAAGGATGTAGTGTCTTGCTCAAGGACACAATACAGTGCCTCTGGTGACTGACTCAAACTAGTGACCCTTCCATTCCAAGTCTAACACCCAACTATTGAGACAATGCGCTCCTAATAAAATTTTACTAGATATTTTTTATTTTGTTTCATAAGTTTTTTTTTGAAGAGAAAAAATATATGCTAAATATAGCTGCAACTAAGCTTCTTTTAATTGTCTAAATATGCTGATTTTTTTCTTCAGAAATTGTTGTCTGCTTATTTACGTCTGCTGCATATATTCAAACACACACCAGACTAATTTTATCACGAAAGCCGACACTTTGAACCCTGATCAGACTGGAGCTACTGGTGCAGTCTGATCAGGATTCATATTGTTCACAAAATAGGCTTTCAAAGTACATAAGGGCCTTGTTGCGAGAAAACCTGTCTTTGGGGGTTTGCCAACAACACAGGCGCTGACCGGCCTGCGCATCCTCACAGTCTGATTAGCGCCTTTGTTATTCGCTTTTTGAAAAGTATCATTATGTAAACTTGCTACAGGTGAAATTTCATTTTCTAGCTAGTCTCTGTAGCTGAGGAGACTGGTTTGAAGCTCGCTTTGTTGGAAACCCCAAAGACAGGTTTTGTCGCGACGAGGCTCATAAGCAGATAAGTGAGCAGACAACAATTGTTGTGAATGGCAGGAAAAGGACTAAGCGTGCTCATGCCTCACTGCCCTATTAGAATCAGCCAGCAGTAGGGAGAGAATACTAGCTCTTTGACAGCCAGGACCAGAGGGGGGTTCAATACCAGCGTTCACGGGTGCTTGTTATTCTGGTACCTATCTTCATTCATAATGTGTAAAGCCTGGCATCAGTACAACGGGTGCCCAAGAGCGCTTGCATCGTTTGTTTGTTTGTTTGGTGCTTAACGACGCATCAACCCTTGTGGGTCGTTAGCGTCAGACGGTATTTAGTAAACATGATGGGGATGGAAAAAGTAAAAATTTGTAATAAATAAAATGAAAGATGATGATAAGTTTGTATAATTTGTTTGTTTGTTTGGTTCTTAACAACGCATCAACCCTTGTGGGTCATTAGCGTCTGACAGTATTAAACATGATGAAGATGGAAAAAGTAAAAATTTATAAGATAAAATAAAAGGAATGATGTTGATGAGTTTGTATAATGATAATTAGTTGCAATACAATTGCTGACAGGAGAGACCACGTACAATATCTGACAGTTTCAAAGAGCTATTCAGACAACTGTACATGCATGGTTGAACTTGCCTCAGCTTTCAGCTATTGCAGTCCATAGAAGTCAAGATTATCAATCAGACTCATTCAGTTACTGACTGTGCACACTCAGACTCATTACTGACTATGCATAGCCTCAAATACTGACTGTGCAGACTAATTACTGACTGTGACCAAATAGACTCATTACTGACTGTGCTTAGTCAGACACATTATTAACTGTACTCAATCAGATTTGTTACTGTGTTCAATCAGACTCATTACTGACTGTGCTCAGTCAGACACATTACTAACTGTACTTAATCAGATTTGTTACTGACTGTTCAATCACTCATTACAGACTTTGCTCAATCAGACTCATTACAAACTGTGTTCAATCAGATTCATAGCTGACTGTGCTCAATCAAACTCATTACTGATTGTGCTCAATTAGTCTCATTAAAAACGGTGGCCAATCAGACTCATTACTGACTTTGCCTAATCTGACTTCAATAAAACTATGTACTGACTGCTCAAACTCCTTAAAGGCTGTGCTAAATCGGTCTCCTTCCTGACTGTGCTCTATCAAACTCATTACTGACTGTGCTCAGATGCATTACTGATAGTGCTCAATCACTCATTGCTGACTGTGCTAAAGCAGACTCATTACAAACTTTGCTAAATCAGACTCGTTTCTGACAATGTTCAATTAGACTCATTACAAACTGAGCTCAATCAGACTTGTTACTGATTGTGCTCAATCAACCAAACTGTGCTAAATCAAACTAGTTAATGACTGTGCCCAGTTACTGATTGTACTCATTCAGACTCATTACTGACTGTACTCAATCATACTTGTTACTGACTGTACTCAATCAAGACTAAATACTGCCTGTGCTAATCAGACTCATTACTGACTGTGCTCAATCAGACTTTTTACAGACTATACTAATACAGACTCTTTACTGGCTGTACTCAATCAAGACTCCTTACTGAGCTCAATCACACTCATTACTGACTTGCTCAATCACTCAGTACTGACTAAGCACATTCAGACTCCTTACTGACTGTGCTAATTCTGACTTGTTACTGACTGTGCTCAACCAGACTCATTACTGATTGTACTCATTCAGACTACTTACTGAATGTACTCAATCAGACTCATTGCTACTGTACTCAATCAGATTCATAACTGACTGTACTGAATCAGACTCCTCACTGACTGCTCCATCAGATTCATTACTGACTGTGCTTAATCAGACTCATTACTGACTGTGCTCAATCAGACTCATTACAAACTTGGTCAAACTCCTTACTGCCTGTACTCAATCAGTTTCCTTATTGACTGTGCTCAGTCAGACTTGTTACTGATTCTGCTCAATTGGATTCATTACTGACTCCTCAATAAAAGTACTTATCATGCTCAAACTCCTTACAGACTACTCAGTCTCCTTACTGACTGTGCTCAATCAGACTTGTTACAGACTGAGCTAAATCAAACTTAATACTGACTGTGCTCAAACAGAGTTGTTAATGACTCCTCAATGAAACTCCTCAATGACTGTGCTCAAACTCCTTCCTGACTGTGCTCAATCAGTCTCCTTATTGTGTTCAATTAGACTTATTACTGATTGTACTCAATCAGTCTCATTACTTCAGACTGCACCCAATCAGACTCCTTACTGACTGTACTCAATCAGTCTCATTACTGACTGCACCCAATCAGACTCCTTACTGACTGTGCTCAGACTCATTATCAGACTCATCACTGGCTGCTCAATCAGAAGCATTACTGACTTTTCAATAAAACTATTTACTGACTGTGCTCTATTAGTCTCCTTACTGACTGTGCTCAAGCAGACTTGGTACTGCTGCTCAATCAGACTTGTTACTGACTGTGCTCTATCAAACTTGTTACTGACTGTGCTCAGACTCATTACCGACTGCTCAATCAGACTCATGACTGATTGTGCTCAGACTCATTTACAGACTTTGCTTAATCGGACTCAATACTTTTTCCTCAATAAAACTAAGTACTGACTGTGCTCAAATGCCTTACTGACTGTGCTAAATCAGTCTCCTTCCTAACTGTGCTCTATCAAACTCAACACTGACTGTGCTCAGACTTGTAACTGACTGTGCTCAATCAGTCTTCTTACAGACTTTGCTCAATCAAATACATTACTGACCGTGCTCAGACTAAATCAGACTCATTGCTGACTGTGCTAAATCAGACTTGTTACTGACAATGCTCATGCTGACTCATTACTGACTTTGCTCAACCAGACTCATTAATGACTGTACTTAATCAGACTCATTATTGACTGTTCTAAATCAGACTCATTACTGACTGTGCTTAATGAGACTTGTTACTGACTGTGTTCAAGCTGACTCATTACTGACTGTGCTCAATCTGACTCATTACTGACTGTGCTTAATCAGACTTGTTACTGACCATGCTCAAGCTGACTCATTACTGACTTTGCTCAACCAGACTCATTACTGACTGCTTAATCAGACTTGTTACTGACCATGCTCAAGCTGACCCATTACTGACTTTGCTCAACCAGACTCATTACTGACTGTACTCAATCAGACTCATTACTGACTGTACTCAATCAGACTCATTACTGACTGTGCTAAATGAGACTTGTTACTGACTTTGCTCAAGCTGACTCATTACTGACTGTGCTTTATCAGACTTTTGACTGACTGCTCAGTCTGACTCATTACTGACTGTGCTTAATCATACTTGACTGTGCTCAAGCTGACTCATTACTGCCTGTACTCAGTCAGATTCATTACTGACTGTGTTAAGTCAGACTTTTTACCTACTGTACTCAGTCAGTCTTCTTACAGCCTGTGCTCAATCAAATGCTTTACTGACTGTGCACAGACTCATTACTGTCTGTGCTCAATCAGACTCATTACTGACTGCTTAATCAGACTTGTTACTGACCATGCTCAAGCTGACTCATTACTGACTTTGCTCAACCAGACTCATTACTGACTGTGCTTAATCATACTTGTTACTGACTTTGCTCAAGCTGCCTCATTACTGACTGTGCTTAACCAGACTTTTGACTGACTGTGCTCAGTCTGACTCATTACTGACTGTGCTTAATCATACTTGTTACTGACTGTGCTCAAGCTGACTCATTACTGCCTGTACTCAGTCAAAGTCATTACTGACTGTGCTTAATCAGACTTTTTACTGACTGTGCTCAGTCTGACTCATTACTGACTGTTCTCAATCAGGCTCATTACTGACTGTGCTTAATCAGACTTGTTACTGACTGTGCTCAAGCTGACTCATTACTGCCTGTACTCAGGCAGATTCATTAATGACTGTGCTTAATCAGACTTTTTACCGACTGTGCTCAGTCCGACTCATTACTGACTTTGCTCAACCAGACTCATTACTGACTGTGCTTAATTAGACTTTTGACCGACTGTGCTCAGTCTGACTCATTACTGACTGTGCTTAATCATACTTGTTACTGACTTTGCTCAAGCTGCCTCATTACTGACTGTGCTTAACCAGACTTTTGACTGACTGTGCTCAGTCTGACTCATTACTGACTGTGCTTAATCATACTTGTTACTGACTGTGCTCAAGCTGACTCATTACTGCCTGTACTCAGTCAAATTCATTACTGACTGTGCTTAATCAGACTTTTTACTGACTTTGCTCAGTCTGACTCATTACTGACTGTTCTCAATCAGGCTCATTACTGACTGTGCTTAATCAGACTTGTTACTGACTGTGCTCAAGCTGACTCATTACTGCCTGTACTCAGGCAGATTCATTAATGACTGTGCTTAATCAGACTTTTTACCGACTGTGCTCAGTCCGACTCATTACTGACTGTACTCAATCAAGCTCATTACTAACTGTGCTTAATCAGACTTGTTACTGACTATGCTAAAGCTGAATCATTACTGATTGCAGTAAATCAGCCTCATTACTGACTATGCTTAATCAGACTTACTACTGACTGTGCTTAATCAGACTCATTACTGACTGTGCTGAATCAGACTTTTTACTGACTGTGCTCAAGCTGACTCATCACTGACTGTACTCAATCAGACTCATTATTGACTGCTTAATTAGACTTGTTACTGACTGTGCTCAAGCTGAATCATTACTGGCTGCAGTTAATCGGACTCATTACTGACTGTGTTAAATCAGACTCACTACTGACTATGCTTCATCAGACTCACTACTGACTGTGCTTAATCAGACTCATTACTGACTGTGCTTAATCAGACTTTTTACTGACTGTGCTCAAGCTGACTCATTACTGACTGTACTTAATCAGACTCATTATTGACTGCTTAATCAGACTTGTTACTGACTGTGCTCAAGCCGAATCATTACTGACTGCTTAATCAGACTCATTACTGACTGTGCTTAATCAGACTCATTACTAACTGTGCTACTTGGACTGGGGAAAAAACACACTGACTCTACCACGTATTCACTTGTATAGTTTTCAGATTATTATATCAATATAATTGCAAAATTGCTTCCTGATATGTCTCCATTTTCTTTACTTTAAAATCTAGTAGAAAAACATTAGGTACTAAGATCAGACTTGTACCTGATTCAATCAGTCAATATAGAAAATATTTAATCAATCAACTTCTATAAAACTACAAAACATTACTTTTAGATTAGCAAACAACATTAATGATTATCACACAACACCAGCGGACACAGATTCTGTTTTTCAAAATTGTCCGAAAATCTGAATAAGTCCATTTGACACAGAAGTGACAAAATGACAATTGTCTGATCAGTTCCCAAGGTATAGAACTTTTTTCATGCTCAACTCAATTGAGCATGAAATTTATCATGCTCATAAATGTTAAAATGCCAACAATTGTTGGCATTTTAACTCTTATTAGCATGATAAATACAGCACATAAGGGTTTGAAAGCAATTAAAGACTTCAATTTTCAGCATTTTTGTTTTTATGAGAAGCTGAAATTTCATTCTCAGCTGAGTTGAGCATGAAAAAAGACCAGGGTTTATATTTTCAGTCCAAATATTTACGTCAACCATTTACCCTTATCTTGCCACTATTTTTGCCCTGAAAATGATGTCTGCTTTTTATGTCTGCTGCATATATTAAAGTGTTTTGAAGAATAAGTTCCTAACTAAAAACTCTTTGCATGCTGGATAATTTTTCATGTTTTGGTTGTCCTCTGCTAACTTATTTCAAAACTAACTTTTTTCAAAAAGATCTTTCAGGAACACTATCAGAGTAAACAGTTTAGATCCCAATCAGGAACGACATTCTGTAGGTCCTGATCTGGGTTCAAACTTTTTGCAAAGGGTAATAGCAGTGACAAAAGTCACCTCTGGCAAGGAAATTTAAAATTAGAGCTATATTACAATAAACTATCTATAAAATAAAAAAAAAACAAAAAAAAACTTAAATTAAATATTAAACCAAAAAAATGAAATAAAATAGAAATGAAAAGAAATAGATTTACCTTAAAACTTCCAACATCTTTGCCTCATTTGAAGCATTCGACGAATTACAAATGTGACATTATAGACGTGCTAATCTAACCAGAGGCTAGTGTTTAAGTGTTTAGCAGCATAAAAAATGCTAATAAGCCTGGCAGTGTCATGCACCAAGTGAACTCTTTGCATGCTGGGTAATTTTGCGTGCATTTTTATCGTCTGCTGATTTTTTTTAAAAATTTACTTTTTCAAAAAATTATTTCAGGAATACCAGCAAAGTATCAAAATGTTCATATCCAGATCAGACCTAACTTTTGTCAGCTAGGATCTGAGTCCAAACAGTTTGCAAAAGGTGTCAACAGATGACAAAAGTGGCCACTTAAAGTTCTATCATAATCAGAGAAAGTTATAACAACACTTTATCTTGAAGCCGGAAATGCAGCTGTAAATTTTTCTGCATCAATTTTTTGTTAATTACAACAGATTTTTAACTCTTTCCTTAATTTTGTTAGTCAAGTGACTTTTGTTGTCTGCTCATCACCTTTGCAAACAGTTTAGACATAGATTGCGACAGATAGAATGTCGGTCCTGATCTGGATCCAAACTATTTGACACTCTATTAGTGTCCTGAAAGAATTTTTTGAAAAACTTCTTTTCGAAAAATGTCAGCAGACGACAACAAAAGCATGAAAAATTACCCAGCATGCATGCGCAAAGAGTTTTAAATTTCCATGAAAATAAATATATTGTATGAGGGACATTTGAAAAGTATTAATCAGTGTTGTGCTGTAGCTGTAGGCAGAACACGGGTGGGCATCAGCGGATCTACCGCGAAATAGCGTAAACGTAAATTTGTTCCTTCGTCACATCCGGGACATTTCGCGGTAGTGGCATCGTCACCGAAAACTCAAACAAAGGTAGGTACTCTCGCTTGTTTTAGTTTTTTGTATCAGAATGAGCTAACCATGTAAAAATCCGGCAATGCTATTCCATGCAGATATGATTTACCTTGCTGAACAGGCCAAATGCGATGTTGAAAAAAGTTTTGCTTTGAGACGATAACTGTAACCAAATCGAACTCAGAACGGGGTTTCTTCAGTTTTATGTCAAAACAAAGAAAGTATGCAGATGTTTTGCCAGTTTTAGCTCAGAACAAGAGCATTTTACATATGACATGTACATGACAGCCCTTATTCGTTCTTCGGATGTAAAAAAATCAAACCGATCATGTTCTATGAAGGAATAAATACCAAAGTTTTCAGGCGCAGTATCGCCTTCGCACTAGTTGTAACGTCACGCTCTAGTTCCTTCGAGTATACCATATCAGTACATGCAGTGCATGCAGGCGCGGAGAGAAATGTGTGTAATATTGTAGTATCTACTGAAACACCCTAAACCATCACCATTCTATCTCAAACGCTGCTCCCCTGGAGATCGGATGTACAAACTAGCACACTTACCCCTGCCCCACTCCAAGTCCTCACCTCCAAGACACCCACAACCTTTAGTTCAGCCCTTTCTGCAGATGCGCTACAGATGTAAGTATCAGGTTGTGTCTACCGGCCAAAATATACTTGAAGTGTATAGATACTACAATATTACACACATTTCTCTTCGCGCTTGCATGCACTGCATGTAGTGATATGGTATACTCGAAGGAACTAAGAGCGTGATGTTACAACTACCGCGATGGCGAAGGCAATACTGCGCCTGAAAACTTTGGTATTTATTCCTTCATAGAACATGATCGGTTCGATTTTTTTACATCCGAAGAACGAATAAGGGCTGTCATGTACATGCCATGTGTAAAATGCTCTTGTTCTGAGCTAAAACTGGCAAAACACCACGGAATAGCATTGCCGGATTTTTACATGGTTAGCTCATTCTGATACAAAAAACTAAAACAAACGAGAGTACCTACCTTTGTTTGACTTTTCGGTGACAATGCCACTACCGCGAAATGTCCCAGATGTGACGAAGGAACAAATTTACGTTTACGCAAATTTAGCGGTAGTTCCGCTGATGCCCACCCGTGCAGAATAGTTCTATGTAAATTGTTAGTCCAACCCTTCTGAGTATTCCTCCTTTACTTGGATCAAAAAAATGTTGTCCCTGATCTGTATCCAATTTGTTCGAAGCTCTGATGGTATTCCTAGTAGAATTTTTTAAAAAGTTGACTTTCCAACCAAATTAGAGTTGTCATTGGTTCGAGCCTCAGTGGAGTCACTATAGCAGTTATGTGCTTGAGCAAGACGAGACACTTTATCCTATTCTTGATATTCATTCAACACAGTAAATGTCCTGACATGACTGAAAAATTGTTGACTGGGACATTGTTTCGTGTCAATGCTTTACATCCTAGTCAACAATTTTTCAGTCATGCCGGGACAATTTCCTGTCTTCCTGGGTTGAACCAGTACTAAGCCGTGGATAAAGTGTCTTGCTCAAGGACACAACACAGGGACTGGTGGGAGTCTTAACCCTTAAAGCGCCAATCATGACTGCAGCAGACGGCAAATTTTGAGACATCTATCTCAATTTTCGACAAAAATAAGGTATGGTATTAAATGAGAATCGTCTGCCAACAGACGATTCTCATGAAATATCATGCCTTATTTGTTATTTTTGAAAAAGCGGCAAAATTTTTAACTTTCGTCTGCTGCAAATTATAGGTGGCACTTTAAGGGTTAAACTAGCAACCCTTCGATCCACAGTCTAACGCTCTACAAACTGAGCCACTGAGCACCACATTTATTTACTTGGACACAAGGCATCAACTCCAACAACTATGTCTGCTACATAATATTATATTCTACTTTTATCATAAAGGCAAACTTATGTGCCCTGATCAGACTGTTCTCTGATTTTTTGTTTGATTTGATTCTTTACGTCCCAGTCAACAAATTTTTCAGTTATGTCGGTACGGGTCTTCCTGGGTTGAACCAGTACTTAGCAAGGATTAGTGCGTCTTGCTCGAGGACACAATGCAGCTACTGTGATCTCTGTAAGGCTCAAATCCATAGCCTTTTGGTCTTGAGTCAAGCGCTCTACCACTGAGCCACTGTGCACTATGATGAGCAGTCTGAGCTCGGTTCATAATTTATTGTTTACAATAAAGGCAGTCAAAATACATCATCAGATGAATAAGCAGAGGACATTTGTCCTAAATGGCAGAAAATGATTAAAATCTCTAAGAACTGATTTATCAGGGTTCATAAAGGCAAGATTGTGTAAAAATTCAAGGACTTTCAAGGAATTCGCAGACTCTCCTACTGTTTTCAAGGACTGAAAACTTAAGAAAAATACTGATTTACACATTAAAATTCTATTTCTGAAATGCTAGAGTCAATTACTAAAGATATTGGTTTAATGCATATGCTGATCGAATAAAGGCACCACAATTTTATACTGATTAAGGTCTCCAAAGCACTGTTGAATCCTCCTGTGAATGGTAAAATTCAAGGCCTTTTCAAGGCCTTTGGGTGTTTTTTCAAGTACTTTTCAAGGCAATTTTATTTTCAAGAACTTTTCAAGACAGTCCTGTATATTCAAGTACTTTTCAAGCCTGTACGAACCCTGTTTACTGTGCCAAAAGTCAAGCATTGATGCTTTTTATAATTGTAGTCTTTAACAACTGAGAAAAGTTTTAACTCTGTATGCTGGGTAATTTTTAATATATATTTTTAGTTGTCTGCTGACTTTTTATATATATATATTTTTTTAAATTCTTTCAGCAATATCATGAGTGTCAAATAGCTTAAATCCAGAATGTTGGGCCTGATTTGAATCCAAACTGTTTGCAAAGGTCATAATTCACTTTGACAAAGGGAGGAAACTAAAAATAGCACTACACCTGAAATCACTAGAAGAGTTACATCCCTGAAACTACACCTCCAAAACATAACAAGGGAAATAATACAATCAGGAAATCAGATACATTGCAAAACAAGTTTATATCCCCTACATAATAATAGGAGAAAGGTGTGTCCATTGTATAAGAGATAGAATTCACACAGAAATTATTTTTCGAACAGTATGGGTGCTTTATACCCCAACCCCATTCCGCCACTAAATAAAAATAATGGGGGCATAAAAAAAATAGGGCGGTCCAAGACCAATATTGACACTTGAGAAAGGTTTATTAAAAACAGAAATTAGTTGGGAAATAAATAGAATGAACTTGAAGTTTGATCTCTATAACTATTTCAATTTACATACAGCATTTTAACTCTTATGTTAATGTTAATTTCGAATACATTTCTCAAGAAGATCTGATTGGCTAATGATTTACTTGATTGCATAAGTGTTTATGAATGACTTGTAAGTGTTTTATGAATGGCAGGAGCCTGTGGAAGCATCCATTTATCATGAAGAAACCAACATTATCAGACTAGATGAAGGCTGGGACATATCTCAATTTGTACTTTTTCTAGCACCTTAATCAAATCAAGTAGCGCTATAGGCATGGTCAACTGGTGTAAACCATCAGATCAAACTGTTCCAAACAAGCAGTTTGACATTGGTCCTCGTACACTATTTGCTATTCTGGTGATGCTCTGTTCATTGACACACAGTTTTTTTTCTATACTGCTTTAATACGTCATCCAAAATGTATATACCTGAATCATCTGCCAACAGACCATTCATTTGAAATATCAAGTCATAAATATTTTTGGAGGAAACCAAGACAGATTGCATTTATTTTTGTATGCGCAGCTGTGGATTAAAAGACAGAGTACTATTACAATGGCGTAGTCAGAACGTTAAAAAAGTTACGCACGTCAAAGGGAGACTACTTGATCAAGCAGTGATTCTCTTTAATTGCATCCCTTTCATAATGGGAACTTCTCTTAAAGGAAAGAATTTGCTCCCAGAGGGAGCAAATTCTTTCCTTTAAGAGCAGTTCAAATATAGCATGGAGATCACTTTTGTTGCCACATTAGGTGACCTCCCTTGAATGTTACTATTTTTTATTACGCACGTGCGAACTGCGTAATTGGAGATATGCAAATGTATTATCTATCTGCCTCTAGTGTGCTTTCAACTTAAACAATCTTGCGATACAGAATTTACACACACAAACTGCATCAATTGGGTAGATATTATATACAAGCAGTTGCCGAATTGGAATAATGTCCGATTTTCCCGCAAATTATCTCATTGTTAGAGCTGTCTCCTGTTTCTATTGACAGAGGAAATGATGCTTTTTAATGCTCCTTGAAACAATGCTAATGAACTCTTGGAATGCAGAGAAATTTTGCAGGCTTTTTTGTGGACAGCTGATTTTTTCAAAATTATCACTTTCAAAAATTTCTTTCAAGGAAGACAAGTGTCAAACATTTTGGGTCCAGATGAGGCTGACATTTTGTGTAGGGCCAAAAAATCGGGCCTGAACTGGGTCCAAACTGTTTGCAGAAGTTATCAGCAGACAACAAGAGTTGCTTAAAGCAGGGAAAGAGTTAACAACAATCGGAAGTTACCACTTCATCATAAAACCATTGTTTTTTGTGTTAGGGATACCTCTTTTTTCTTGTATATTAATGTCGTCTTCAAACAGTTGGAACCATTCACTACAACTTTATGTTTTCCTTACTTCTAGTGCACTGCATGGGTGCCCATCTTTGCAATAAAAAGGGATCATAGGGCTGGCTCTCACTCAATTATCATGAAGCATTAGAAATAATCTTTTGAATCAGGGGGTCAGTTTTTTCAATCAGGACATTATGATCCGAAATTGGTTTTCAGTAACGGGGTCAGTTTTTAGCACTCAGGACCTTAATTATGGTCCTCTGCTTTTCAGTAATGGGTTCAATTTTTAGTGTGTCCCAAGAGAATCAGTCCACATTTAGCATATTTTAATATTTTCTGTCAACAGATTACCATGTTGATTCAGGATTTTTTTCATAGAACTGTTAGTTTTTCTTCTTAAACTGTTTGCACTGTGATGTATGAAATTTACTTGGAAGAAGTAGTATAAGGCCAGAATTTTTCTATAAGTTGATTTACAAACCCTCCTACTGTAATTTTCCGGAAAGTAGAAATAAAATTTAATTTCTAAAATTATTTTTATTTTTTATCTGCCGACTCTAAATATTATTTGTTTCGTTGAAAAAAAATTTGAGGCTCTGTCTGTGTATTTTTGAGGGTGACACTGTCAGGGATTGTCCTTTCCAGATTTTTACGAAAATTATGAAATATTCAAAGATTTAATACAGACTGTTGGTTTACCTTACTAGTTTTAGTTTTTTCTAGAGATATTAAAAAAAAAAAAAAAAAAAAAGGTATATAGAAAAAAAAGCTCTGAAAATGACCAGTTAACTGGTCATTTTCAGAGCTTTTTTTTATTTTTTCGTCCCCCAGACCCTAAATCTGAAAAAAAATCCCGTAAATCAACTAAAAAAAAAATTCTGGCCTTACTTGGAAGAAGTATAATTTAACATTCCCAAGATGAATGAAAATATCTTAAGATGATGAATGAGACCTTAAGATGGTCCACAATGTAAAAAAAAACTTAGAAAGGAAGATGTCATAGCGATATATATTATATAACTAGAAATTGTGTTTATGAAACACTATGCCCCAACCATAAGCTTGTCGATCTCAAATGATCAAGTAACAGCTGACCAAATTTGAAGCTCATAGCCACCATAATTTTTGAGATATCCTGATTACAAGTTTTCAATGCCCAACAAATTTGCAAAGGGCAATAAGCTTGAAAAAAAAAAAAAAACTTTTTTTTTAAAATTTTACCAGGTACTCTAGTCAAGATCCTCTATCAGCTGAATATGTTTGAAGCTCTTAGCTGTATTTTTTTTCGAAATAGCTTGATTATAAGTTTTCAATGGCTAAATTTGCAAAGGGCAATAAACTGTAGTTTCACTAGGTAATCCTCTCATAATACTCTATCAGCTGACAAAATTTGAGGCTACTAGCTGTAATAGTTTTTGAGATATCTTCATTACAAGTTTTCAATGTCAAAATTTGCAAAGGGCAATAACTCGAAAAAAATAACTTTTTTAAAATTTTTACCGGGTAATCTACTCATTATCCTCTATCAGCTGAACAAGTTTGAAGTTTTTGAGATATTTTGATAACAAAATTTAATTCTGACCCATTAAAAGGGGCATAACTCCACAAAGGGAGATAATTCAGACTTAAAAAAAATACAGGGCAGCTATTTTTTATGAGTAATCTATTTATGAAATTTAAAAACCCTAACTTAATTTTTTTCGAACTGATGCACGGACAAACACACACATACATTCACACACGTACAAGCCCAAAGCAATATGCCCCTTCAACTTTTTCAAAGTTGGGGGCATAAAAACCTAAACTTCAATCAATTTTAACAGGACTAACACCATGTGCTACAGAACTAAATTTTCTTCTAATAAAACTTGATCAGTTTTTTGCCTTACATTCATCTGAGATTGGGCCGATATTTTCCGATTGACAGTACATGTGTCATATTTTGATTTTCTCTGAGCCTCAGGGATGATACCGGTTGGGGCACACCTTCAACCTAATTTTGCGTAAAATTTGTTAAGTCAGGGAATTCCAATGAATCAAAATATTGATAAAAATTATTAGCTTATTCATTCAAAAAGGCACCTTAATTCTTCAAATTATCCCCGCAGCAGGTGACGTTTTCAAATTCTGATAATATAATGCTTGAATTTTTATGTGAATCCTGAAATGTCAGGCCACTTATTGTTTCTGGAAAATCAAGGACATCACAAAATTTGTCATCTGCTACAATCATGATTGGGGCTTTAAGGTTTAACCCTAATTTTGTCAGTATTTTTCTCTCCTTAAAATGTTGTCCGCTTTTTACGTCTGCTCCATGTATTCAAGTACACTTCAGACAAGATTTTTCATAGAAGTCAACAATATGAACCCTGATTAGACTGCTCCCAAGGGAGCAGTCTGATCTGGGTCCATATTGTTTGCAATATAGGCTATACCTAAGAACATATATAAGCAGATGAGAGAGCAGATGACAAAAGTCGTGGGCTGGTGGGAAAAGGGTTAAGTTTTTGAAGAATGGCATCTGGAGATCAGTCTTTATCACTCGAAATTTGAGATAATGGCAGATTATTGGGGTAACAGGAGATAAACTTATTGGAGGCCTTTGTAAATCATGCATGTTTAAACACTAAACTAAGGGTACAAGCAATGCTACAGTAGTCAGTGAGCCAATTAACAGCCTCCAGTTTAAGATGAAACGCACTTCCCATGATGTTATGTAATGACACCACGTTTCCGACAGTACATCACAGGGTTTTTTGTTTGTTTGTGTTGATGCTTTACATCCCAGTCAACAATTTTTCAGTCATGCCGGGACAATTTCCTGTCATGCTACCTATAACTAGCGGATAAAGTGTCTTGCTCAAGGACACAACACAGTGACTCCAGCTAGTCTCGAACTAGCATCCCTTCGGCCGCCAGTCCAAGACTTTACTAAATGAGCCACTGCTCATCACAGGATTAACCCTTAAAGCGCCAAGAAAAAAATGCATCTGAAAGAGTCGTCTGCTGAAGTCGTCTGCTGCAAAAAATTGCCTTAGCATCACTGACAAATTAAGTATAGAAGTAAACAGTATGGACTTAGAACAGACTGTTCCTATAGGAGCAGTCTGGTCTGGGTCCACACTGTTTGCCATAGAGGCTTCTTAAACATTTCAGCAGACGAGAAAAGCAGACGACTTTTGTTGCAATTGGCGCTCCTTGCCTTCTAGTGTAATCTGCTGATAACCTTCGCAAACAGTTTTGGACCCAGATCAGGCCGGACAAAATGTCTGGCCTGATCAGGAGCCAAACTGTTTGACACTCTGACGGTATTCTTTTATTTTGTTAGTGGTTTTACATCCCAGTCAACAGTTATGGCCATGTTGAGATGGTCAGTTCACCTTACCACAGTTTTTCCGAGGCAAGATTGACAAAGCGGTTAACCAGTACTTCGTGCACATACTTTCATTTGTAATCTTGAATCAGCGGAAGGAGGAGAATGACCGTAGAAATAATTTCATGATCAAACTCCACGAAAGTATTGGACCGGGCCAAGATCAAACTCGCGACTCGCGACCCCTGGATCTGCAGTTTGACTTGCTACTGACTGCGCTACGGGTCCCAGTATTCCTGAAAGAATTTTTCGAAAAAGGTGATTTTGAAAAAATCAGCAGACTACAAAACTGTTGCAAATGTTTGATATTATATCTAATTTTACGCCATTAAATATGATCCGCAATAAAGTTTATAAAAGAATTAAGTTTTTTCTCTAATAATTATGTAAATAATACCACAGCTGCGCACCCTGTGAAATCTGGGTTGAAACAAAGCAATGAGTTTAAGGGTCTAAACATGGAAAAATATTTAATTGCCAACAAACCAAAGAATTTGGGCTGTTGCTCACGTAACCATTTATCAAAATTAATAACATATATCATTAAATAAAATTATTTTATTATGGTCAACAGCGGAGACACAGTTGAAGCGGAGACTCAGTTGCAGCGCCTCATTTCGTGGCACCTCATCATCCCCCGATGGACCCCATCATTTGGGTGATTTCTTTGCATGCTGGGTAATTTTTCATGCCTTTTTGTCTTTTTGCTGATATTTTCTAATTCAACTTCAGGCAAGACATTTTGACAGGTCTGATCTAGGTCCAAACTGTTTGTAAATATCAGCAGGCGACACTAGGAGGCAAAGACACTGGCAGGCTTTCCTCCTAGTGGCAAGTTTTGTCTTTGCAAACAATTTGGACACAGATAGATCTTGATTCAAACTGTTTGACACTCTGATAGTGTTCCTGGGAGAATTTTTTGAAAAAGTTAATTTTGAAAAAGTCAGCAGACAACAACAAAAGAATGAAAAATTACCCAGAATGCAAAGATTTAAATGACTTGGTATAAGGAACTGATGAATACAACCTATCTAAATCACCACAATTACTATAATTTTACTACAAAATTAAAAATCGGACAAAGTCTGCCTCCGATCTTGCCGATAACATGACCTGTATTATTTACCTGAGAGTTCAAAAAGGTGAAACAGGTAGAAATGTCAATGATTGTGGTCGATTTTTATCTTGTTTGTGATTTTTTTATCATTTCTCTCAAAAATATGAAAATCATTTACTATATGCATTCTCATTTTGTTTTATTGAGGTTTTACATCCCAGTCAACAGCTATGGTCATGTCGAGACGGTCAGTTCACCTTGAACCATACTTTTTTCTGGGCAAGCTTGAATAAGTGGTAAAACCAGTACTTCATGCAATACTTTTGCTTGTAACTGACAACCCTTTTCTTGAATCAGCAGGAGGAGAATGACCATAGAATTATTTCATGATCAATATCCATGAAAGGATGGGAACAGCCGGGATAGAACTTACAACCCCTGGATCTTCAGTGGGACTCACTACTGACTGTGCTACCAAGCCCAGTAAATCTCATTTTCTAAACTAAAGAATCTATTTCCCAATGTGTTGAAACAAACACGAGGTCGAAATAAGAAAAATCTATTCAACTTCAACAATCTTTTAGAATTCTTTAAACATAATCATACATTATATTAACTGATATATACAGATATATATAAGGAGACTATCTTCCGCGGCCGGGTAAATAATAAAAATATGACTTCGGAACTCTTTGGCTAATTCGGTTGACCAGACCTTGGAGGCACATCAAGAGGTCATTGAAATCATGCCAACGCAATATGTTCAATTGCAGTGAAATAAACAGCTTCAATATTTCATGATAAATGTTATAGTAGGGATATATTATGAAAAAACCTTAACTTTATCAAATTTATCTTTGAGTTATAGAATATTTGATTTCAATAGCCTATTATAGGGCTGATCCCAGGTGCTACCCAACGAAGTTTCCTTCTGGCAAATAAAACTCCACTTTCTGCGCTGTTTGCAAAAAAATATAAACTGGTAGGCAGAGTTCTTAATTACTATTGTATCAATTTTCTGTCAAATTAAGGTGCATGTACCTATATCAGATAAGAGCATGTTTAACAAATTTTAAGTCATCTGCCTCGAAGTCAAGTAAATCAGGCTTAAAACTGACAAATACGACATCTTATTTAGAGAATTTAAGGTTGCATGATACATCATAACAATTAATATGTCCGTAAAAGGAAATTGTCAAAATTTGGTGATTCAATTTTCTCGCCCACTTATTGCTCAAGACAAGCTGTTCCATAGGCAAAACGCCGTGCGGAATTTCCTTATCCCATCCACGTGACCTGCTTATCCCATCCACATGACCTGCTTATCCCATCCACGTGACTTCAAATTATAACAATCTAGCCCGTTTTCAGGGCAATTTACGCCTAAATATTACATAGAATATCAAAACGGCAATATTTAGTGCGTCCGCAATTTTCGCATTGTTGAATGTCGTCAAAAACATTTCTGACGTCACTAAAATGCAACAACAATGTGACGTATGTTATTGACACAGTTTGGCGCCACGACGTCTTTCGCAATAGATACTGATACCAACGTTAGTTTCAAACCCCAATAAAAACAAAACCAACGCTTGAAATGCTATTTCACTTGCTTTTTTAGGTGCTAAACTATGTTTACACCCATTTCTGCATCTGGAAAATTTGCTGGTGAACTTATTTTTTAGATTGGAACAAACGCAAAAAAACTAAAAAAAAGTGCGGAACTGATAGAATTCATATAAAACCTTGAAAAGTCACAAATTGGGCGAGAAAAAGTATCCATCATGATATATTGAGCCTCGTTTCTGACGAATTATTCTGGTCCTCGGGTGGGATTTCCTTGTCCCACAACAATACATATGAAGGATACTCTTATTCCCAAATTGTAATATACCAAGGTTTAATATGCATAGTATACTAAGCTAGCACTTTTAATCAGTGCATCTAAGCCAGTGTACTTTAAAACTCCTCTTTTATTATGCAACAAGTGTATTTCAAAAGGGTTAAAAATACAGGGTATGTTTACAACAGACAAACAGGCTTAACCTTTAGAGTACATTCACAACCTTGCAAGAACCAACAAATCTGTGGCGCCGGCACCTGTCTTCATTTTCAGTGCAACCAGACAATTCATATGAAATATCAAGCCTCATTTACTATTACCCTTTAAGACTGTTAAAACACCCATTCCAAATTACTAGTTGTAAACATGAGAGTTAATCTGCATTATTATTTGCCACATCAAGTAACAAAAAAAAATTGTATGTTGTATGCAAATAAAATTTCACACAGGTCAGCCTGCACATATGCAAAGTCTGATCAACACCATTTTCTTAAAAGAGAGTAAAATATCCATATTTGCTGAATCCATGATTTCAACATTCCAGCTAGTCTTTGTAGCTGAGCAAGCTGGTTTGTGTTTAACCTGATTGCAAACCTCAGAGACATGTTTTCTTGACTTGTGACTCAAATGTCCTTTTATCATTACAAATGCAGCGTCATCATTTCAATTTGTTTACAATACAATTAATAGTCAATTAAGCTATGCACGCTTGTTAGACATGTGACAACAATGTTTTAAAATTCAAATGAGCAGAGATGGAGACCCAGTTTTATATATGGTAGTAAGAGGTTACTGGGGCCTCATAGCAATAGTAAGAAACCCTGATTTTGATGCATGTCAACAACAATGGTACAGAACAGCCTGCACAGGAGCATAGTCTGATCATGGCATCCTTTCTCTGAAAGTCAATTGGCCAATTAAGGGGCACTTAAAGATTCATTTGTGCCATCTGCTATTTTGCCTGTTGATTTGTTTAAAAGCCCTCTGAAGCAGCCAGAGCAGACTCACACCAGACAGCTTTATAATCTGATCAGGGACCACAAGCATTATCAGGTTGACTGTTGAAATCTGTGAAGTTAGCAACTTGATGCAGAGGCGACCATAGAAGATGACATTATAGCTGAGAGAAGTATTTAATCATAATTCTAACACACTTTGCCTATAGAGACAATGTTAAAAAACAGTGATATATCAAACAATAATTCACAGCTAAAGTGTTTGATGCCTGGTGTAACATTGTTTTTATGCTTGAAAGACGTTACAAATACATGTAAACGTCTGCGACGTAGTTTAAATATCGGTGGGAGTTCTTCAGTTCAATGGCTGAAAGTCTGAAGAAGCTGATGACTTCAAATAAGTTTTCATCGTTTTTTGTGCGTTAGGATCAAAATAGACCAGTTCCAGTGCATGAATTGTTGAGTAATAATTAACTGTTTGTCGGTCAGTTGTAGGAAGATAAATCACTTGCACTATGCGCTATGTGCTTGTGATTTGATCTTCTTTACAAAACAACAAACAACTTTATTAAACAACAATTCACTGCTGGAGCTGATCTATTTCTTAATTAAAGGCTAATATCATTAAAACTGTCTCCACATGCTTTTTTGTCATCAGCTGATTTTAAGGCCCAATGTTCTGTCCAAACTGTTCACAAAGGTTATCAGCAGACAAAGAGTTAACACAGGGGCACATGTGAACTCCTAATTTTTTGTAAGCTAAATGCATAGAAAATTGGTTAATATATTCTGTGTGATCAGATTCAAACTTGTTACATAGCTTAATGAGAAACAAAGTGCTGCTTATTAAGAAAATAATAAAGCAAGATATCCCTAGTTGATACAAACACCATCTTCTTATATCATCAAAACCATAAAACATGCGGCTTGCATCAATGTCTGATGCAAAACATGTTCAATCATAGTCAGGTGACTGCAAAAGTTTATTTACCATTAGTTTGTTTTAAAAACATGTGCCAACCTGTTAAACATGCATTGTTCCCCATAATTTTACCCGCTAGTGGCCTCTGCTGATAACCTAAATGCAAACAGTTTGGATCCAGATCTAGCCTGACATTATGTCAGGCTAGATCTGGATCCAAACTGTTAGACACTCTGAGGTGTACCAGAATGTAATCCTGGGAGAATTTTTCAAATATGTTGATTTTGAAAAATCAGCAGACAAAAAGCATAATAAATTTTCCAGCATGCTAAATGTTTAAATGCATATCTAGACCTGTTAAACATGCAATGTACGACATAATTTCTCGTAAATCCGGTACTTTGTTCTTGAAAATATCCGGGTACATGTGTTTTGGAAAATTTGAGGCTGTTGGCCAAAATTGGGGAAAAATTGCTGAATGCAGATAAATTTTCACAAAAACTTAATATTTATCCTCCTTATATTTTGGTCTTATTAAGTTGATTTTTGTACATGTGCAAGCTTTTAAAAGTATTTTTTAGCTTTTTTAAGTATTTTTATAGACTCGACAATGCCAGCCTAACCATTTGTTTCTCTCTTATGAAACCATTCAAGAGAGAGAACTCATGATTTTTTCTTAGTATAACTGCAACAGCAGTAAGTCCATAACAAGTGTAAGCTTTTACAAAAAAAACTAGGTCTCTACTAAGCATATATATATAATCATTGTTATTTTGAACAATTTATGTTTTAAGCGAAGGGGAACATATATTATACGCAAACTTAAGTTAGTTTTAAATTTAAAACTGCTGATCATTGCATTTTTTTCACTCTATTCCAGACCATCAAGTCTATTGATATGACACATGGGCTGATCCAAAGGGGGTGGGGGACAGGGGGTCTGACCCCCTGGGAAATCACAAGTGGCAGTAGGTTCCTAAGAAATTCTGGTACGGACACCCTCGAGAACCAAGGGGTCCAATTGCTTTTCAAGGGAGGTCTGTACAGCCCTCTTTAAATTGAGGACTAAAAAAAATGGTCAGGACCTCCCTGACGGAATTTTTTGAATCTGCACATGTGACACAGTGTAATATTTTTTCTTGATATTCTCCAGGCCCCCAGTTAAGAGTATGTATGTAACTGAAAATTATTTTCCTATTTCTCAACCAAAACATATGTTGTGGGTACTCAAAAGAACCATCTCAATGAGACGGTTCTTTTGAGCACCCAAAACATATATTTGAAATTACGGATAAGAAAATAATCGCAATTTTACGCTGAAAATTTTTGCTTAACTGGCCCTAAAATTCTCTTTATGTCACTTCTTTTTTAAGTCATATCATTTATGCCTGCTTCGTGGGAAGTTCAAATTTTACTAAATTATGAAATTTAGAAATTAAAGTCTTTAAACTTGCAAAACATGTCTACAAATTACACTTATAAACAATTTCAGGCTTAAATAGATAATTGCCTTCAGACATACTAAAAATAAATCAGAAAAAGATATTTATAATCTGCCGAATTTAGTATTTTGAGGCTGACTTTCTATGGAAAGTATGCTGACTTCAACACTCACAATAAACTGTTAACTCCGAAACTTCTTAAACAAGGCTATCGTTATCATAAACTTCGCAAAACTTTTTCTAAATTTTATCACCAATACTATGATTTGATATGGAAATTCCATGTCAGACTCAAATCTCTCTTGCGCCAGGGACTTTCAGAACCAGAGTTTTATAGCAACTTAGTGTATACATTAAAGAAAATTGTGACACTAATAATTTTTCAGCACAGTTTATTAAAATAATTTCTCATTATAAAAGGATTGGTTATAACATTAATGTATTGCAGAAAACTGCATGCTTAGTGGTCAATCCAATCTTGGTTGGCAACTTTGCTTTCCTCTTTAATTGCTCGTGGGTGGGTTAGACCTCAGACTCTATGATGGTTCCAACGTAAAGACAATCTATAGATGAGATGGTCGGGTCTGCTGTCGGGCCCACCGGGGTTAAACTGTTGGATTTCTTTTGCTCCAGTATTCAGTTGTATGTACTGTTGAGTCCATCCTTATCTTTGCTTTATCTCCTTTTTATATCTTGATGTATATGTACTAGGAGATGATTCATTGATAAGTTTAGAATCTTTCATGCAAACTAAACATCTATGTGTCTTGATCCACATCAGAATTAAGGGTGAGGTTGATACCGTGAAACTAGTTTGAGCCCTCCAGTAATTTTCTTACTGACCATTCCAAGGCGGTGCTTCTTTTGTGGATCATTTTTGTTATTTGTGTTTGTCTTTGCCTAATTGTCATATGTTTCTTGCAGCCTTGAGGGTCACCTGTTGAGAAAGGGCTGAACACTTGGCTCTCTTGTATGTGATGTTTTCTTGTGATTTTGTCACTTTCCCATGCAGTGTCCTGGGTAATGTGTGGTGCTAGATTGTATCGATTCCTGATCTTTGCCTTCTTCCTTACTTTGATACAACAGGGTTAGACCCTGCTAAAAATATAAAAATATCTTTAAACTCATGTTTTCAAAACTGTCAAGTACCAAATAATCGATATCCAATGACAGATCCTTATATATTTATACTCCTTTAGATAGGTCAGGCTGTTCCTGTCAATTCTTCTTGTAGCATATATCAAATCAGCCCCACATTTTTGACACATTATTTATTTGTTATAATTTAAAGAGTGATTTCTTACCTTAAACAACCATAAAAAATCTGATAACGAGGATTTTGGTTCCGTTTGAACTTTTTTCTTCCTTGCCTCATCAGGGGTACTCATGATTGTTAAGGACTCTCTCCGCCTAATTTATTTTCTAGACAAGATGTTTTATTACAGTTTGGAGGACTTTATATCCTAGCTCTAGTGCTTATTTACTACTTGTTAGTTTCATATGATAATAAATCCCAGTAGTGCATTAGATGGAATTGACCGTTTTAAAACATATTATATTATATTCATTGACAAGTGAGGAGCTCAGTGGTAGAGTGTTGGGCCTGATGCCTTGGCTGTTGTCTGGCCCTCCGGGGTTTACCTGTTGGATTTCTTTTGCTCCAGTATTCAGTTTTATGTACTGTTGAGTCCTTATCTTTGCTTTATCTCCTTTTTATATGTTTTTGGAGATGATGCATTGATAAGCAAGGGGTCTTTCATGCAAACCAAACATCTATGTGTCTTGGTCTACATCTGGACTGAGGGGTGAGGTTGGCGCCGTGAAACCGGTTTAAGCCCTCCCATAAAATATTTTTACTGACTGTTCCAAGGCGGTACTTCTTTTGTGGATCATTTGTGTGTTTTGTGTCTTGTGTTTCTCATGCTTACGCGTGAGTTTTGCGTCTGTTCATTGCTGCCTTGTGGTCTCCTGCTGGGAAAGGGCTGACCTCTTGGCTCTTGTTGGTGATGTTTATTGTATTTTTGTTACTTTCCCATGTAGTATGCTGGGTCAGGTGTGGTACTTGATTGTATTGTTTCCTGATCTTTGCTGTCTTTCTTACTTTGGGATCCAAGAGTAGCTATTTCTTGTCTCGCCAGAGGTAATTGCAATAATTTTTTTGAATGTAAAACTATTAATGCTCAAAGAGATGGTTCTTTTGAGTTTTTGGTTGAGAAATAAGGAAATTAATTTTTTCGTTACATACTCTTCTAAAGTCCTGCAATTGTGTTGTGTCCTTGAGCAAGAGACTTTACCCTCTTAAGTACTGGCTCAATTCAGTAAGAAATGGAAAATGTCCTGACATTACTGAAAAATTGTTGGCTGGTATGTAAAGCATCAATAAAAGCAAACAAGCACTACAGAACAAGTTAAAACATTAGAACTATTCATTCATGCCTTCCATAAGCCAATTTTACAACTGTTGCAGCAAACTTTGTACATTAAATTTACTAAAAAACGATCCTCAATAACCCAGGTGTGAACTTGACTACAATGAGCTTCATTTGTCCTCAATGAAGTGTAATGCATTGGATCACACCTGAATGAAGTGAAAGGATATGTCCACACCTGAATGAAGTGAAAGGAAATGGATCACACCTAAATGAAGTGAAATGTCATGGACCACACCTGAATGAAGTGAAAGATAATGGATCACACCTGAATGGAGTGTAAGGAAAATGGATCATACCTGAATGAAGTGAAAGGAAATGGATCACACCTGAATGGAGTGTAAGGAAATGGATAACACCTGAATGGAGTGTAAGGAAATGGATAACACCTGAATGGAGTAAAAGGTCATGGACCACACCTGAATGAAGTGAAAGGAAATGGATCACACATGAATGGAGTGCAAGGTAATGGATCACACCTGAATGGAGTGCAAGGTAATGGATCACAAATGAAGTGAAAGATAATGGGTCACAAATGAAGTGAAAGGTGGATGAAGTGAAAGGTAATGGATCACACCTGAATGAAGTGAAAGTTTATGGATCAGTGTGATCTGAATGAAGGATAATGTAATGGACCACACCTGAATAAAGTGTTATGCAATGGATCACACCTGAATGAAGAGAAAGGTAAAAGATCATACCTGAATGAGGTAAAAGATAATGGATCACACCTAAATGAAACATAATGTAATGGATCAAATTATGTTTGGTTCATTGCTTTACATCCCAGTAAACAGCTATGGTCATGTCGGGACGGTCAGTTCACCTAACCACACTTACTTTCCTGGGCAAGCTTGAACATGCAGTTAACCAGTACTTCTTGTACATACTTTCGCTTGTAACTGACAACAACTCTTCTTAAATGAATCAGCGGAAGGGAGGAGAGCGACCGTAGAAATTATTTCATGATCAATCTCCACGAAAGTATGGGACCGGGCGGGGATCTAACTTGCTACCATTGGATCTGCAGTCAGATATGCATCTGCAGTCAGACATGTTACCAACTGCACTATGGGGCCTGGTGATGTAAAGGATCACACTTGAATGAAGCATAATGTAATGGATCACACTTGAATGAAGCATAATGTAATGGATCACACTTGAATGAAGCATAATGTAATGGATCACACTTGAATGAAGCACAATGTAATGGATCACACTTGAATGAAGCATAATGTAATGGATCACACTTGAATGAAGCATAATGTAATGGATCACACTTGAATGAAGCATAATGTAATGGATCACACTTGAATGAAGCATAATGTAATGGATCACACAGGAATGAAGCATAATGTAATGGATCACACTTGAATGAAGCATAATGTAATGGATCACACAGGAATGAAGCATAATGTAATGGATCACACTTGAATGAAGCATAATGTAATGGATCACACTTGAATGAAGCATAATGTAATGGATCACACTTGAATGAAGCACAATGTAATGGATCACACTTGAATGAAGCATAATGTAATGGATCACACTTGAATGAAGCATAATGTAATGGATCACACAGGAATGAAGCATAATGTAATGAATCACACTTGAATGAAGCATAATGTAATGGATCACACAGGAATGAAGCATAATGTAATGGATCACGCAGGAATGAAGCATAATGTAATGGATCACACTTGAATGAAGCATAATGTAATGGATCTCACAGGAATGAAGCATAATGTAATGGATCACACTTGAATGAAGCATAATGTAATAGATCACACAGGAATGAAGCATAATGTAATGGATCACACAGGAATGAAGCATAATGTAATGGATCACACAGTAATGAAGCATAATGTAATGGATCACACAGGAATGAAGCGTAATGTAATGGATCACACTTGAATGAAGCATAATTGGATTAAACTTGAATGAAGCATTATGTAATGGATCACACTTGAATGAAGCATAATTGGATTAACCTTGAATGAAGCATTATGTAATGGGTCACACTTGAATGAAGCATAATCTAATGGATAACACTTGAATGAAGCATAATGTATGGATCACACTTGAATGAAGCATAATGTATAGATCACACTTGAATGAAGCATAATGTATGGATCACACTTGAATGAAGCATATGGATCACATGAAGATACTGGTGTCAACATTAGTAAATCGAGAAAACAATTTTTAGATCCCTACATCAGCTGACAGAGCAACTTTATTGACATCCAACTTTGTTTTAACTTTATCTCATTACTATTTATATGTCAGAATGTTAAGTGACCATCTTGAAATCTGATAGACCCTACAGCGTGTAAGTAGTCAATTATTTCACAATAAATAGATTATCCCTCTATTAAACTAATTATTGATATGTGAACCCTACTCGATTTATATAGCACCATAAAATCTCTAAGCATGGAGACACATTAACGTGTCAGTCCAGTACTCTAGCTGACTTGGGCTACAGCCATAAAACTGTTACATGACCATGGCAGGCGGTGCAGCCTTTTTTGCTGTGGTCAGTTCAGGGGACAAAAATATTTCAATATTGCACTTGTCCTGCAGGACGAGTGACATACAATTTTCATATGTCCTGCAAACACATGTACATGTTGTCCTTTAAAAGTGTATGCGATAAAGCAGTTTCATAACTGCATACCATTCACAGTCAGTACTCAGAAAATGCTAGTCTCACTCTCAGATTTTTCACCCTCACCTTGGAGTAATTCTTCGTCCTTTCTAGATTTCACAAGTGGACGAGTGGAATTTTTGTACACTGCAGTTTATCAAGATTTTTGTCAAAATGGGATGTTATAGTACCATGACAAGAATGTTTTACTATAGAGTTTTGCTTTTCCTTTTAAGCTGCCATGGCAACCAGAATTCTGAATGGAATTGAAATCTTAAAGCAACCTTGAAATCAGATCGCCCAAAGATAATTTCTGTGAAGTCTGGAAATCAGTCTAGTTCATGTCATAAAATACTCAGTGTGTTCCGTTATAGCAGCATGTGTACTTTTGGCGCCAAACACAATAGGATAGGATTCACATCCCTTTCATCTTATATAAATTGAGAATACTAGGCGAGTGCCTTTTGATATCAAGTTTACAAGGCAAGGCTTTGAGAACGCTAATTGACATCGCGAGGCTTGCCGAGTGATTCAACAAGCGTTGTCAAAGCAGAGCCTGGTAAACTTGATATCAAAAGAGCGAACCAGGTATTCTACTTATCAGTTTACCCAATATTGAACACTCTTCAAGCTAGCGATTATGACGTATTTTTTTATTTTTGTGTGGATTCAGTGTCATTAGTAACGTCATTCAAAAAGTGCAACGTCATCATGACCTGATAAAGGTACATGCCGTGAGATGGAAAATGTTTATTAGGCAATGTGCAGCAATGCAGTTAATATGAGAGGTGACTGATAAATATAGATTATTACACCGGTTTTTTGATCCCAGCCCTGATCTCAGCCGAGTAGACCGTATCAGCCAGAGCCCGAAGGGCGTGGGCTGATACTGACCGAGGGCTGAGATCAGGACTGGGATCAAAAAGACTTGTAATAATATTTTTATCATATACTTATGCGTGTAAAAGAGCTAATGAAATTATCTATCAATTTCTTATTTGGCGCAATCACAAAATTTTAAGTGACTTTATCAGCTTCAAAGGCTCAAAGGAATCACGTCGATCCTTTCGTTCGTGAAAACGTCGCGTGTGGCTATGACGTTGTGACGTTATGGCGTTCGAAAGTTTGGCGCTGACGCCATTGTGTATCGAGATACTCGGTGTAAGAAAATGGATATTTTAATGTTTTAACAGTGTTCTCAGAGGTATTTTAGTTGGAATCAGGTAAAAATATGCAAGAACACGTCCACTTTCTTTATTTTTTTACAATTGTTTTGCAGATATTCCCTGTTTTTTTTCCAGGGCGAGATCAACTGCTGGGGAGGGAGGGACAGAAAAATATCAGCCCTGGTATCAGACCCTGTATCAGCCCTCTACATGACTTTTGGATCCCAGGGCTGGACAGCTCTATTTGACTTGGTTGGTACGGCTGAACCAAAAGTCTGGTATCAAGGGCAATACTAGTATAAGTATGTGATAAAACTTTATAATGGACTGTCCATGTTGGTTTTCACTAACTCGGGGTACAGATGTAATTATAATTGCCACTCTACTTTTCAGCTACTTGGGATCATATTATTGAGCAAATAGATAAAATTTTAAGAGGTTGATTTCAGTGATTTCAATACTATATTTAAATTCCAGTGGTGATATTTATTAATTTATTGTAGGACAAATAAATACTGGCAATGATAAATCTATAACTGACCATTTTATTGACTTTGGCCTTTTTAAACTGAACTCCAATTTACAAAACATTTTTCATGCTCAACTCAACTGAGCATGAAATTTCAATTGCATCCCGCAATACACCAGTCCTGTTTGTTTAATCCACAAAAATCTGTTTCTCATTTACCGGGTATACAAAAATATCTTTCCTAATGAATTCTAGCAATTAGAGAGAAAATTAGAGACTTTAGTTTACTTAGGGCTCTCTTTAATTTTTTTATCGAAATATTAACAACAATTATACACATAAACACAGAGCATTATTTTATCAATATGTGTATACAGTAAAACCTGTGTCAAAGGACCACTCAAAAATAGACAAAACAAAGATCTTAATGACAAATGGTAGCTTAATGAAGGCCGAATGTATTGCAAAATACCTTGGAGCATTCTGCAATACTTTTGACCTGCATTAAGCGATAATTGGTCTTGAAAACCAATTTGTGGTCTTTATGAGAGTGGCCGTTTTACACAGTTTTTAAATTGTTGTTGTGTTAGGGCTTATCATAATGCTTTCAACAATTTTTCAGTCATAGTCAAGCAGTCAGCTATCATATTAGACTGCCCTCAGTGCAGTCCAAAGAAGTCAGGTTAATAATCAGACTCATTCTGGACACGTTTGTTTGGTTTGTAGTAAAACGTCCCAGTCAACAGCTATGGTCATGTCAAGACAGTCAACTAGCCTAACAAAACTTTTTTTCTGGCCAAGCTTAGATTAAGCGGTTAAAAAGTACTTTGTGCACATATTTTCATTTGTCACTTGACAACAGCCCTTCTTGATTGAATGACCGTAGAAAATATTTCATGTTCAAGCTCCACAAAAGTATGGGGCCGGGCCGGGATCATACGGTCACGACCCCTGATACTCGCTATCGATTGCGCTACAGCCGGTGCTACCATACAGATTGCCATATAACTTAGTCAATTATAATTGCCATCCACTTGAGGATGGCAATAACCCTTAAGTCTTTGTATGCTTGGTAATTTTGAATACTTTTTTGTCGTCTGTGGATATAAATGCGCCACAATCTGTGAAAACCAGCCTTCATGACGAAGTCGTCAAATTTGAGTTAATTGCACACACTTAATCTATGAAGTGTTAAGAAGTTATCCTGCAAATTTTGTGAAGTTATCTCCATTATTCACGGAAATATGGTCTTTTGAAACTATACACTATCTAAACTTTAACACGCAGCGTCAGAAACGTCATGACATTACTAATGACGTCAAAGTTAACTTCCTGATTTGCGGGTTTGTCGGGTGCATGAAAAACATGCTATTTCTTGCTAACCTACTTTTTTTATTATCCTTAGCATGTGTGCAATAAAATTCGCAGAAAAGTTGACACTGATTCAGTTTTGCATTAACTTTGCATGATCTGAAAACGACTGACCATACTTTAAAAGTTCTTACAGTTGCTAAGGTAAAGTTGTTGCCATGGAAACATATGGCATGAAAACGAAGAAGTTTAATCAGAAATAATTGCCAGTTTTATTTTAACTATCCATCTGAATAGGTTTTAAGACAATATTTGAATATGTCAAATTTCTAAATTTTTGGTGTTTTTCAAATGAGTTTTACATAAAAAGTCCTAAATGTCAATAAGGCAGGTTTTCACAGATCGTGGCTCAAATGTTTTATTTCAAAATCAAACTTTCTCAAAGTGTCATTCTGAGTGTCAAACAGTATGGCTCCAGGTAAGGCTCGACATTTTGATTTGGATCCAAGCTATTTGCAAAGGTTACCAGTATGAGGCGTCGCGACTAAACTCAAACAGCAGTCTATGGAAAAGATGACTTTTAACACTTTCAACTTGAGTACAAAAATTAAAAGTATGCAAAAGCTGTTCTTAAATTACCTACAATTATATGGCAGATACCTCATGCATGAAAAAGTAATGCTTCATAATGAATTGAGTCACAATATTAATACTTTGTTTGCACACAACCCATAAATGAGTATGTTGGCAAACAGTGATACTACTCGTATTTCCTTCAGCAGACTTTTGCTGGAATCAAGATCACACATCAGCCAGTTCATGAGACACCATAGGCTGTTTTTAGATCATGACATATTTTCCTATTTTTAGAAAACATTGAACAAATTCAAGAAAAGGTTTTAAGTTAAGTTTTCAAAACTTTTGAAAATATTATGGAAAATGGAGCATTTGCTCTTTTGGAGCAAATGCTCCATTTAACATATTATTTTCACTTAACTTAATTTTTTCTTTAATTTTTTCAATTTTGTCTAAAAATAAAAGGGTTAACCTTTGCTTATTACAGAGGCGAGTTTAACAATGCAAGCACTTTATCAAGCGCTTGTCTGTGTGATCATTACATTGTTGAACGATCACTTAAAATGGCTGCGCCCTGTATCAAACAAATCAAACATCCCCATTGATTGGAAATCAAAGTGAAACACCTTTCTACCTTCAGTTTATAATGTTCCATTTCAAACATCCACACAAAGAAACATACATATAGTCTTTCTAATAATCGAATCTAAATAAAATGCTTTCATAGTACCTCATGAAAGCCCATTATTGTTTTGGTAGCCATCTTGGAATTT
Source organism: Loripinus fragilis (assembly GCA_964019695.1). NCBI lineage: Eukaryota > Metazoa > Mollusca > Bivalvia > Lucinida > Lucinidae > Loripinus > Loripinus fragilis. The sequence continues at coordinate 79,253,161 of OZ026519.1, forward strand.
CGGGCTATACACCTATCGATTTGAATCGCGAGCGCTTGCAAGCACCTTGGCAAGCGCTTGCGTTCAGAGAGAAAGCACTCGATAGCACTCTGAGCGCTCGCATTGTTGAACACCCCTCTGGTGACAGTGGTCCAACCCAGGAAGACAGGGAAACGTTCTGACATGACACTGGCGGAGGTAAAGCACCATACCAAACAACGAAAAAAGCGAAAGTACCAAAAACTCATCAAGTGACCCATTTTCTTAAAAACTTCTTGGAAATACTATCAGGTCGAAAATATTTCTTTTATGTTTTCCGCTTAATTATAAATGTGTTATGACAGTCAGTTATGTATAGCTCCGGTGTCAAAATAACAGATGACAAATTAGGGAAAATTTTTCTGTGGTTGGTTCGTACACTCATAATCTGGGTCTTGGGAAAACCCATTTCCGCAAAGTCCCAGATCAGCCTGCACATTTACTCATTTGGCCATCGGATCAGCTCATTTTTTGCTTACTGACAGTATGTAATTGTATAACTGTTACACTGGCTTATTCAAACCCAATATTTTAAGATCATAGTCTCTGTAGCTGAGCAGACTGGTTTGAGCCTTACCTGGTCGTAAACAACAAAGGCAAGTTTTTTCTTGACAAGGCTCATATAATAGGTAATAAAAATATAACTTTCATAATAATAAAGTTTCATTTATATCAATAAAAATCAAAATATCTTTCTTTCCAAACACACCTATCAAGTGACTATTCTTTTGTAGACTGAACAATCCTGTGGATCCTGATCAGCTGGCTTCTCGTAAGACAGATTAACTGGATCTACACTGTTTTCAAATTGAATGTATTTTACTGGTGCCAAATCTTCACCCTTGATTCTGTTGATGTTAAAACATAACTAGAGGACCTGAAGGTCCTGAGGCGCTCACCTGATCTCCTTTATAATTGTAAAATAGGTCAAGGTTAACTACTGCTAATAATGAAACATATTTTGTTTTGCCATATATGGGGGTTGCACCCATTTTGGTCAAGTGACCTAAACAATCCCAGTGATTTCCGAGAAAAAGGTGTTTAGATATATAGGTTTGTGGCAGTTCAAATGAGTGAGCTTGGATAAAAGGTCGCAGGTTAGCTTGACATTTGGTATTTATATATAACCATTGCCTCATTAGGTTTAACATTATGATTTTGACTTAAACAGTTATAAAAAAATGAACATTTCAAGATTTTTCCCATATAAATGCATTAGGAAATGTGACCTGCCATAAAAAGTAGGTCAAGGTCAACCCAGAACAATCATTGTTGCAAACCTGGTAAGGCCCACATCTCCAATGCTACATACCAAGTCCCAAGGTCATTGGCCTTTTGGTTCCAGAGAAGAAGATATTTAAAGGGCTTTACCATATATGGGCGTGGTGGCCATCTTGGTCATGTGGCCAGAACAGTTTGTACAAATGTTGGCTAACCTATCATAAGGAGACTTCATATGAAATTTGATTTCAATTGGCCTTATTGTTTCAGAAAAATATGTTAACATATTGAAGGGTCTCCAATATGAGGGACCTTGGCAGAAAGGTCAACCTTGACCTTTGAAACTTAAAAATAGCCATTGCCTCATTTGGTTTAACATATCAAGTGAGAATAATGACTGGCTTTAAAAGTATTCAAAAAACCAACTTTTCAAAAAAAATTCCCATTTAAATGCATTAGGAAGCAAATTTGACCTTGATGTTAAGTAGGTCAAGGTCAACTTAGTATCATCATTTGAACAAACTTGGTAGGTCCCACATCCCCAATGCTACATACCAAGTCCCAAGGTCACAGGCCTTCTGGTTCTGGAGAAGAAGATTTTTAAAAGGTTTTTACCGTATTTGGGCGTGGTGGCCATCTTTGTCATGTGACCAAAATATTTTGCATAAATTTTTGCTAACTTATCATAAGGAGTCTTCACAGGAAAATTTGAGTTCAATTGGGCCAATGGGTTGTGAGAAAACTATGTTTTAATATACTGAAGGGACCACAATATGAGCGATGGCAAAGGTCATCCTTGACCTTGGAAACTTATTTATAGCCATTGTCTCATTAGTTTAACATATCAAGTAAAAATAATGACTTTGGCCTTAACAGTATTCAAAAAATCAACTGTTCAAAAAAAAATCCCATTTAAATGCATTAGGAAGCAAATTTGACCTTGACGTTAAGTGGGTCAAGGTCAACCTAGGATCATTATTTGAACAAACTTGGTAGGCCCAACACCCTTTATGCTACATATCAAGTCCCAAGGTCATCGGCCTTCTGGTTCTAGAGAAGAAGATTTTTAAAGTATGGGCGTGGCGACCATCTTTGTCATGTGTCCAAAATATTTTGTTTAAATTTTGGCTAACTTATCATAAGAAATTTGAATTCAATTGGGCCAATGGTTTGTAAGAAAACTAAGTTTGCAATATATTGATGGGACCACAATATGAGCAACCTTGGCTGAAAGGGCAAAGGTCAACATTAACCTTTGAAACTTATTTATAGCCATTGTCTCATTATTTTTAACATAATAACTAAGAATAATGACTTTGGCTTCAACAGTATTCAAAAAATCAACTTTTCACAAAAATTCCCATTTAAATGCATTAGGAAGCAAATTTGACCTTGACGTTAAGTAGGTCAAGGTCAACCTAGGATCATTATTTGAACAAACTTCGTAGGCCCCACATCCCCAATGCTACATACCAAGTCCCAAGGTCATCGGCCTTCTGAAGAAGATTTTTAAAGGGTTTTTACCATATATGGGTGTAGCGGCCATCTTGGTCATGTGACCAGGACCATTTGAACAAACTTTTGTTCCCGCGTCCTAAGGAGTCTCCATATGAAATTAGAGTTCAATTGGCCCAGTGGTTTCGGAGTAGAAGATGTTTGAAAATGTTGACGAACGGACAAGGGACGGAAGCCAGAGTGACTGGTATACTATTAGCTCACCCATGAGCCTTCGGCTGAGGTGAGCTAAAAAAGAAAAAAAAAAGCTTTGAAAATGACCAGTTGACTGGTCATTTTCAGAGCTTTTTTTTCTCTCAGAGCTGTTTTGTAATATCTCCAGAAAAAACAGTAAAACTAGTAAGGTATTTGAACCAACAGTCTGCATTAAATCTTTAAATATTTTATCATTCTCCTAAAAATCACTTTTAACGGTGACACTCTCAAAAATACACAGACAGAACCTCTGAAATAATTTTTTTCAACCTTTAGAGTTGGCGTATAAAATGTAAAAATAATTTTAGAATTTTTTTTTTCTACCTTACTGAAAATTACAGTAGGAGGGTTCGTAAATCAACTAATTAAAAAATTCTGGCCTAAACCTATAATATCTAATGACTCAACTGTAAGTTTGTAAGTGGTTTGCCAGAGTTTCCTATTGAAAAATTCTGCTAATTTTACTTTCTAAAATATGGGAAGCAAAATACTTACAATTCATTAAGCTTGTCCAAATCAAAATCTAGTGTTAATGCTTCATTATCAAAGGCTATACTGTTATCTGAAATGATAAGTAAAATCCAATGTTAATGTTTCATTATCAATGTAATGTCATTATCTAAATGATACATATCAAAATCTAGTGTTTATTATGCTTCATTATCAAAGGCTATTTCATTATATGACTTGAAACATATAAAAATCTAGTGGTATCTTCATTATCAAAGGCTATGTCATTATCTGTAATGAGACACATCAAAATCTAGTGTTACTACATCATTATCAAAGGCTATGTCATTATCTGTAATGAGACATATCAAAATCTAGTGTTTATACATCATTATCAAAGGCTATGTCATTATCTGTAATGAGACATATCAAAATCTAGTGTTAATGTTTCATTATCAAAGGCTATGGCATTATCTTATCAAAATCTAGCATTAATGCTTCATAATAATAAACTAGCAAAGGCTATGTCATTAATTGCAATGAGATATATCAAAATCTAGTGTTAATGTTTCATTATCAAAGGCTATGTCATTATCTGTAATGATACATATCAAAATCTAGTGTTACTACATCATTATCAAAGGCTATGTCAATATCTGTAATAAGACATATCAAAATCTAGTGTTAATGCTTCATTTTCAAAGGTTATGGCCTTATCTGTAATGATACACATCAAAATCTAGTACTAATGCTTCATTATAAAAGGCTATATCATTATCTGTAATGATACACATCAAAATCTAGTGTTAATGCTTCATTATAAAAGGCTATGTCATTATCTGTAATAATACATATCAAAATCTAGTGTTAATGCTTTTACAACCAAAATTTCGTGGTAGTTCAGTAAAACCTGTCTAAAACAGCCGATCTCAAAACCTGTCTAAAACAGCCGATCTCAAAAAGACCAAAAATTGGTTTTCAAGACCAATTATCGCTTAATGCAGTTCAAAAGTATTGCAGAATGCTCCAAGGGGAGCATTCTGCAATACTTTGGACCTTCATTAAGCTACCATTTGTCGTTAAGATCTTTGTTTTGTCTACTTTTGAGTGGCCTCTTAAGACAGGTTTTACTGTATATTTTTTTGTTTTCTATGAAACAATTGTTGAAAGGCTAGTCATGCCTCCAATGAGCACCAATGCTTTCAATGAGCGTGCATCAGGGGAGACTTTGATTCTTATCTGGCATCGGTAAGCAGCTGAGGCTGAGATCAGCCTGCACAAATGATCAGTCTCGTCAAAGACTTCCTGTCTGGCATGCTGTGTAGGAAGAAAAGAAAGGCACTGACCAAAAATTAAAGACCACTAGCCCCGCTCGATACGTCAGAATAAGCATTTTATAGAGGTTTTGGGGAATATGCGATAAGCAGGCCTTTAGTTAAAAGTGCATACCAGAAAAATAATTTTCTTATTTCTCAACAAAAAAAAACATTTGCAAAAAAATATGTTACATTTTTATGCTGAAAATTTTTGTTTATCTAAATATATGGATCCTGTGCTGGCACAATTGTTGAAATCTAAACTCGCAGTTTGGCAATCCCAGCTTGAGGAAGATCATGTGGGAGTTGACCCTGAGGACACTGCACTGTAAACTCCTCATCATACTCCCCACTATCAGTTAGGTACTGCTCACTAACCTTACTTGTTAACTCAAATAACCCTTATAGCGCAACCTAAAATTTAAAGAAGACAACATTTTTTTTTTTCTTATTGTTTTGAAGCAAAATTGTGTAAACCGTCTGTATGCGGATGATCCACATGAAATACCAAGCCTTTGGTCCTAAAAGGAAATATTATTTTTATATTGGCAAATAATTTGTGGCAATTTAAGGGTTATAACTCTTTGCCTGCTTGCGAGGGCTTTTGTTGTCTGCTGTTGATTTCTGCAAACAGTTTGGATCCAGATCAGGACTGACAAAATGTTGGTCCTGATCTGGATCAAGACCATTTGACACTCTGATAGGTTTCCTGAAAGAATATTTTGAAAAAGTTTATTTTGAAAAATGTCAGCAGACCACAACAAAAGCTTGATAAACTACCCAGCATGCAAAGGGTTAAGCAAACAAGGGATTGCTAAGATAATATTGGGGCAATATCAGTTTGGATTAATCTAATTTACAAACAATTTGTGGAAGATTAACCAATAATATGCCAATCACGACTGTGTCAAACCACAATGTTGTGAAATCTTGTAAACTGATATAAAAATTGCAGCAGCGGACATTTTCAAGTTTTCCATATGGTATGAACAATGACAAGCTACTATAAACATGGGTTTGTGAATTGATCAGCGCATTTATTATGCTTTTTGGAAAGTATCATAGTTAAACTTGATACAAGCAAAATATCAATTTTCTAGCTAGTCTCAGTAGCTGAGGATACTGGTTTGAGTCTGGCTTTGTCGGAAACCTGGAAGACAGGTTTTGTCGCGTCGAGGCCCAAATATGTCGAGTCTCCTTCAATCATGATTGGCTAAGTTAGAGTGACCACGACAGCGGACACAGATAGGCGGCGGCCATTTTGTCAGCCATCTTGGTAATCCTTCGTCGGACAAAACCTGTATTCAATCTTGAATGAATGTTTGATGTAAGCCAGCCATATATGAAATTTGGATGAAATCCAATTAAAATGACTAAGAGTAACCATGACAGCGGATACTGATAGGTGGCAGTCATTTTGTCGGCCATCTTGGTTATCCCTTGTCAGACAAAACCTGTATTCAAACTTGAACAAGAGTTTGATGAAAGCCATGCATATGAAATTTGAAAGAAATCCAATTAAAAATGACTAAGTTAGAGCGACCACTGAAAGACAGACAGACAGACAGACAGACAGATGAACAAGCCAAACACGGGGCCCTAATAAAATCATGTGGAAAAAGACGACCTCTCTTTGCATTATGAGTTATTTCGCACACCTTTAAAAAAATCACCATCAGTGTCAAACAGCTTGGATCCAGATCAGGATTATATAAGTTATCGGCAGCAAATGATCTAATTATCAAGGAAAGAGTTATACAAACTGTTATTCAGCCAACTGCATTTTGCTCGTCTTCAATGCCTTCAGGGTTGTGATGTGACGTTGCTCATATCTTACAATAATGCAAAACAATTTTTCCATCACATGACATTGTGTAATTATTCTACCATCTGGGTGTATTTTAAAGATAGGAAAAACAAAGTTAATGTGATCAAGTTAATTACACGTCTTCTATTTTGACAAACCTTTTAGTATTAAAATCCTATTTGATTGGACACGTGAAAATGCAGAGCTGGTTGATTTTTTTTTTGTTTGAGTTGATTCTTTACTTACCAGTCAACATTTTTTCAGTCATGTTGTGATGTTTCCCCAGGGTTGAAAAAGTACTAAGCTGAACATATTTGTAGTGTTCAACCTCTGGTGACCTAGCCCGGCTAGTGCACATACCAAGATTTATTCCCAGCTGGCAATCAGTGTTCCAAGAGAACCATGTAGGTATTGATGCTTTATGAAACCTCAAGAGCTGCTATTACACACATTTTAATGAGTTTGTCTTTAAACATGTTACCAGCTCATCTTGAAAGTGTTGGTACATGTATAGTACATCTGGATTTTAACACTGTACAATTGTCGACAGGGCCTTATCTGCCCATCTCTAGGGGGCCGAATTTTGGCTCCATTTCCAATCAGAAATAGCCGCCTTTTTTCCCAATACCATGTCTGATTTTCCCAATTAAGAAAAGTAAAAAAAAAAAAAAAAAAAAAAAAATTTTTTTTTTTTTTCTTTTTTTAGAGACCACTACTACTTATGAGAAACACTGACCCATATCAGAATGATACTTAAACACATGTGCTTAAGTGGTACAATCTTAAATAACTTGATTTTAAGGATATATTTTGCTACCCTTGTAATGTTCTATGTCGTTAATTTCTCCCAATATAGATGTTAAGTCGATCTTTTTTTCCCAATTTTTGCCAGGGGCCTTTTCCCAAAATTGCTGGAAAAGGCCCTGGTCGAGAAGGACAACACTATTCATATAACAGATACGTTTGAACATTATATTTTATGCTGTAAAAAACACAGGAATTCATGCAAAAATTTTGACGGGTGATCTTGCTTTTTAGTCATGATCAGGAGTGCAGTACAAACCTCCCTCATGAGCAATTGGACTCTTTTTGGACCCAAAGGGTCCAATTGCTATGGACCCAAAGGGTCCTATGGACCCAAAGGGTCCAATCGCTTCTTGAGGGAGTCCGAACCAATATTTCTGAAGAAACATATAGCAACTTGTGGTTTTCTACTGGGGATTAGAAACCCCTGTACTGCCCCCTCTGGATCCACCCATGGGAACTTGGGAGAAGTGATACATTCATAATTGTATGTCTTTAACCGATTAATTCACCAGATAAGAGTAATCCTACCTGACAGGTGGAAAAACTGTTTTGGCGAAACGACAAAGGACCTCACAAAGGACCTCCACTAATCACAGCGGGTAACCCACTTAATTGCAACCTCTATTAATTAGTTTAGATAGACCCCCATGCATGTTTATCTTTCAATTATACAGGCAAGCAGGGTACGTATGTGACCTGAATGTATTGTAGGGTTTTTAGAAATTGGTTTTACAAGTCATACATTTCTAATGATGAGGATCAATCAGTCTAACAAAACTTTTGATTTAAAAAATTGAAGTTTACCATAGAGAAATGATCAGAAATCAAAGCTACCTTCAAGAGTGCGTACCCAAAAAAATTTTCTTATTTCTCAACCAAAACATATGTTGTTGGTACTCAAAAGAACCGTCTCTATGAGACGGGTCTTTTGAGCACCCAAAACATATGTTAAAACTGATGGGTATGAAAATATTTTCAATTATACGCTCAAAAATTTTGTTTATCTGAACTCGTGTACCTTATTCAATCTAAAAAGTATACAAAGAGGATCTTACATGAGTTCTCATGTTTTACTGAAGTTATTAAACGAGTTGGGGAAGAGATAAAATGCGAGGCTCACATTTTATCTCTTTTTCGCAACAAGTTTAATAAATTCAATAATACACAGGAGCACGAATGTTAGATTCTATTTATCAGATGAGAATAAAACTACTTTGAAATAGCGTTTTTTTGGCATGAAAACGCTAATATTTTGCCATATATACGCGACGTTATTACGGCCATCAATACATGTATGATGTTACCAAAATCTGTTACCACTAGTGGTTGATCTATTTCAATGCATGACGTTATATCACTCCCAGACGTGACGTCGTGATAAATGCTCGTATATGCAAGAAATAAATATTATTTAAGAAATAAATATCATTACATTAAACGTTGAAAAATGAATCCATCTCTTATAAATTTTCATTTTTATAGAATTTATAGTGTCTATTCTAGGACGCCTAATTGTGGGATTTTTTCCAGATCACGCACAATTTATGACCCGATGTGGGTCAGTCCCGGAAAAGCCTGAAACTAGCACTTATCCTTTGAAAGCTGTAAATACCACTGTTTTGAATGAAAATCTTGTATCTTCAGCCATGACAGGCAATTGTATATTGTCTCTCTTCACAAAAAAGTGATTTTCTGTAGATAAATGTATTTGTTATGTTTTTGAATAGGTCTGATGTAAAATAAAAAAAAAATTAACATAGATCTACTGAATTTGTTCGGTTGAAACATCTAGTCTTTTCTATGTAGGAGGGTCTGGATGGGGTATACTGATTAGTGAATAAAGGCCTTTTTTATAATGAATAGTGAATAATGAGCCAAAAAATAATGAATAGTGAATAATGAGGGCCTAGAAATTAATGAATAATCCTATTTTTTAACGAATTGAAGAAAAAATTAATGAATAGTAAATAATCAGATTTCTTTGCCACCTTTCTTACTTTTAATGAATAATTGGTCTTTATTTAATTTTTAACCCAAAATTTTAATGAGATGAATCAAATGGGCTAAATTTTTAATGAATAGTGAATACCAGACCCCCCATCCAGACCCTCATGTAGAGATGCAGAGATTGACGGGTACCGTGTCCACACTGGTAAATGATTACGTCGATTTGCTGATATTCACGCGTATTGCCGGTACTTCATAGACCGGAAGTGTTAGATATTGGTGTTAATACTATATAGAAAAACATGCCATATGCCTAAAGGACTATAGAATTTGATCCTTTTTATTGGTGTTAATACTATATAGAAAAACATGCCATATGCCTAAAGGACTATAGAATTTGACCGTTAGTTCCAAAAATTAACATATCACGCATGCACATGGCGATTTATGTAAGTATTTAGGAATAGATTCGAGTACCTCTAGTTTCTACTGTCTAGAAAGTGAAGTCTGGATTTTGGAAGTAATTTGGCTTATATTGAAAGTATTCTCTCCCAATGGGCAGATCCAGGATTTCTGGAAGGGGGGTTTGTACCTACATTCATAAAGGTATAACGGGGTTCGCTTTGCTGATTTTATCTCATTTTTCCAAAATATCCCATTAAATGAAATAATTTGGTCCCACTGAGACCAAATCATTTCATTTTCATAGGCTAAACAGGGGTCATAGAGGGGGGATTCAAGCGAACCCCCTGAACCCCCTCTGGATCTGCCACTGCTCCTAGTATTGGATATGTTCCATTTATTCTGCCAATTAATTACAAAGCTGCTTTTGGTTATGTCTTGGTTTGAGGACACTCATGATATGTCGTCAGTTCCTGCATGAGTTTCGAGATGGCTGCTTCTTTAGCAAGTCTGTCTGCAACCTCATTTTCTTGAACATCAACAAAAAAAAAAAAATTTTAACATCTGGTTTCTTTCAAAGAAAACTATCATTTTCCAAGGTTCCAGGGGGGTCAAATTGCTTATTCCCTATAGAAACCCATATAACTTGTGATTTTCCAGGGGGGGGGGGGGGGGGGGGGGGGGGTCCGTACCCCGTCCCCCCTCTGGATCCGCCCATGAGAATATCATTGACAAAAGCATAAAGTATGCCACAGTTATATATATACATGATATAATAATGTTATGTGTTGACCCTTTTTAATCTGTATCATGCTGCATGTTTTCACGTCCTATGCTTGATTATTTAATATAATAATTAACATGCAAGATTCCAGTTATTAAAAATAAAGCATGCATTTACAGAGTGGAAAACAGTGTGGATCCTGATCAGCTGGCTTCTCAGAAGCCAGCTGATCAGGATCTACACTGTTTTAAAGTTTTAATATATCCTGGTTAGTATGGTATAAGGGTTGAATATTATGATCATATAGTTCATTTCAATTGTCCGTATCATCTGTAATCAGATATGAACTACACTGATACAAATTATATCTTGTCCTTAGACTCGCGGTATCATCAAAATATTGACAATTATGTGTGATTGTGTGTTACACACCGTTAGTTCCAAAAATTAACATATGAGTAGTTATCATATTTAGCGAAAAAATGTAATCATTCCAGGGTTTTTTCTCCCATTTTTGAGAACATGACCCAACCCCCATGCAGAATTGGAAATTTTTGCGCTGTTTTATACAAAATTGGGGAAAACTCACACCGTATAAATTAATCAAATAAAACAAAAAATCACATATTTAGTTCATTAATAATAAACACATTTCAACTTTTGGAATGCGAAAAATACAATTTGCTGTTGCAAAGGGCAGTTAGGATGTCACAAAATGTTGATGATTTTTTTTTGCTCCTTGAATTGGGAAGTTTTCCCTTGAAATTGGAAAAAAGAATACTTTTTTGCCATTGAGAACATGACCAAATAGTTGTAAAAATGGGCCAAAATAAACCCTGTATTTTCTTACCCATCAATTTAAACATGTGTTTTGGGTGCTCAAAAGAACGGTCTCGTTGAGACGGGTCTTTTGAGCACCCACAACATATGTTTTGGTTGAGAAATAAGAAAAATAATTTTCCGCTACGCATTCCTGTTTGGAAGTCTGTGAAATTACCAGCTAGCTAGTTGGGCTTTGTTGAGTACATATTATGTAATTTGATCCTGGTCTCTACTGTTGCTCAAGTTTGTCAAAATATTTGGGTAAAAATAACCAATTTTTTGTGGTTGTCCTTTAATACCAATATCATTATAAGAATACTTTGGTTTATTTAAATTCATTATGGGTATAATTGGTAGGTAGAAAAATAGCCATTTACTTTACTGCTTTTGTGTTTGAATTTTGCATTTTTTAAATTTTTCAACTTGAAAAGTGATTTTTGTATGAACTTCTTTGATATATTTTCATTCCATTTGAATACTAGAAACCAGTGTTAATGGGTATATACTTTGGCAAACAGTTAAGACCCAGATGAAATGCCGTAGTATGCATTTCATCAGGGGTCTGCACTGTTTGCTTAAGAGAAAGAAATGCAATATCGTTTCAAAATAATAACCTGTGAAGACTCATTATATATAACGAACCATCCTGTCTTTATATCTGTATCAAGCTTTATGGGAAATTCCATTGGCCTACAAGGGAACGCAGTAGCTCAGTGTTAGAGTGCTTGACTCAAGACCAACGGGCTGCGGACTCGAGCCTCACCGGCATCACCGCATTGTGGTCCTTGAGCAAGACACATTTATCCTAGCTTAGTACTGGTTCAGCCGTCCCTGTTTAACTGAAAGATTGTTGATGAGAGGTAAAGATTCAAATCAAACAAACATTAGTCTACAAAGGGTAAATTTACAGGTTTATTTGAAGCGTGTCTGTTCACATGTAGCACAGTTCAGGATCACATAAAGCGCAGGACAGGTTGGATCGCCCAAACACGCAAGCTAGAAGAGGTGGTAGAGACCCAGCACAGCCAGCAGGCCAGAGGAAACATTAGGATTGACAGTGTACATGTGAAGTTCGGTAAGGATTCAATGGACTCTCAAAACTGCTCTGAGTGGAGAATGTGTCTTCGAAACACTTTAACAGGCCCCATACTCGAGCATGTGCCGATCCAGAGTTCAGTAAGGATTCAATCCGCCCTCAAAAACTGCTCTGAGTGGAGAATGTGCATTCGAAACAGGCCCCATACTGGACGAGCATGCGCTGAGCCAAAAAATTCCGTCAAGGGGGTCCATCATCGTATTTTACAGAGGGTCCGGTTGTATGGACCTCACTCCAGAAGCAATTGGACCAAGGGGGTCCTATTGCTTCTCAAGGGGGGTCCATTACAGTATTTCCAATGAAACCTATAACCACTTGTGATTTTCCAGGGGTGGGGCTCCTGAACCCTCCTAACTCCCCCCAGGGGTCCTATTGCTTCTCAAGGGGTCCATACCAGTATTTCTAATGAAACCTATATCCACTTGTGATTTTCCAGGGGGGGGCCAGCCCCCCCCCTCCCCCCGACCCAGTATTATCCCTCGCATGAGCATGCAGGGATCCAGAGGTGGGTTGGTGGATGGGTGGGGGGGACCGGACCAGGACCCCCCCCCACACACACACCTCTGGATCCCTGCATGCTCATGCGAGGGATAATACTGGGTCTGTATAAAATAAATATGGTTGAATTTGATGAATTGCATAATTTGGAATTTGTAGCCTGTGGCCCCTCAATATGAACAATGGACCATCCCAAATTTATTGTTTGTTTGTTTGTTTTGTTGCTTTACTCCCAAGTCAACAGCTATGGTCATTGCGGGACGGTCAGTTCACCTAACCACACTTTTTCCTGGGCAGGCTTGAACAAGCGGTTAACCAGTAATTCGTGCACATACTTTCGCTTGTAACTTACAACAACCCTTCTTGAATGAATCAGCGGAAGGGAGGAGAATGACCGTAGAAATCATTTCATGATCAATCTCCACGAAAGTATGGGAGCAGACCGGGATCGAATTCGCGACCCCTGGATCTGCAGTCAGACACGCATCTGTAGCCAGACACGTTACCGACTGTGCTACGCGGCCCGGCCCAAATTTATTGTGTCAAACCCAATGTAAGCATAAAGGGTTAAATTAACCCTTAGCTAATCAGTCACAACTTTTGTCGTCTGGTCTTGCATCTGCTTATGTTCATTCAAACAATTGGACCCAGATCAGAGCAGTCTGATTAGAGTTCATATTGTTTGCTTGCATGAAAAATCTAGTCAAAAATACACTTTGACAAAAAAATAGCGGCTGATATAAGGGTTAATATCTAGTGTGTATTACTCTGAAACGCCTCACTTTCAATTTGTGATTGCTCAGATATAGGGACTTTGTCATTGTATAAATATTTGAGTTTTATATGAAAACCACACAAATGTGTTTTTCTTCAATGTTAAACCTCTGTAATTAAATAAATCAGGCTATTGTTTGGTCCCCAATAAAAGGGTATGCTTGAGCAGGGCTCTAGAAGAAAAATGCTGAAAATTCAAAAGAATATATTCCCTACATATAAAATACATGCATGGTTCCAGAAATTTTAGCCGGAGGGGTCTAACTCTGACATTTTTTTTGTTGTTGTTTTTTTTTTTGTGAGGGAAGAGAGGATCCAAATAGCACATCATCAGCCTGCCAGCGAAACGCAATTTAAATGGTGTTTCGCTGGGGGCCGATGATGGCCCAACATTGAATGCTTGGTTGGTAGCTTTGTGATTTTTCAGGGGATCCAATCCTGTCCCTATATTTTTGTGACTTTTCAGGGGGGGGCTGGACCCCCTGTCCCCCCCCCCTCTGGATCTGCGCATAAAATACAATATAAATGGGCATCATACTCAAAGGAATTGTCTGAGATTTTTGTCTGTGAATTGTCTGTCAACACATCTTTTAACCCTTTTCATTCAAATGGATTTTCCCACATTCTGTCGGTCCTGATCTGGATCCAAACTGTTTGAACTGTTTGTTCCCGAAAGAATTTTTTGAAAAATTTAATTTTGAAAAAGTCATCAGACCACAAAGAATGCGAAACTACCCAGCTTGCAAAGTGTTATAACAATTAGTAGATAATTTTATCAAGAGCTCTGTTCTACTGGGGTAAGCCCCTGACTCAATTTTGATACCAGGGCTCGAAAATAGCACTCGTCCGCTCGTATTTACGAGTGCCTCAGGCTGCAGGGCAAGTGAAAATTTTGTTTTTTCTAGTTAAAATTAAAAAAAATCCCATATATCCATTTTTCTTTGTGATGCAGGGCAAGTGCCTATTTTCAGATATTTCGAGGCCTGGATACAGGTAAATACACATACATAAGCGACCAATTTTATGGTGAAATTAAGAAGATTTATTGGAAACTGTTTGTCCATATTATCAATGATCTGTACTTTTATCGTTAAAATCTAAGGATTGTCTTAAAAATTGAAAAAATGTGAAAAAAGAAATCTCAAAATCACTTCAAATGTACATAGGTACTACCATATTCCACCTAATAAGCCCCCCCCCCCAATAATGATGCCCTGGAAGAGTCTTTAGGGATACAGGGAAACTTGCCAAAAATTAAAGGGATATGGGATGTTTTTGTAAATATTTGAAGGGATACGAGATACTTGGATCAATTTTAGGGATATGGGGATACAATGCTTTCTGAATTTTGGGTATATTTGCCCTATTAGGGATACGGGATATTTTTCAAAATAATTAAAGGGATATGCGATATACTGGGACCCCCCCTCCCTCCCCTTCCTCCAAGTCATCAATGAGGCTTGTATAGGGGGGTACCAAATATCCCATATCCCTTGAAGTAAACAGGCAAATATCCCTTATAAATGAGGCCCCCCAGGGGGGGTCTGTGCTCCCTTGATCCCTGAAAAGAATGCATTGATCTCCCCAGATCCCTGAAAATAATTGCCTCTGCTCCCTAAAAGTATTTTGCCTTTGCTCCCCCAATCCCTAAAAATAGATCAGCTTCTCCCCAGATCCCCCAAAATATAAGTCAATTCTCCCTAAAATGTATTTTTCTTTTCGTAGGATTAAAATCACATACTTAAAAACTATGAAGCTATAAGAGAGCGCATTACTTAATGATAACTTAATATATTGCCTTATACATTGTAAAGACAGGGCTTAGTCATGGAATACATGACATATAATTATTTAAATGAAATGCATGGTATATGGCTCAAAGTATGAGGCCATTCCTTAAAATGCTGTTGCTGTACCTGGTAGAGTGGGCATGGCGGAATGCTCTCTAGATTTGATTTTTTTTAATTAAAGACAGACCATTTGTTTTCTGGTTGGGGGGGGGGGGGGGGGGGGGGGGGGGGCAGGGGCTGATTTTTTTCAACAGCTTAAACTAGATTTTTTATAGACAAGTGAAAGTATTTTTTTGTGTAATACGTACAATTGTCTACAATTGCTATTAGGCCCTATACACTTGTTAAACTTCTGTTTCATCAAATAAGTATATATCTGATCAGCATTCTTAAGTTTTCTCATAATAATGAGCTTATTATCTAAAAAGAGGATTACATAGCAAGTGCATAGGTAGACTGTAACAATACACAGCCCCACCCGTGCTAGGGGGGGGGTGAGAAAATTTTGATAAAAATGGTGCGATCTGGTGCAATCTGGGCGTTCCAAAGTATGCTATTACCAAGCTAAAAATCAGCAATATTAAGGTTAATAAATCAACAACAACAAAAGTTAACCACCACATTTTTTTCCTGAGGTCATTCTAGATGTACATGTTATACCAAAATAAATACATTTAGAATTTACAAGGAGGGTCTGGGGGGCTATCCCCCCAGAAGCAGAAGACAGTACTTCATTCCTAGCAAAAGTTGACGCCAATGATGTAAATGTGCCCTTACCTTCCTTGCTGTGTATAGAACACGTCCGTCTGGTTTGGTAGCTGGGAAGGTAGAGGCAGGTTGTCCGCTATTGGTGTTGCACCACGTGGCTCCACGCACGGGTGGTTTTCATCGGCGACTGGTTACAGGTACAGTTGCTGTCCATATGTAGTTTGTAGTGGTAATCCAGCCGCCTTGTCGATGTAGCGACAGTCCACGGGTACAACACCAATACTCATTATTCCAATTATTAGTGCCGTTCGGATAGTGGTCATCCGACAAGAAATTACATGTCATATCTAAATCTAAAGGATTTCAGTGTCATAAATGCGCGGATCCAATACCTATTTAATTGCACAACGCATTTCTTATGCAAATATTAGGTGCAGTCTTTTCACCGCTGCATATTTGTACTGGGTCCGAGCCTCGGAATAGTCTGGTTCCCTCCCCTTGATCTACCTATCTAGATTTGAGACGATAACAGGGCACCAGTTTAGCCTCGGAAGTGACATTTTCCCGCCATTTTGTTCTATTCTATAAACTTCTGCCGCATACATTGGCTCATTGGCTCACCATCTGGACCTCTGTGAGTTGTGAAGATGGCGTAAACATGGCAGTGGCTAAGTTTCCGACTGAGATCTGCATTCAGAGCTGGAAACATTTCTAAATTAGGCCTAGATCTACTAGGCATGCATTGCATGGCTGGGTACTGGGTTGGTATGAGTGCACGTGCAAGCACGCTGCGCCAATATATCTAAATGCTCCAAGCGCTAAAATTCGATAGACTACTTGAAGAGACAATATCTGACACAATTTCTGGACTCTACCCAAGCTCGATAATGGCGTCATCTCTATTGAAACCATCCCGGTGGGGAAAATGTTGGCGAACAGGGGAAAGGATGGTATTTCCCAGAATTTTTTGTGTGTGTTTGTGAGGGACGATGGAACAAAATGTCTTAAATGAAAGGACACTCACAGAGAAGACAGCCAATTTCGGCAGTGTAATATGCGTCAAGAGAAAATCAGTATATCATGGGGATGTACTCAAAAGTGTAATGTCAGATGGCGTTGCTATATTTAGAAAAATGATCATTACGAAAAGGTTTTAACAAACATGCTAAGGGTGCCAGGACCAAATATTATGCAGACAGAAACTGCATGTGAAAACAAAATAGTCACAGATCAGCTTGCTCCTAGATGAACAGATGAGATATTTATCTCCAAACAGATCATTTGTTAATAAACAGGATGAATCAATCAGATCTTCACTATGACTGGAGGATTCCGTTTTAGAAGTTCAGCAATTAAATCGTAAATGTGTCCATACCAAAATTATAATTTACTGAAATCATAAATGGCAAATTTTAACATATCCAGAACCACAAGCACTCTATGTGAAAGCTTGCCTCTAGCATAGTTTAACAATCCAATATTACAACTTAAGTCCTAAATTAATGTTCTTACTGGTGGTTCCAAGGCGGTGCTTCTTCTGTGTATTCTTTTTGTTATGTGTTTCATGTTTGTCTTTGTCATCTCTAATGTGTCTGTTCCTTGCAGCCTTGTGGTCACCTGCTGGGAAAGGGTTGACCTCTTGGCTCTCTGGTATATGATGTTTTCTTGTATTTTGTCACCATGTGGTATTCTAGGTCAGGTGCGGTACTTGATTGTATCGAGTCCTGATTTTTGCCTTCTTCTTTACTTTGACAATGCTTAACTGAACCAAATCACAACTGGTAAACTTTAACAATACAAAACTAGTATTTATCGCTACCTAATAAAAATCAAAACTGACGAGGTTTAGCATTTCAAAATTATATGTATTTTTTTTAAAAAAAATCACCTTTCTCTATGTTAACACATCAATGCAACCAAAACCATAGCTGACAATGTGTAGCATACCTAAAAAAAACATGCCACAGTCATAACTAACAAATCACCATGAACATGAACACAATGTAAGACTATACCTGGTAATATTAACAATGATAACTGGTACTTATAAAAGTTAAACATACCAAAATACGTCGAGTCGTCAGAACTCAGATCAAAATTGGCAGTTTAACATACCAAACTCATAACAAGCAATAACATCTGGTTATACAATTTAAGATCATAATCGCATAGTAAAGTAAGTCGTAGGCCTGTCAGAAATGCCAACGGCACTCCCAATCTTTCTTGACAATGCAAAAACTTGCTTAAATCAAGGCGTACCATTGACTACTACTGTAACTGACTCGTGGTGTGTATACCAGAGAGGACACATAGTTTTACCAAAAAGCGATTCATTTGTGCTCATGAAAAGTATACACATTCGAGACTTGGTTATTGGGATAATTCTGCATGCTTTTAAAATGTTTTTGTTAGTAGCTGTTTTAGACAATTTTTTCATGTATACCACGGACAGAGCTTCAAATTTGTTGAGCCTGATCTGGGTCCAAACTATTCGCAAAGGTTAGCAGCAGGCGTCAGAAGTCGCTACCATAAGAGAAAGATTGAAATGTATATATTATGTGCATCTATATAGTGGGACTACATGTGCATATAGGTCCGAAACTTTTAATAAAACGTATGCATATGGGCAGCGAAGGTTCTGAAAATACTGTATGAATGCATGTAACATAGCCTTATTAGGTCTGGATAAACAAAACATTTGGACGTTATATTGTTAACAGTTTTGAGAGATCTATCAATTAAAAGATTTGTTTGTATGCTCAAAATAAGTACCACAAAACATGTTTGCCTCCTTTCTTACTTTTATTGAGAAATAAGAAAATTATTTTTCATTACGCACCCTCATCTAAAGACCCGGGCCCGAGGTTATAAAACTTTTTTCGTGCTCAACTCAGCTGAGCATGAAATTTCAAATGCTTATGAAATGCTTAAAAAAGATTGTCTTGCTTTCAGACGCTCAGGTGTTGTATTTATCATGCTAATAAATGTTAAAATGCCAACAATTGTTGTCATTTTAACATTTATGAACATGACAAATGTTGCAATCAGTTGAATTGAGCATGAAATTTTTATAACCTCGGGGCCTGACTTATTATTAAAAACGTGATTTTAACAATTATTTTAACTTGTTTAGGTAAAATCTCATGTATTTGTCTTGGACAGTGCCTACACTGTTAGGGTATGCCTCGTCATGTCCATATTTCGACGGTCATTCGGCGTTAAATGACGCAAGAGTTGTCCACGAAATGCTATGCCGTTTTCTTTCACATAACGTATACTTTAACCTAGCTTTTTATTCAACCTTTTCTGTTTGCACAAATAAGGATATGAATTAATGATATCATCTCTTTAAATAATAAATGGTTTTAAATTACTTTTATACAAGTTCTGTCATATTTGCCCCAGGAATAGAACTATTGGTGACTATGTGGGTGGCAGTTAAGGCATATCAATTAAAGTTAAAAGACTAACATACCCAAAATTTGATGAAAACTTGGATCTTCTGTTAAAACATCCATATGTTTTGTTTTTAAGTATATCCTCCGGAATTTTACATATCCATGTTTTTGTCACGATGTTTACTAGACCAGAACTACACAATTCATCATTACATCGTATATAGTATATAGACTGTTCAGAATATTACAGCTTAAACTTTGCCCCATGACGTCACGCCATGTGATATTCTCTCCACAGGGGAGATAGCGCTCAACTATGTGGCTAGTCTGACCTTAAAATTGAGCAGTGTTGACTTCCCTTTATAGTTTGATGGCGAGACTTAACTCTTTGCATGTTGCTTAACCCTTAAAGCGCCAATCATAACTGCAGCAGACGACGAAATTTTTCGACTTTTTCCCTATTTTTTTTCTAAATAATAAGGTGTGACATTTCAAGAGAATTACTGCCAGCAGACAATTCTCATGAAATATCATGCCTTATTTGTTATTTTTGAAAAAGCAGCAAAATTTGAAATTGTCGTCTGCTGCAAATTATAGGTGACGCTTTATGGGTTAATTTCATATTATTTTTTTGTGATGTCATCTGCTTTTTCTTCAAAATCAATTTTACGAAAAAAGTTTTCAGATATACCACCGGAGTGAAGAAAAAGCGTCCAGTCTGATCTGGGTCAAAACTGTCAGCAGAAAACGCTAACAGACAAAAAGTTGACCAACGTCTTTGGCAGACAGTGAAAACCATGTGAAATACCATTTCATCAGGGTCTACAGTGTTTCCTAGTAGCTCTAAGCAATATTGTATTTTCTTACGAAGCTGATCTTCAGAGTCATCCCAAATTTTTATCAAATTCATTTAAATAGTCCAATTATTAGCATTTATTTATTTATTTATTATTTACAAGCAGAGCCGAAAACCGTGTATATCAAGATCAGCTGGATTTCCAGAAGCCAGCTGATCTTGTTCTACACTGTTTCAAAACAGGATATATCAAGAGTTTAGCATAGAAAAGTGTTTTTTACTTATTGAAGCAAGAAGATTAAAAGGGAAAATGGTAACATTTGTGATTCCTTTTGTACAAAAGCAAATATTTTTAAAATTCAATTCTTATATATAACACTAACTGCTGTATCATTAGCGTATCGACGATACGATACATGTATCATCAGAAAAGTATCACGATACAATGCGATTTCAGTGAATCGTTGCAGCTCTAATACGTAGGCTTTGACCCAGCATCTACTGTTCACCCCAATAAATATCAAGATATATCAAGCTCTCCTCCTAAAGATATTTGAAATTTTAGCACCTCCTCCCCCCCCCCCCCCCAAAAAAAAAACAAACAAATCCCATCCCAATTCTGTACCTGGCCTTAAGAAAATAGACATATTTTAAATACGAATATGATAAACCCCTAAAACTAATCCAATTATGTGATGACCCCCCATAAAAAATAAATATATATCCACAAAATCTTATATCCAAAAAATATAAAAAAGTAGAGAGGGCTGTGACTCAGTGGTAGAGTGCTTGACTCGAGACCGAGGGGCCGCTGGTTCGAGCCTCACCAGCGTCACTGCGTTGTGGCCTTGAGCAAGACACATTATTCCTAGTTTAGCACTGGTTCAACCAGGGAAGATCCGTCCCTTAGTAACTGAAAGATTGTTGATGGGACGTAAAGAATAAAAAAATATACATCCAAAATATATTCATTTTTCTTAAAACCCCAATAAATATTGAAATTGAAAATGTTGACCCTTCCCCCTCCCGAGGCTATATCAGAGTACCCTCTCCCACTCCCTTTGGGACACACTTTGTAGTCTGGCTCCCTACCACAGATCTACCTATCTTATCGAATTGAGACGATAACAGGACACCAGAGTTTTTTTAAAAAAGCTAAAGCTTGTAGAGTATTAAGAGAGTTGCTTCCCCTCTTCCCGCCAATTGTCAATTATGTAAACAAAACGGCGGGCACCTGCATGTGGCGCAGCAATAATCTGAGAAAGAAGGTTCACACCTCGTTAGGGAAAGCGAATTATATCGACACTATTTTTGCCAGGTAACACATCGAGTTGCTTCTTTTATTGTCATATCAAGTTTCGAATTTTGACTGAGTGGAAATAAGGAAAAAGCAGCACACACGTGTTTGAAATTTGTGCAAAATGCGGTTGATTCGGACGGGATATATACTCGGACGCGTTTTAACCTTTGTCTGCTGAACATGTATTATCGCTTTTCTTAGCTTACCGAAGTAAAAAGTGCGCACTATGACAAAGGTGAGCTTTCACAAACAGGTCTAAGAAACGCATAAAAGGACAGAATTTCTGTCAAACGATAGAAGATCTTTCGTTTCACAGATCTGGTTATCTGTCAAACGACAGATATATACTGTTTGAATTGTTACAGTATCAAATAAATTGTACAATTCGAAAAAAACCCATACTGGTACATGTTGAAAACTCGTCATATTAACTTCAACTACCTTTTAGAGAAGACCAGGGGTGTCTAGAATAGTGCATTTTTTGCGGAAATAAAGGAATACGCACCCTCCCTTTTCTCCTTGTATTCTTGTCTTGAAAACACTCTAATTCAGGTATTTTTTGCCTTTTTCTCCGCTATTTTGCTGAAATTGAAACAGCGTTCTGTCAATCTACCTGCAAGTCGCCATCTTCCTTTACTGGTAGTCTCCTTTTTTCTGATAAAGTTCGTTTTTGGCCGTTTCGGTTGCAGAAGCTGGATTCGTTTAGTTGGTTGAAACTACGGTAGACAAGACAGTACTTAGGTTATTGGTAGTTTCGCTCGTGAGCCGCTTCACCCATGAGTAGGCCCTTGTTACACATTTTGATTGTTTCGCCAAATGGCTCATTTTGCCCACTTATTGTTTGCCACTCTGTCCGTATTTGATTAACATGTGCATTAGCATGCGCAGATGCAGGAATTTTTGCCAGGCGGATCCAGGCCCGACTGCCAGAATACAGCTCTGACGTTTGTTTTCGTCCTCAACTTATTTTACTGTTTTACAGAGGGTGTCCAATGGTTATTTCAAAGAAAACTATAATTTTCCAAGGTTTCAGAGAGGTTCCAACATTTACGGTGGGGGGGTCCAACTTTTCCAGGGGGATCCAAATGCTTATTTCTATAGAAACGGATACAACTTGTGATATTTCAAGGGGGTCCGGACCCCCTATCCCCACTTCTGGATCCGTGCATGATTGATTAAGGATAGGGTAGGTTTTGGAAACCCAGCAAACACAGTCTCTCGGCCCATCATCAAAACTCCCTTTGGATAGTGGAATGGCATTTTGCTGGGGAGCGGATGTTGGCACAGTTTTATATGTTTAGTAGTTTACTGGGAACTGATAGGCGAATTTAACCTCAAATAAATGAGACAAATACTGACATTTTGTTCGACAGTTCCTCTGACGAATAAACAAACGATCTTCCGCGAGTAAGCAGCATTGATATAACCCTACCCCCTGGCTAAGCTATGCTCAATCAATTAGTCCTGCCAAGTAATATACCAATACAGACCTCTATTACATAATTACACTTGGAAAATGATTTTAGAATCTCAAAATACATTGGAATGCATTTCCACGCGCTCAGATATGTAATAAAAACGAGTTTCTGAATTGTTTTATGTGGACGTGGAGGGATAGCCTCATACACAGAACGGAGGTGTTTTACAAAAAGCACATGCAAATAAGTGTCATTTCTGGCGGAAAAAAATCCTTAAGTATTCTTCTTCTTTGGATCAGAGGTTGGTTAATTTTGAATTGGATACTTGTATACTTGGGTATGTTTTGACTTGGGACTGCTTCGACTCCAATTGCTCATTGCGCCAAACTAAATAAGGCTGAAACCATCTGTAAACCCATAACGGCCTCCGTAGGTTGGTAGTCAATGTAAATACGCAATGCAATGGTTGCTGGGTAGTACAGCAGACGCTGGAAAACGGAGGAACAAAAGGGCAACAAAACAGGAAAAATAAAAGGGGTCCAGTCAACCCTTTTATATCACGTGACAAACAACTTTGCCAATATGGCTGACAGATGTGAGAAGTGAAAACTGAGACAATTTCAATCCGTATTTGCAGTTTTAAATGGCACTTCCGGTAAATTTAAGTGTGTAAACTATTTTATTACAGCCGTTTTCTTCAAAGTGCACCAATAGATCAACTTGGAATGTTCTCAAAAATGATCTTTTACCTGTCTAGTCTTGTTTATTCCTTGCGACATCTTGCGGTTTTGTTGATACAGAAAGTAGCACATGAAAATGTGATAAAATAATGCCATATCTGTCGTTTTAAAGATAGGTAAAATCTATGAAATGACAGATATTCTATCGTTTGACAGAAATTCTGTCCTTTTATGCGTTTCTTAGACCTGACAAATGTGATCGTCTGATCAATCTTTTTCAGTTTTGAAATTGACCTTGATATGCGAGTACAGTTTTATGGCGGTACCTAGACTTACCGAAACAAAACCGAAATACTGGAACGAAACTGAATTACCGGAATGAAACATTAAAATAATAGGGAAATATACAACAGGTACACAGGTACCAGCACCCTAGATAAGCAGCGTATTTGCGTAAATACGCAATTAAAATCATCAAAAAAGCAATTAAAATGAAATGTGTGCATACCGAAAAGCAATTCTAACGATCGGTATGCAATTACATGCGATGTCATTGCGTACCATTTGGTCCATTTCGTTTCCATTTGGCTAATAAACAAATGCCAGTCGGGTATTGATTTTATTTTTACTAGCGAGCGCGCAATATACTCCAGTTTTATGAAAATATCGATCCCCAGTCCAGTATTTCGCGGTAAAACACTAAGATGAAAGTGAAACTTTGCAAAGTATACAAACTCGAATTTCAAGAAGGGGATGAGATTTGCTTCAGGAACAATAAAATCCGCAAGTTTGATACTTAAGAAAGGCAGACGATGGGAGTGAATAAATATGCAAGCACATTCCCGATGGCTTCTTGCAATAAGAAAAGGTGTAATCACAGAAAAAAAACCTGGCGTAAAAAAATATGAAATACGCATTTGTTTTTGCAAGTACGCAATTGAGGATAACCAGGTTGCGTAAGTACCCAATTGACCCAAAAGCTTATCTTGGGCGCTGAGGTACGATGTTGATTTACTGAAAAGGCCTCTTAATAATAACCTTTTGGAATAATAAATAATTGGGGATTTGGATAGGATGAATTGAAAAAAAAGTACTTGATAAAGATCAATTTAAGCTTATATGAACCCCTATATATAGAAATATAAGGAAACGTTAATTCAAAAAGCGTTTCGGTAATTCAACTACTTTCAATGGATCTCAAAGTGCGTTTTGGTAATTTACTCAAAGTGCATTTTTGTAATTCAACTACTTTCAACTGATCACCCATATCTGCTTTCTTTAATTAGTACAGATATAAACAGTGTCTTCTTAAAACAAATATATCTATACACAATTATCTTATTATTTTTTTTAAAAAGTAAAACAATCCATGCTTAATTGACGCACGTTTGCATTACAGTAATCTCGGACTCAGTATAAACAGATTAATCAGTATAAACGGACTGGTCACTGACCGAAATATGAAGCTATGTTGTCGAGGCTTTATTTTAGCGCTATTTTAAAGTACTACACCCAATAAAATTGATTCTGGGCATACACAAGATTTTAAGAGGTTACTCCAGGCATGCAAACCTGAAATATTACAAGTTACAGTAAATATATTTTATAAAAATGAATTTTTCTCATCTTTAAATGTTGATTTCAGGGTTGGCATAAAACCCGAGTTTTATCATAAAGTCCAACCCGGCGGGTTTTACGGGTTTTATGAGGGTGGGTTTTTGGGGTTTTATGGGTTTTATGTGGGTTTTATAAATTTGAAAGTTTATCATTAAAATAATCAATCATAACTCCCACAACTAGCTGCTACCTTACAGTTTTTCTTTGCAAACAGTACTGGTCTAAAGAGAAACAGCCTGATCAGGATTAAAGCTACAGTCGAACTCGTCAGGACCATCAGTGCGAGTTCGACCCATCCATGTGTTCGAGCGATGCCTAGCCTGACAATTATCATTTTGGTTCATGTGTACTTTATGTCATCACGGACACCGGCTAAAGTTGCACAGCGCACGTGACACTTGTCACTGATCAATAACCCTTTGCATGCTATAGTTAAAATGATAAGCCTCATGATTGTGTTAGCATATGAACCTATTTAAAGTAAATACATAATTAGCATGCGCATATGCGCAGGCTGATCAATGCATTTGCTATCGAGTAAGCTGTACCGTTTGTCTTCTTGTGGTTGAATGTTCCTGTTTATGTGTCGCAACAGTTTATGTTCGGTTGTTTATCGTTTCCTTTAGAACAATAAAAAAAAGCTTGTTTCTTATTATTTATTCACAATGTGCAAGTTTCAATAAATAACAACGAATAAAAACATGAAAAAATGACAAACTCTCCAGGATGTTTACAACAAAGACGCGGATCAGACTGTACCGCCGCACAATCTGATACCTGTCTACCCAGCCAAGCATGTTTGACTCATTTTGAAACGCGAATTCTTGATTACAAAAATCTCATTAATTGTCATTAATCATTTTCGGGTAACAGGTGAGAACTTACTCAAATCTTTGATCTGATAAATTGCCGACAATTGCTTCACACGTTCCGCTTGTCAGTTAGGTAACCCAAGGGTAAAAATCATCATTGTCACAGAGCGCTTATGAAAATAATAATGAACTTAAATCAAGCGGGTGACTGATTCATGTAAAGAAATATTTGGTTCCAGCCATCATAGCGTTTTTACATGAAAAAACCGCGCTACGGTTATTTTACATGTACATGATATTTGAAATTAATTAAACTTCTCTTTCAGCAGTAGTTTAGCGCGACCCCACATCCCCCCTATACCCCTCCCCAATTTAGAAATAAGCCCAAAAAGGCAAATCGCGGGTTCGAGCATCATTTACCGTATTACCCCTTAAAATAACAAATTGTCCAGGTAATGGCCTTACCCGGCCACCACATACACACATGCCCAACCCACAACCACCAAACCATAGCGCATATTAGAGCAACTTAAGAGCAGATCTTTCTTGGATATTTGGAATTGGTAAACTGGTTAACTCAAAGTCTCTTCAGGGCATACAACTGCATCTGAGCCGGTCTTTCTGTTGGTGTGTCAGTCGATGTGACGACACAGCTGCAATATCAACGATGGATGGATTGTGGACCAACAGGATAGGATTCAACGAATAGGATGGATGCTCAACACAGATGGAGATTGAAATTTTGGAATTTTGTAAATGGCGCGACGCGTTTGTCATACTTAACTACTAACTTGTCAGCGAAGCCAGGGGATGGGAGAGGTTAATTAATACCTCTTCCCCTTCTCGCAGACCTGCAAAACTCATCACCAGAATACTAATAACTAACCATTAACTACTAAAACACTAACAACTAAACCCTCAACCTTCCCACAACTTGCTCTGTATGTGACAGCCATGCTTATGCATGCCCCGCCAAATTAAGGTTAATATACAATAACGGTTTCACACGAGAAACCCGGAAGGTATATTATTCTTTGGAAGCCTCAAGCAAAATTTCAAGGTAGGATGCTGGGAAAACTCAGAACACACACACATGTTCTGAGTCTTACCACACCCAAGCGGCGCCCTTCCCCCTAGGAATAAGCCCCGTATCCCCCGCTTAAAACCCCTTAACAACAGGTCATCTAATGACGAATGGCCATCTTTTGGATATGGAGTTACAAAATTTAAGGAGCAAACAAGTGAGATCTCTCATGGGATCATCAATCACAAAAGAACACCGACTCCTCGCCACCCGCTCCACAAAATTGCAACTGAAATAGAAAAATATAAGGAGGCAAAACTTTATTTCCAAAAGCTTGCCCTAGGGAAAGCTAACTTCCTAGATTGATGTCCGCGTCTTAGTAACACCGCCCGCGAGCACATGTATACAAGAACTGGACGGAAGTGCGGAATGGAACCTGGGTGTTGTCACGACTTGATACATCAACTTACAGCTCACCATTAGGGGGAGCGGCAAACTTATACAAACGATAACAAAACTCCTTGCCCTTCCGGGCGGAATAAAAAACTTACACTTCCAGGAACAGTGGGGGTGACACTGTGCAGACGAAATTGTCACATCAACCCCCACAAGATTGAAACCTGTTTTAGAGCATTTCCAAAATTCAAACTCATTAATGCCCCACACCTTTACTTCACGCAGATAGGCATAGGAAAAGGGCAGGATACAGCCCGAATTCCTTTTTTGAAGCCAAAGTGGGTGCATAAAACTGGGTGTGCCGTGTGTGCTATATATGCCTCGTGCGCAGGGACCGCGGCACACCAACACAATAACTGAATAATAATAATAACTAGAGCAGAAGTCGATGGTACACCATCGCAAATACCCGCTTTTTGACCTATAGCCTTTACCTTGGGGTCAAGGTCACACAAAATGCTGCTCAGTACCTTCAACATAATATGACCTATGCACCTGTAAAGTTTGAAGTTGCTATGTCCAATGGTTAAGGAGAAGAAGCATTTACAAAAAATACACTATATGACCTTGACCTATGGGTCAAGGTTACACCAAATGTTGTCTAGTGTCCTCCAAATCATATGACCTTTGCACCTGCAAAGTTTGAAGTTGCTACGTCCAACAGTTTTGGAGAAGATGCATTTACAAGAAAGTACATTATTTGACCTTGACCTATAGGTCAAGGTCACACTAAATGTTGCCCAGTGCCCTCTACATCATGTGACCTATGCACCTACAGAGTTTGAAGTTACTACGTCAAAAGCTTTAGGAGGAGAAGCATTTACAAGAAAATTCAATATTTGACCTTTGACCTTGACCTTGGGGTCAAGGTCACACAAAATGTTGCCCAGAACCCTCTACATCATGTGACCTATCCAGCTACAAAGTTTGAAGTTGCTAGGTCTAACCGTTTAGGAGGAGATACATTTACAAGAAAATACATTATTTGATCTTTGACCTTGACCTTGGGGTCAAGGTCACACAAAATGTTGCCCAGTAGCCTTAACATCATGTGACCTTTTCAGCTACAAAGTTTGAAGTTGCTACGTCAAAAGGTTTAGGAAGAGATGCATTTACAAGAAAATTCAATATTTGACCTTTGACCTTGACCTTGGGGTCAAGGTCACACAAAATGTTGCTCAGTACCCTCTACATCATGTGACCTATTCAGCTACAAAGTTTGAAGTTGCTACGTCTCACCGTTAAGGAGAAGATTCAATTACAAGAAAATACAATATTTGACCTTTGACCTTGACCTTGGCCCGAAATATCGCCCAGTTCCCTCTACATCATGTGACCTATTCACCTACAAAGTTTGAAGTTGCTACCTCTAACGGTTTAAGAGGAGATACATTTACAAGAAACGTGACGGATGGACGTACGCACGGACGGACAGACGGACGGACGGACGGACAGATGGACGGACGGACGACGGACCGACTTTGACACGAAATTAATATACCCTTTTTTTCTAAAGAAAAAAGCGGGTATAATAATATTAGACAAGATAATAATAATCAGATATAG
Organism: Loripinus fragilis; assembly: GCA_964019695.1. Classification (NCBI taxonomy): domain Eukaryota; kingdom Metazoa; phylum Mollusca; class Bivalvia; order Lucinida; family Lucinidae; genus Loripinus; species Loripinus fragilis. The sequence goes on from OZ026519.1 coordinate 79,282,318, forward strand.
TTGAAACTGACTTGTCTGTATCTTTTAAATACATGTAATATATTTTTAATTGTCAATATTGATACTCATATTTTAATGACTATCTTGCTATAACCATTTAAGCTGATTAAATTGGGGCTATATAGAATAATTTCTACACTTTTAAATCCATCATCAGACTGAAAACCGAGAATTTATAAGACCAAAAATTCATAAAACCCGCATATTGCCCAAAGTGGGTAATATGACCTTATTGCCCAGCCCGGGTAAATCCGGGTTTTATGGGGTTGGTTTACCCGGGCGGGTAATATCGTGCCAACCCTGGTTGATTTCTGACAATTTTCGGCTAAAAGTTCCGAAAATAGCTAAAAAGGGTACCTAGTTTTCTTGCTGATGTTCATAAAGACGAATACATGTTCAATAAATATAACAACACAGTCGTAAAGATAGATTATTGAACTATTGCTTTTTGAAATTAAATCAAAGATATACAGAGTAATAACGGAGATATGATTATTTAATCTTGAACATACGGTGATGATACGTCAGTTTTGAAAGTCCAGCCACGACAACGTATTTCCAATATATACATTTACCCGTATGTACATGTAAGTGACCAGTCCGTGTTTATTGGGTCCGAGCAGTAATTTAAAGCATTCCCAAATAGTGATATATTTGCTTTCTGTAATTAGTATTAACCTCTAAAAGGTGCTTATAAATTCAAAAATACTCATCAGATATACATTATTATGAAACAAAACTCAAATAAGAAAAGCATTTGTATTATCCATAAACCATTTAGGCACCTGTATATGTTTCGGTATTATTTAAATGTTTCGTTTTGGTATTTCGGTTTCATTCCGGTATTTCAGTTTCATTCCTGTAAGTCTAGGCACCCGTTTTATAGTCCCCAATAAAGAATCACTAAGTATTCTATTCTTGACAATTTGTGTTTGTAAATGCCAACTGATTTGAAGCAATACACATATAATACATCCATCATACCTCTTACAACCAATGCAAGTTTTAATTTTAAAAAGCTTTTGACGTCTGAGGTCCCCCGCAGGGGTTAAAACGTATTGGTAGATCGAAAGATAGGTATACAGATATACAGAATAGTGGCAACTTATAACCCTTATACAGTTTCTTCAGTATTATGAAAACCACATTCCCCAGAAAAGAATCATCTGAAAATAGTTCAGTCTCAAGGTGAAAACGGTTTAAATTAATGGAAAAGATTAAAATGATAGTGATCTGAAGTGTCACCCTAAAGAACATATTATTCAAGTAGTTTAGGTCATTTTTATACAGTTTTAACACAAAATTTTGGTTCAAATTTTATAAGTGCTTATAATAAGCTACAATATTTGTAAATATCTACAGAGACTAATCCAGGATTTCTGGAAAGGGGTTCATATATATATTTATATATATATATAAAGCTGAGGGGGGGGGGGGGTTTGCTTTGCCGATTTCATCTCTTTTTCCTAAATATCTCATGAAAATGAAATAATTTGGTCTCATTGGATATTTAAAAACGGGGGGCAAGGAAGGGGGGTTTGAGCGTACCTTCTGAACCCCCTCTGGATCTTCCACTGACCTATAAGTTCTGACAATCTGACAACAGAAGTATATTTTTGTTTAAGGTTTAGTACAATCAGCTTTATTTGCTTTCAGGTAGTAACAAATTTTTTTTTTGATGAGTAAACTCTATGTTAGGATTCTCTGTCACCACCAACTCAGTATAGGTCATCAGAGGACACATAAAAAATAAGTGATTCTTTACTGGCAACTGTACAGCGTCCAAGACTATACTGGCATCTGTTAAATTTTCTGGCAGCTTGAAGTCATTTTTTTATATGTAATTCTGATGTCGAAAGGCATGTCCATGACAAAGTTTTGGAACCACCTTTTAATGGCTTGTATCGATCCTTTCAACTAAACAATTGTCATTGTTTTGAATTTTTGCTTTCAAAACCAGGCTTAAAATTAGTTTAATGACAATATACTAGTACTACAACAAATTTTAGCCACCTTTAGTGGTAGTTTAAAGGAATTCTGAAGACTAATTATGTTCTGAATCTCAGGGATCAAATATAGTTTGCTACCTTGCTAAATGCTAGTAGTTTTCTCCAAAAAGCAAGTAGAAATAGCCACCACTTGCTATTCTTAGCATGTGGAAACAAGTCGCTCTCATATGAACCAAATTATGCAACACAGCATACGTTGTATGGCAAACAGTGTAGATCCTGATCAGCCAGCTTCTTAAGAAGCTGGCTGATCTGGATCCACACTGTTTTGCAAAGGAAGCCTGAATATAGGTTCAGAAAGCTGAAAATGTTAAATTGGTTTTGTTTATCAATTAATGCTGTGTACGTAATTTGCAATATTACTAAAAAATAGTTCTAACATTTTCAGTGAAAAAGCAAGTTGATCAGCATCTTTACATGTGAGAAAAATAGCCACTCGCTATTTTTAGCAAGTGGTTAAAAATCTAAAATTTGATCCCTGGATCTCTAATGATTACATTTTCTAACAACACAAAAGGTCTGGCTAGGTTGCTACCCCTGCACTTGGAAACCGAACCAATACTAAGCAGCAGATAAAGTGTCTTGCTCAATGACACAACACATTGAATCTCTAATTAGCAACCCTTCAAGACTAACATTCTACCAACTGAGCCGCTGCACTGGTTGCACCCCACGTGCTAGTAGAGAAGGCTGTGGGAAGACTTGGTCACACTGGTAAATGTATACGTCGATTTGGTGGTATTTACGCGTATTGCCTCATAGACCGGAAGTGGTAGATATTGGTGTTAAAACTTTATATAAAAACATGCCATATGCCTAAAGGACTATAAAATTAGATCATTTTTAAGTATTCAGTATGTGCATGGAGATTTATGTAAGCATTTAGGAATAGATTCGAGTACCGATCATCCAGATCGGTACTCGAATCTATTCCAAAATGCTTACATAAATCGATCGCCATGTGCTTGCCGAAAACTTAAAAATGATCTAATTTTATAGTCCATTAGGCATATGGCATGTTTTTCTATATAGTTTTAACACCAATATCTACCACTTCCGGTCTATGAAGTACCGGCAATGCGCGTAAATGCCAGCAAATCGACGTATACATTTACCAGTGTGTTGGTTGGGCTAGCTCATCTGAGCCTTAGGTGCTCACCTCTGTGATTAAAGTACCAAAATCTCAATGTAATAAGTTGTTTTTTTCATATTGTGAAGCTTAAGTAGAGTTCAACTGTATTAACAGGTGTGAAAAATGACTAAAAGCATCCATTGGTTTCGCAAAGGACTGCGTCTCCATGACAACCCAGCTTTATTGGCAGCATATGAAGGAGCTAGTGAGGTGTGGCCAGTCTTTATCCTTGATCCATGGTTCGTGAGCAATGCTAGAGTAGGCATTAACAGATGGAGGTTCCTGTTGCAGACCCTGGAAGATCTTGACAAAAATCTCAGAAAATTGAAATCAAGGTAAGGCCAGAATTTTTTTATTAGTTGATTTAGGGATTTTTTTCAGATTTAGGGTCAGGTGAACGAAAAAAAAGAAAGAAAAAAAAAAGCTCTGAAAATGACCAGTTAACTGGTCATTTTCAGAGCTTTTTTTATTTCTTTTTTTTTATAACATCTCCATAACAAACAGTAAAACTAGTAAGGTAAACCAACAGTCTGTATTAAATCTTTAAATATTTCATCATTTCCTAAAATCTGGATAGGACAATCATTTTTAACAGTGTCACTCTCAAAAATACACAGACAGAACCTCAAAAATATAATATTTTTTTTCAAAGAAACAAATAACATTTAGAGACGAGGGATAAAATAAGAAAATTATTTTAGAAATTAAGTTTATTTTTTTTCTACTTTCCCGAAAATTTCAGTAGGAGGGTTTGTAAATCAACTAATAAAAAAATTCTGGCCTAAGTAAGAGATTAACCCTTTGTATACTAATGGATTCTTCCTTCTGGTTTGATGCACTAAACTTAGGATAAGTCAATTGTACATATCTAAGGGTGTCAGGTTATAATTTTTGAAAAAAAAAAATTTTTTTTTAATATCTTTTTTACTTTAACAAACAGTGTAGACTCAGATGAAATGCCACATTATGCGGCATTTCATCTGAGTCTTCACTGCTTGTAAAAGTACACATTTAGAGGTTTCCTGTATACAAAAGGTTGAAGTTCATTGTAAGGTCACAGAAAGAAAAATGTTTTTCAATAACTCAATGCTTTAATGCTGTGGTGGAAAAAGTAGGTGTGTGGTGGAAAAGAACGATCACTTACTGACTTTGTTGAAGAATAATCTCCCTTGCTATGAAATCCTCATCTGTACCATATCTTGTGCAATTATACCCATATAAACTAAATGACATTGCTTATAATTAGGGGATAATTCTATTAAAAATTTTCATTTGGGGACGTATATTGTCAGCTATACGGCTGGAAATTTAGTTTTATGGTGATGTAATAGCGGAGACAGCGTGATTTCTGACCGTATATCCAATGATATACCTCCCCGAATTAAATTTTTGAACATGGTTATCCCCATTCTAATGCACTTCTGCAGTTTCCTCTCAAACTGAAGCATTGCAAGCCTCATAAAGCCGCACTTCATCCAAGGATATGTGACGCAATTAATGACATCAAACTATTTCCCACAGTATAGCAGGATATACTGTCGCAAAATTTTGACGTTATCTAATCAGACATCACATTACATAGGGCCAGTTAAGCAAAAAAATTCAGCGTAAAATGGGGATGATTTTCTTATTCATCGGTTTAAACATGTGTTTTGGGTGCTCAAAAGAACCGTCTCATTGAGACGGTTCTTTTGAGTACCCACAACATATGTTTTGGTTGAGAAATAAGATATATAATTTTCACCAAAAGCAAGTGCGCTAGAATGTGTTGTTTGTGTTTTTTCTTCAGGTTGTTTGTTGTAAAAGGCAATCCAGTCGAGGTGTTCCCAACTCTCTTCAAAGACTGGGGAATCACCCGGTTGACATTTGAAATTGACACGGAGCCCTACTCTGTGACAAGGGACGCTGAAGTTGAGAAGATTGCTGCTAGTCATGGAGTGGAGGTGATCAAACGTGTTTCACACACCCTCTATGATGTACACAAGTAAGTTTACCAATATAAGCCTAGCATCCTTTTTTATGGAAATATAAGGCAAACTGGGCAGACCCAGATCAGACACCACATAATGTGGTGTCTGATCAGGATCTTCACTGTTTGTTAAATGAATGTTCTATTAAAAATTGAATAAAGATAAAAAAAAATATCACGTTACAACCCTAGGTTTGTAATGATGATTGGAAAAAAAACAGTTTTAAGTTCATTTGGCTTAAATTGTTTAAAGACACTTCTGTATTTGACCAAATAAGCACATCATTTTCAAATTTCTATACTCTGTTATAGAAATAGGGTAGATCCAGATCAGTTGGCTTAATTCTGATGGACATGGCCAAACCGTCTGTCAGCTTACAAAAAAAATTCTTTTTATGAAAAGCTCAGTGGTAGCTAGAGTACTGGACTTGAGATTGAGGATTCATTGGTTCGAGATTCACTCTAGGCACTGTGTTGTGTCCTTGAGCCAGACAATTTATCTTCTGCTTAGTACTGGTTCAACCCAGGAAGTGTCCCAACATGACTGAAAAATCGTTGACTGGGATGTAAGGCATCAACAAGAGCATTCTTTTTAAGATCAAGATCAGCTTTTAGGTCAGTTGATTATCCTTAATTGTGTACATGTACTTGCAAAAACAATTGCATATTTTACCTTTCCCCCCCCCCCCCCCCCCCCCCCCCACACACACACACACACACACACACACGATTTTTGTGATTACACATATGTTCACAGTGTTTTCTTATTGAATGAGGGGATTGAGAATTCGCCTGCATATTTTTTCACTTGTCTGCCTTTCTAGAGTACATGTATCTAACTAGCAGATTTTCTGGTATCTCTGAAGTAAATTTCATCATCTTGTTGACACTTGTCGCTCAGAAATACTTAACTTTGCAAGTTTCACTTTCATTGATTATTCTGCGAAATACTTGACTGGGATAAACATGAATAAATCTCCCCTCCTGCATACTTGAAAATCAATATCTGACTGTCATTTGTGTATTACCCAAATGGAAACGTAACAAACAGAATGGTTTGCAGTGAAATCACATGTAATCCATACTGATTGGCAAAATTGCTTTTCGATATGCATGCATTTAATTGAAATTGCTTTTTGGTTGATTTTATTTGGGTATTTACGCAAATACGCTCCTTATCTGTACTGCTGACAAGTATAAAACGTTAAACACAGGCCTCCAGATAAGAGTGTGTATTGGAAAATTATTTTCTTTATTTCACATCCAAAACATATGTTGTGGGTACTCAAAAGAACTGTCTCAATGAGACGTTTTTTTGGAGAACCCAAAACACATGTTTAAATTAATGGGTAAGAAATTAATTAAAATTTTACGCAAATAAAATTTCCTTTTCAGGACCTTTGAAACACGCTTATTATTGCAAAGCCCTTTGTGCTTCATGCTTTCAGTCTCGCCTTTAGGGGCTGGAACCTGATCACCAAGGTTCTGTTTTTGACTTCCCACTGCTGTTTCCAATAATAGTATTGCAAAAAAACACAAACTACATTATTCAGTACATGTAATTTATTATTGCCAAATAACAACAACATACAGTTTAATTGTTTGAAACTATTAGCTTTTTGCATGCTTGGTAATTGTGCATGCTTTTTTATCATCTTTGGATTTTTAAAAACTATCATGTTCAACAAATTCCATCAAGAACACTACCAGAGTGTTAAAAAGTTTGGATCGGGATCCAAACTTTTAGGCCAGAATTTTTTTATTAGTTGATTTACGAACTCTCCTACTGTAATTTTCCGTAAAGTAGGAAAAAAATGAAATTCAAGTTCTAAAATTATTTTTATATTTTATCCGCTGACTCAAAATATAAACTGTAGTTGCCTAGCTGCCACAAAAAGCCTAGACAAACATGCCAGCAGAACAAGATCAGACTGCATCTGAGCAAACAGTCCGATCAGGGTCTTCCGTGTTTGCTATTCTGACAAGCATTTTGTGATTTCCAGCCCTGATAGCCAAGATTTGATTTGAGAACAGAAAGAGAAAAGTGTTTGAAATTTTAGAACATTCACCATACTTTGTTTCAGGACAATAGCAAAGAATGATGGGAAACCTCCAATGACCTACCAGAGACTACTGACGGTCGTTTCTAAGATGGGGCCTCCACCTAAACCCCTTGATTCCTTGTCAGGTGAAACTGTGAAAGGTAAGAAATGATAATCATCAAATGACCTACCAGAGACAACTGACGGTCGTTTCTAAGATGGGGCCTCCACCTAAACACCCTTGATTCTTTGTCAGATGAAATTGTGAAAGGTAAGAAATGATGATCATCCAATGACCTACCAAAGACTACTGACGGTCGTTTCTAAGATGGGGCCTCCACCTTAACCCCTTGATTCTTTGTCAGAAGAAATTGTGAAAGCTAAGAAATGATGATCATCCAATGACCTACCAAAGACTACTGACGGTCCTTTCTAAGATGGGGCCTCCACCTTAACCCCTTGATTCCTTGTCAGAAGAAAATGTGAAAGCTAAGAAATGATGATCATCCAATGACCTATCAGAGACTACTGACGGTCGTTTCTAAGATGGGGCCTCCACCTAAACACCCTTTATTCTTTGTCAGATGAAATTGTGAAAGGTAAGAAATGATAATCATCAAATGACCTACCAGAGACTACTGACGGTCGTTTCTAAGATGGAGCCTCCACCTAAACCCCTTGATTCCTTGTCAGAAGAAATTGTGAAAGGTACGAAATGATAATCATCCAATGACCTACCAGAGACTACTAACGGTCGTTTCCCAAGATGGGGCCTCCATCTAAACCCCTTGATTCCTTGTCAGATGAAAATGTGATAGGTAAGAAATGCTGATCAAACATAATTTACTCTTAGTCCAAGACAAAATATATTTTTTCCCGGTTTTACTATGTACCCCTTGTGTTTTTTCATCCTCTATATAGTTTTTGTGACTGATCACTTTCACTCTAGATTCAACATATATTTGGAGTGCAGTGGTTTAATGAAAGAGTGCTAGGCTTGAAAGGTTCTTGGTTAGGCCAGCATTTTTAATTAGTTGATTATCCACCGACTCTTAATATTATTTGTTAAGTTGAAAAAAATAATCTATTTTAGAGATTCTGTTGGTGTATTTTTGAGAGTGACACTGTTAAAAGTGATTGTCCCATCCAGATTTTTAGGAAAATGATGAAAGATTTAATACAGACTGTTGGTTTACCTTACTAGTTTTACTGTTTATTCTGGAGATTTTATAAAAAAAAGCTTTGAAAATGACCAGTCAACTGGGTATTTTCAGAGCTTTTTTTTCGTCCCTCCGACCCCAAATCTGAAAAAAAATCCTGTAAATCAACTAATGAAAATTTCTGGCCTTACAACCTCACCAGAGCTACTGTGTTGTGTTTTTGAGTACTGTAAAAAACTTATATTTAGCGGGTATTTTTATTTGGCGCTATTGGCGATGAAATAAAAAAATCGCCAAAAAATGAGACAGTGAAATACAGTTTCGAATTCAGTTACACAATAAGCAATAAATGGACACACACTTAGTATGTTGGTATCCGTATCGTCAAAAATCAACTTTTGAACGGTAGAGTATATTATGTTTCAACGTAGAGGAAACCACGTCTTAAAAGGGGCTACTTTTAAAGGAAAGAATATGCTCCCCTTTTCTCACAGGGGCTACTTTAAAAGGAAAGAATATGCTCCCCATAGGGAGCATATTCTTTCCTTTAAAAGTAGCCCCTGTGAGAAAAGGTAATAACTTTATAGGACATCAAATTGAGAAACCACCAAAATTAAATTATGCCAACATGTGAAATAAAAAATTGCTCAAAGAAATGAGACAGCGAAATACAGTTTCGAATTCAGTTACACAATAAGCAATAAATGGACACACTTACTTAGTATGTTGGAATCCGTATCATCAAAAAATCAATATTTGAACGGTAGATTATATTATGTTTCAACGTAGAGGAAACCACATCTTAAAGGGGCTGCTATTAACGGAAAGAATATGCTCCTCATAGGGAGCATATTCTTTCCTTTAAAAGTAGCCCCTGTGAGAAAAGGTAATAACTTTAAAGGACATCAAATTGAGAAACCACCAAAATTAAATTATGACAACATATGAAATAAAAAAATGCCCAAAGAAATGAGACAGCGAAATACAGTTTTGATTTCAATTACACAATAAGCAATAAATGGACACACCCACACTTAGTATGTTGGTATCCGTATCGTCAAAAAATCATCTTTTGAACGGTAGAGTAGATTATGTTTCAACGTAGAGGAAATCACGTCTTAAAAGGGGCTACTATTAAAGGAAAGAATATGCTCCCCTTTTCTCACAGGGTCTACTTTTAAAGGAAAGAATATGCTCCCCATAGGGAGCATATTCTTTCCTTTAAAAGTAGCCCCTGTGAGAAAAGGTAATAACTTTATAGGACATCAAATTGAGAAACCACCAAAATTAAATTATGCCAACATGTGAAATAAAAAATTGCCCAAAGAAATGAGACAGCAAAATACAGTTTCGAATTCAGTTACACAATAAGCAATAAATGGACACACTTACTTAGTATGTTGGAATCCGTATCATCAAAAAATCAATATTTGAACGGTAGATTATATTATGTTTCAACGTAGAGGAAACCACATCTTAAAGGGGCTACTATTAACGGAAAGAATATGCTCCTCATAGGGAGCATATTCTTTCCTTTAAAAGTAGCCCCTGTGAGGTAAAGGTAATAACTTTAAAGGACATCAAATTGAGAAACCACCAAAATTAAATTATGACAACATGTGAAATAAAAAAATGCCCAAAGAAATGAGACAGCGAAATACAGTTTTGATTTCAATTACACAATAAGCAATAAATGGACACACCCACACTTAGTATGTTGGTATCCGTATCGTCAAAAAATCATCTTTTGAACGGTAGAGTAGATTTTGTTTCAACGTAGAGGAAATCACGTCTTTAAAGGGGCTAATATTAAAGGAAAGAATATGCTCCCTACAGGGAGCATATTCTTTCCTTAAAGAGTAGCCCCTGTGAGAATAGGTAATAACTTAAAAGGACATTAAATTGAGAAACCACCAAAATTAAATTATGCCAATATGTAAGTCTTTTAAAATGACCAAATATTGATGCTGCGAATATTAAGTCTATTACAGTACAACCTGTTAAGCTATAAAAAGTCCTAACTCTTAAAACCCCAATCACAACTGCAGCAGACGACAAATTTTGCGAAATCTTTCTAAATTTTTGAAAAGAATATAGTATGATATTTCATGAGAATCGCCTGCCAGCAGACGATTCACATGAAATATCATGCCTTATATGTTATTTTTGAAAAAGCGACAAAATTTGAAATGGTCGTCTGCTGCAAATTATAGGTGGCGCTTTAAGGTTAAAGGAATCCGAGCAAGTGGCACTAATACATGTTCATGTCAAAGTGAAATGTTATTTTAGGGTGTTCCTCAAGTGATGCATCTGAGAAGTACTCAGTACCATCTCTGAAAGACCTTGATAAAGATAGCCATGATTGTGGACCAAACCTCTTCCCTGGGGGAGAGACAGAGGCACTCGACAGGATGGACAGAATGTTGAAGAAGACTGTAAGAAAAAAGGGGGGAAGGGAATACACGTATTATATTTGTAGTGTGCTCAATTAGTGAATGGTAAATACCCTAAAATTTTATGAGGAGCGCGGTGACTCAGCGGTAGAGTGCTTAACTCAAGACCGAGGGTTTGCAGGTTGAGCCTCACCGGAGGCACTGTGCTGAGTCCATGAGCAAGATGCTTTATTCTCTGCTTAGTACTGGTTCAAACTAGACATGACTGAAAAATATTGACCGGGACATAAAGAATCAAATCAAACAAAAATCAAATCAAGCACTTTACTCTTTCTTTCTCAAATAAAATGTTGGTTATCAAGACTGTTATTCACAAAGTGCTTGTCAGAATTGCAAATATGGAAGGCCCTGACCAGACTGCTTCTTCAAACTGACCCTGTGCTGTTTGTCTGGGTCGTTTTGGAACTTTAGGCAACTAGCGTTTGACATTTTAGAACATCTACCATAGCATTGTTTTAGACATGTATGGCATCAGTATGACTTCTATTTGTGATAGGCAAGTTTCACAAATCTAACTGTTTTCATGATCTAGGGACCTGCTTGAAATATGTCTGCCTTAATATTATAACTATATAAAATCCATTATGGAATGAAGCAAAACATCAGCCCAGATTCTCAGTTGGTCTACTTGAAGGTGTATTGTTTTCTGACTGAGGATGAAATTACATTGGTCAAGATACAAGAATATTTTACGTTAGTTTTCCATTGAACAACATGTAATAAACATTAGCCACAAGAGTTTACCGAGGGTGGATTTTTTTATTAAGGGGGTTGTGGGGTTGAATGTATAAAGGTGGGGTTTCAGGCGGAATCAGTTTGAAAATTTCTCTTTCTTTAGTTGGAGCAACATACTATTTTTCTAATGAAAATTTGAAGGAAAAATATTAAACTCAGCATTAGAATGGGGATAATATCTTCAAGACAATCGCAACTGCCTAGGCCAATTCAGTGGAATCAAATCTCGATGTACTGTGAGGGTCTACTTTGATAGTGTGATGCTGACATCACAGAAACCATGCCAACATAATAACAAGTTTGATTGTAGCGAAACAAACGGCTACAACATTCCACAATAAACATCGTAAAAAGGAAGATGGTATAGCTATAATTCATTTTTTCCGTTGATAATACTTTTTGTATAATCTGAATAACTGATTTTAATAAGCATGATTCGACATGCTACAGAACTAATTTTCCTGAGGCCAATTCAGGCTAATAAAATGCAGCTTTTTCATACATAATACTACGCCTTACATACATCCCAGGCTTGATTCTCGAATTAGGCAGAGCTTTTCTGATTGATCTTTAAACTTTATAATACAGTATTCCTCATACCTATATACAACTCCCCATCACTCCCCAGTCACTCCCCAGTTGAATGTTATTCTGTTTCAGAATTGGATATGCAGCTTTGAGAAGCCGAAAACTTCTCCCAACAGTTTGGAGCCCAGCACAACTGTTTTGAGCCCATATTTGAAGTTTGGTTGTTTGTCTCCTAGAACCTTCTACTACAGGCTACTTGATGTCTACAAGGGAAAGGTATTAACCTTTATAGACCAATAAATATTTCCATTAGGTTTGATGCAGTTAAGTTTGAACAGAACATAACATAACTTTATTGAAAACTATACATCTCAGGCCACTCACAGGTGGCGTAAGAGATTAACGCAAACATGTTATGCAGTGAAATAGACATAATATATAAATACAGTGTACTATGAAATACAATATTATTGTATTGGGAATATGGTCCATGACAGGAAATTGACTTTTAATAACAAAGATATATGATTAATCTTCATATAAATTGGAACATTTTTTTTATTTCAATCATTTGGAAAAACAATCTACACAGAAAACTTTTCCATAATAATGGCAACTTATTTTGATACTTTACTGAGCGTTGCTTCATTGGTTGAGGTAAAAAGCTCCCTATACTTGAGTATATTTGGCTTAACATAAAAATACTGTTTCAAATACAATTTTCTGTCACTCTTAAAAAAGTCACAAGTAAACAAATAATGATACTCATCACCAATGTCATCTGTAGTCACGGTGGTTCATAGATATATATTGAGGAATTACAGGCTATAATTTCAAAAAACCTCAGAAGATCAATTTTGTCTCAACAAACAGTGCAGTCCCTGATGAAATGCCACAGGGGACAAAAAATTCCACTCGTCCGCTCATAATTACGAGTGAAATCTAGAAAGGACAAGTGATTCTTCCCAAAGCACTCGTCCAGTAGGATGAGTGCTTTGGGAAGAATTACTCAAGGAAGTCATATTACATATTACTCCCTTGTGCTTTTTATTGCATACGCTTTTTAAGGACAGCATGGGTTTGCAGGACGAGTGAAAATTGTAAGTCACTCGTCCTGCAGGACAAGTGTAATATTGAAATATTTTTTCCCCTGTGCGGCATTATAGGGCATTTCATCTGGGTCATCCCTGATCGCCAAAGTACCCGATTAGGGTTTTCTGGTCCTCAAAGGGTTAATATGAACTAAGAAACAATTTTTATAATAAAGAAACATTAACTTTTTGTAAGCTTTTATTGTCGTCTGCTGACTTTTTTCAAAACTAACTTTAAAAAAAACCTTTTAGAAACACATTCAGAGTGTCAAACAGTTTGGATCTAGATCAGGACTGAAGTTCTGTCAGTCCTGATCTGGGTTCAAACTGTTTGCAAAGGTTATCAGCAGACGACAAAAGTCACCGCTAGCTAGCAAGGAAAGATAACAGAGTTTGCTTGATTAAAAAATATGTGTCTCAGGACTAAAAGACCCTACCAGTTTTACTGGAGGGGTTGCTATAGGGTAACTCCCCGTCTGTTCATCTGGAATGTGCACTTACTCAATAAGGTTTGTGAAAAGATAAATTTAAAATGCACTGTCCTGCCAGCCAAGAGTGACAGTGACTTCATGATTTGTTTACAAAGTTATCAGGGACTTATAATCAATAGATCACTTGTGTATTAATCCTTCCTCAGGATAGGATTAATACACAAGTATTCTATCGATTCGCGTAAGCTCAAATGAAGTGTACACATTAGTATTTTACTTAGCAATTGTAAACAAAGTATTACGTCACTGTCACTCTTGGTTGGCACGACAGTACCTGTTTATATTTGTTATGTATACAAAAAATACTAATGTAGGTTTATTTTTGTCACACCTGTTTCAAGCAGGTTGTGACATAGACCGTGAGTCAACAATTTACATTAAAGTGCATTTCTCTACCATGGTGAACGCTGTGTCAAACCTTACGCAGTAATTGGGCCTAGACGTGAGAAAACCTGTCTTTGGTGTTTGCGAACAACAAAGACACAGACCAGCCTGCACATCTGCGCAGTCTGATCAGCCCCTTTGTTATTCGCCTTTTGGAAAGAATTATATCTGGACTTGCTACGAGCAAAGTTTAATTTTCTAGCTGGTCTCTGTAGCTGAGGGGACTGATTTGAGTCTCGCTTTGTCGGAAACCCCGAAGACAGCTTTTGTCACGACGAGGACTATTTGTCTGTGGCCTACTCTTCAAGCACACACTGTTACTGAGTGAACTTGACCTACATAACAAGCTCCAGTGACTGACACCCAGCAGATGTGACACTGACTTCTACGTACAGTAAAACCTGTGTAAAACAGCCACTCTCAAATAGTCCAAAAATTGGTTTGCAAGACCAATTATCACGTAATGCAGGGCAAAAGTATTGCAGAATTCTGCATTACTTCTGACCTTCATTAAGCTACCATTTGTCATTAAGATCTTTGTTTTATCTATTTTGAGTAGCATTTTTACACAGGTTTTACTGTAATTGTTATAGGGTGCAGTCTTTTCATAACACTTTATTTGGGTTTATACAAATGGATCGTGTTTATCGTGAATTGTGTCATAAAGGCACAGTTTTACAAAGGAGTTACATTTGTATATTGAAATGCTCATTTGCCTCAAATTTCTTTGTAAAATTCTATTGTAAAAATTTTTGGCAGGTATAGCAGGACTGTGTTATGTACAAGGCTGTGTAATAAAGAGGTGTGGTTTAATGGAACTGCTCTGTATTTGAATTACATTTGTCAAATTTTCATACGTCAGAAACACACGGAGCCCCCAGTATCACTACACGGACAGTTGCTATGGCGAGAATTTTTCTACACAGTGGGAACTGGCACACCAAATTTCAACAAGATGGTTGGAAACCCTGCATGTATACAGGTGGACTGGGATACTAATAAAGATTATCTGGAGGCTTGGAAATATGTGAGTTAAATTTTTGGCCAGGTGCATAATATAGTTTCATAAAAGATGTACAATAGTGTTGGAAATGGAACAAAATGTGAAACCTTTGTAATTTTGCTGAGAAATAAGAGTATTTTGATTGTTTACATTTTCAGTGTAGTTGCCTTAGATGCAATCATAATTTCTAGCTGCTTCAATTTCTTCATGCACAGCATTGAAATGTTGTGATCTAGACCCCACATCTGATACAGTCAGCCAATATCTTTCCAAAAGCGTATGTTAAAACTGATTGATAAGAAAATATTTACATTTTTGGGCTGAAAAATATCGGTTATCTAAACCTGTGTACATGTATAAGGATTGAAATTCTGACTGTGATGAAATGCAGTGTTCTGCAGTATATAATCTGGGTTTTTGCTGTTTAGCAAAATAGCCCTTGACCAATTTACTGTATACAAAGTGTTAAAGTTGCCCCTTCATCTGACCATTTCAGGGTAGAACAGGATTTCCATTCATTGATGCCATCATGACTCAGTTACGTCAAGAAGGTTGGATACATCACCTGGGCCGTCACGCGGTTGCCTGCTTCCTGACGCGTGGTGATCTCTGGTTGAGCTGGGAGGAAGGAATGCACGTATTTGAGGAGTACTTGTTGGACGCTGACTGGAGTTTGAATGCGGGCAACTGGATGTGGCTCTCTGCGAGTGCCTTTTTCCATCAGTACTTCAGGGTTTATAGTCCCATTGCTTTTGGAAAGAAGACTGATAAAAATGGAGACTTTATTAGGTAAGTAGGTAGGATGTGGTGCTAACCAGTTTGAATACCGGCAACTGGATGTGACTTTCAGCTAGTGCCTTTTTCCATCAGTACTTTAGGGTTTATAGTCCCATTGCTTTTGGGAAGAAAACTGATAAAAATGGAGACTTTATTAGGTAAGTAGGTAGGATGTAGTGCTAACTAGAGTTTGAATATTGGCAACATGATGTGGCCCTCAGCTTGTGCCCTCTTCCATCAGTACTTTAGGGTTTATAGTCCCATTGCTTTTGGAAAGAAAACGGATAAAAATGGAGACTTTATTAGGTAAGTAGGTAGGATGTTGTGCTTACTAGAGTTTGAATATTTGCAACTGGATGTGGCCCTCAGCTAGTGCTTTTAGGGTTTATAGTTTCATTGCTTTTGGGAAGAAAACTGATAAAAATGGAGACTTCATTAGGTTAGAAGGTAGGATGTAGTGCTAACTAGAGTTTGAATGCGGGCAACTGGATGTGGGTCTCTGCTAGTGGCTTTTTCCATCAGTACTTTAGGGTTTATAGCCCCATTGCTTTTGGGAAGAAAACTGATAAAAATGGAGACTTTATTAGGTAAGTAAGTAGGATGTAGTGCTAACTAGAGTTTTGTTTGTTTGTTTGTTTTTGTTGCTTTACGTCCCATGTCAACAGCTATGGTCATTGCGGGACGGTCAGTTCACTTAACCACACTTTTTCCTGGGCAAGCTTGAGCAAGCGGTTAACCAGTAAT
Source organism: Loripinus fragilis (assembly GCA_964019695.1). NCBI lineage: Eukaryota > Metazoa > Mollusca > Bivalvia > Lucinida > Lucinidae > Loripinus > Loripinus fragilis. The sequence goes on from OZ026519.1 coordinate 79,298,836, forward strand.
TTGTGCACATACTTTCGCTTGAAACTGACAACAACTCTTCTTGAATAGATCAGCGGAAGGGAGGAGAATGACCGTAGAAATTATTTCATGATCAATCTCCATGAGGTATGGTACCGGGCCGGGATCGAACTCACGACCCCTGGATCTGCAGTCAGACACGCATCTGTAGCCAGACACGTTACCGACTGCGCTACGCGGCCCGGTATAACTAGAGTTTGAATATTTGCAACTGGATGTGGCCCTCAGCTAGTGCTTTTAGGGTTTATAGTCCCATTGCTTTTGGAAAGAAAACTGATAAAAATGGAGACTTTATTAGGTAAGTAGGTAGGATGTCGTGCTAACTAGAGTTTGAATGCGGGCAACTGGATGTGGCTCTGAGCTAGTGACTTTTCCATCAGTACTTCAGGGTTTATAGCCCCATTGCTTTTGGGAAGAAAACTGATAAAAATGGAGACTTTATTAGGTTAGTTGGCTCGCTGTTAATCTAACCAGATACCGGGCCACGTAGCACAGTCAGTAACATGTCTGACTACAGATGGGTGTCTGACTGCAGCTCCAGGGGTCATGGGGTTTGATCACGGCCCGGTCTCATTCTTTCATGAAGATTGATCATGAAATAATTTCAACAGTCATTCTCCTCCCTTTCCTATTCATTCAAGAAGGGTTGTTGTCAGTTACAAGCGGGAGTATGTGCACGGAGTACTGGTTAACTTGTTCAAGCTTGCATAGGAAAAAAGTTTCATTTTTGTAGGCATCCTGCAAGTTTTAAAATTTGAATTTCTAAAGTTCAGGATTTTGGAAATTTTTAACTTTCACCCATGCTTATGCCTCCAGATAAGAGTGCATAATTGAAAATTATTTTTCTTATTTCTCAATCAAAACATATGTTGTGGGTACTCAAAAGAACCGTCTCAATGAGACAGTTCTATTGAACACCCAAAGCACATGTTTAAATATAGATAGAAGCAATTAAAGTTTTACATAGGTCCAGATATGGATAGTTTGTGCATCTAAAATTGCATGTATTTCCTTACCCATCAATTTAAACATGTGTTTTGGGTGCTCAAAAGAACCGTCCCATTGAGACAGTTCTTTTGAGTACCCACAACATATGTTTTGGTTGAGAAATAAGAAAATAATTTTCCAGTACACACTCTTATCTGGAGGCCTGATTTTATGGTGAAAAAAAAATTGTCATCTGGACCGAAGTTTCTCCTGGATATTTTCTAGGAAGTATATCCCAGCATTATCCAAGTTTCCAGCCCAGTATATCTTTGAGCCATGGACTGCTCCTAAAGTGTGGTTGTATTATCATATTTTCTAGGAAGTATATCCCAGCATTATCCAAGTTTCCAGCACAGTATATCTTTGAGCCGTGGCCTGCTGCTAAAGTGTGGTTGTATTATCATATTTTCTAGGAAATATATCCCAGCATTATCCAAGTTTCCAGCACAGTATATCTTTGAGCCATGGACTGCTCCTAAAGTGTGGTTGTATTATCATATTTTCTAGGAAGTATATCCCAGCATTATCCAAGTTTCCAGCACAGTATATCTTTGAGCCGTGGACTGCTCCTAAAGTGTGGTTGTATTATCATATTTTCTAGGAAGTATATCCCAGCATTATCCAAGTTTCCAGCACAGTATATCTTTGAGCCATGGACTGCTCCTAAAGTGTGGTTGTATTATCATATTTTCTAGGAAGTATATCCCAGCATTATCCAAGTTTCCAGCACAGTATATCTTTGAGCCGTGGACTGCTCCTAAAGTGTGGTTGTATTATCATATTTTCTAGGAAGTATATCCCAGCATTATCCAAGTTTCCAGCCCAGTATATCTTTGAGCCATGGACTGCTCCTAAAGTGTGGTTGTATTATCATATTTTCTAGGAAGTATATCCCAGCATTATCCAAGTTTCCAGCACAGTATATCTTTGAGCCGTGGCCTGCTGCTAAAGTGTGGTTGTATTATCATATTTTCTAGGAAATATATCCCAGCATTATCCAAGTTTCCAGCACAGTATATCTTTGAGCCATGGACTGCTCCTAAAGTGTGGTTGTATTATCATATTTTCTAGGAAGTATATCCCAGCATTATCCAAGTTTCCAGCACAGTATATCTTTGAGCCATGGACTGCTCCTAAAGTGTGGTTGTATTATCATATTTTCTAGGAAGTATATCCCAGCATTATCCAAGTTTCCAGCACAGTATATCTTTGAGCCATGGACTGCTCCTAAAGCGGTACAGGAGAAGTGTGGTTGTATTATCGGCAAGGAATACCCAAAACCAATTGTAGACCATGATCAGGCGAGGAAGGCAAACATATCAAGAATGGCAGCAGCTTATGCCAGGAGAGGGGGAGGAGGAGGAGACAAAAAAGGTATTTTTTTAGGGTTTGTGATTGTTAAAAGTAAGCATTTTTCATTCAAATAAGTCTAATTACAAATTTGATATCATTTATTTGATTGTTAACTGATATAAGCCAAGCGTCATTAATTATGAAATAAATTCGATTTTTGGAATGTTCATGGATTCATGAATCTTTCGGGTCTCTTGCAAAGTAAGTGAAGCCTGAAGGACTTCACGTTAACTTTGCAAGAGACCCAAAGTATTCATGATTCCATTAACATACCAAAAATTGAATTTATTGCTTATATTTACATTTTATTTTAAATTTCTAAAATATAGAAATTATTTATAATATAGGAAAACGAAACAGTTTTTTTATTAATAAGTAAATTAATTAATGGTTTTGTTGGAGTGCAAAAACGGAAAAGCCAGTGTGAACACTGACAGCCAAAGGGGCAAACAAGAGTCTTGATTTGCACGTGCAACTCGAGTGTGGCTCACTGTCAATCACAACACCAGTGTCACTTCTGTCGACTGAATTTGATGTTGGAAGCGTATAACACAGGCAAGTGAGCTTGGCAGCTGTCAATCAAATTTATGCCATTCATGAGGCTATGAACGGTGGCAAAAATCTAACAATTCTTTAAAGGCTTGCCTTGAAAGTTTAAATAAAATGAAATGAGCACCAACAGGAGAATGGCGGTCATGATCTTATTCCAAACAGTTTGATACTCTGTTCCTGAAATTTTTTTTGAAAAAAAAAATGTTTTCAAAAAAGACAGCAGACAACAATAAAAGCATGAAAAATTACCCAGCATGCAAAGAGTTCACTTGAACTGCTGAGTTACTGGGAGTAAAAACTCAGGCATTGTGGAGCTGAAAATAGTAAATTTAATCAAAACTCCTTAAAATGTATTTCAGAGAAACCAGCCTCGTCCAAGAAAAGAAAAGGGGACTCGGAACCAGATAGCAAGGGAAAGAGCAAGAAGAAGAAAACAGCAGCAAATGACAAGAAAATGACAGACTTTCTCATGTAGAGATGTACAAGGAATAAAACGTTTTTTTAAATCTCAGCTAAAGAGGGAATAAATAGATTTTAAATCTCAGCTAAAAAGGGAATAAAATGGTTTTAAATCTCAGCCAAAAAGGGAATAAAATGGTTTGAATCTCAGCTAAAGAGTGTTTAGAATGGTTTGAATCTTGGCTAAAGAGGGAATAAAATAGTTTTGAAGGAGTAAAAAGGTTTTATATCTCCGCTAAAGAGAGAATAAAATGGTTTTAAATCTCAGCTGAAGAGGGAATAAAATTGTTTTAAATCTCAGCTAAAGAGGGAATAAAACAGTTTTAAACCTCAGCTAAAGAGAGAGAAAAAAAATGGTTTTTAATCTCAGCTAAAGGGGGAATAAAATGATTTTAAATCTCAGCTAAAGGGAGAAACATTGTCTTGTTATGGGTCAGAGTAATGAAGAAGAACAGCAGGAAAGGGTAAGAAAATGAAAAACTTTCTCATGTAAAAATGTACAAAAAAAGGAGTCACATGTTTAGAAAGATGAGCTAAAGGGCGAAACATATGCTTGATATGGGACAGATAAATGAAGAAGAAAATGGCGGGGAATGCCAGGAAAATGATAAAACTTTCTCATGTAGTGATGTACAAGGAATAAAGCAGTTTTAAATCTCGACTAAGTGAGAAACATTGTCTTGTAAGGGACAGATAAATGAAGAAGAAAATGGTGACAAGAAAATGACAGACTTTCTAATGTAGAGATGTACAAGGAATTAAATGGTTATAAATCTCTGGTATAGGGAGAAACATGGCCATGTTATGGGACAGATAAATGAAGGAGAAAAGAACTGGGAATGTCAGAAAAATGACAGACTTTCTTATCTTAAATATAAAAAGGAGTTACATATTTAGAAAGATGAGCTAAAAGGAGAACCAAACAAAACTAAAATGTGACCAAAGAGAAAGCAGATGACAAATCATAAATGGCGGGAAAAGGGTTGTGATCTATCATCATCAAATGGGCCTCGACGAGAGAAAACCTGTATTCGGGGGTTTGCGAACAACAAACACGCAGAACAGCCTGCGCATATGGGCAGTCTGATCAGCGCTTTTGTTATTCTCTTATTGGAAAGTATCATATCTAGACTTGCTACAAGTGAAATTTCAATTTTCTAGCTAGTCTCTGTAGCTGAGGAGACTGGTTTGAAACTCGCTTTGTCGGAAACCCCAGACAGGTTTTTTCTTGTGATGAGGTCCAAATAATATACTGCAGTCAGTCAAAACATTACCTACCTCATGAATTCTACCTCATATTTACCTTGTTTGTATAGCTATTAACCTTTTCCCGCCACTATTTTTCGTTGTTGTGAAAATGTCTGGGATTTTAGCTCACCTGAGTTATAGGCTCAAGGTTAGCTATTGTGATCCCATGATGTCTGTTGTCAATTTGCTTTAAACACAACCGCTAGGTGGATTATCACTAAACTTCACAGGAATGATCCTTGGGTGGTGTTCAAAGAATTCAATTCCATGCAGATGCCATAAAGGAAAAACTTCAAAAATCTTCTTGTCAAAAACTACTGGTCAGATTCAAAAGGGTTTTACAAATGGTCCTTGGGTTTCCCTCTTCCAATTTTGTTCAAATTATTTTGATTGGTTGAAAAACATGGCCGCCAGGTCGCAAGACCAGTTTTTCCTATCTTAATATAGGGGATTTTCTTGTAAGTGAGACAACACTTGCAGTTGTGGTTGTCTTGTTAGTAGAGATTCCTCCCATGATTCTGGGATTTCTTCGAAGATTTTAGTGATTTTTTCCCCATTATCAGACAAGTTCGATCAAATTATGCCCGTGCATGGTATCAAAAGTGGCCTGTCCTGTGTGTCACATTTTACATAGGTTTATACAGGGAAAGCATAAAAAAATATTCTTGCCCGAAACCACTAAGCCTAGAGCCTTGATATTATATTTGTAGCATCATCTAGTGAACCCCTACCAAGTTTGTTCAAATTGTTCCTCTGGGAGCCAAAAATGCCCCTGCCGTGGAGGTCACATGTTCTACGTAGACTTACACAAAAGTTGAGGCTCTACATTCTGTTAATTTTGTCAACTTAATCCATGTAAAGTCTTAATGAAACTGCTGATCTATCAAAATTCAAAGCTGGACTTTGAGAGGATCTATGTTTTCAAATAACATAATAAGCAGTCATTCTCAGGTGAGCTACCCAGGACCTGAGGGCCCTCTTGTTATTTCAGCCAGTCATTACATAAACTACCTCATGTGTTCTACCTCTTATTTACCTTGTATGTACAGTAAAACCTGTCTTAAGCAGCCACTCAAAAATAGACAAAACAAAGATCTTAATGACAAGTGGTAGCTTAATGAAGGTCGAAAATTTTTGCAGAATGCTCCTCTTGGAATACTTTTGACCTGCATTAAGGTATAATGGGTCCTGAAAACAAATTATGGTCTCCATTTTGAGTGGCTGCTTAACACAGGTTTTACTGTATTGCTATTAACCCTTTTCTTGCCACCATTTATGTCATGAAACACTTGTATGCTTTTTATGTATGCTTTTTACCTATGCTGCATTATATTCAAGTGCACTCCAGACAAACTTTATCATGGAAGCAAGCAGTATGAACCCTGATCTGGTCCGTAGTGTTTGCAATACAGGCCACCAAAGAAAGAAAGCAGACAAGAGGGCAGAAGGCAAAAGTTGTGACCGTGAGGTTAAAGGGTTAAACCTTTTCTTACCATTCATGATTCATAACAGATGTTGTCTGTTCTCTCATTTACTTAATAATGCTCTTTGCTAGCCTATATTGCAAACACAGTAAAACCTGTGTAAAACAGTCACTCTCAAAAAGACCGAAAATTGGTTTTCAAGACCAATAATCGCTTAATGCAGGTCAAAAGTATTGCAGAATGCCCCAAGGGGAGCATTCTGCAATACTGTCGACCTTCATTAAGCTATAATTTGTCATTAAGATCTTTGTTTTGTCTATTTTTGAGTGGCTGTTTTTCTGCGCTATGTATCAAGGTCAGTCTGTGATTATCAGTCTTGTGCACTGACTCAAATAGTTTGGGATTTTTGCCCTTTACTGGACAGCTTTCATTACATGAGCTGCGACATAAAATTTCCAACGTGGTATGTGTGACCAGCAATGCCTCAGATCAGCCTGCACATACACACAGTCTGATCAGAGCCTTTGCTTATCACTCGATTATTCTATGAGTGTTAAGCTACTGACTGAAAATCATTTTGAGTTTCTAAGCTTAAAAGTAGGCTGCACAGGCTTGTCATAGCTCACTTGTCAAAACACCACAATGTTGGAAATCAAGTGTCATGGCTCATATGTGTATTACTGTATCATACAGGTGATGTTCCATGACCTACATTTGGTTTTATATGCTACTCAGTTCTGATTTTAATCCAAATGCTTATTTGCAAAAAAAATCTCAAGTGTTTTAGCTCCTGTGAGCAAGAAGTGTTCAAAGTGAGATATAATGATCACTCAATGTTTGGCTCCTGCTGATATCATGTGATTTATAGAAGATCTTACATGAGTGCTCATGTTTTATTGAATTTATTAAACAAGTTGAGGAAAAGAGATACAATGCGAGGCTTGTCAAGCAATTCATCTCTTTCGCAACGAGTTTAAATAAATTCAATAATACAAGAGCACGAATGTTACATTCTATTTATCATATGACATTAAGATTACTTTGAAATCTCATGTCTGCCGTAAAAACATTATAATTTTGTCATTATGTATGTAAGGTTGTTATGGACGTTGTAAGGTTTCCCGAAAATATGTAAACCACTAGTTGTTTATCGATTTTTTTGCATGGTGTTATTGCACTCCCAGACGTGATGTCATATGATATGCTGTATATACACATTCTTTTGCAGCAGTGGGCCAATTTTAACCAAACTTTACAAGAATGTGTCCGTGGTGAACCTCTACCTTCATTACAGATTAAACACCATCTGTCAAATGTCGTGGCAGTGTGGAGTTATGGCTTATCATAACAAACGGAAACTGAAAAATCTTGTTTGAAACAATCAGAGTTTAAAGTAATTTTGCAGAAATGGCCGCAAGGTGACTTTCTACAAAAAAAGCCAAAATAAGTACCAACATAATATGGACAGGTGACCGTTTTTGCCATATGGTTAAACTGCATTTTATTCATTTTGGCAATATTTGTCTATTGCAAACAGCGCAAATTAAAATTGCTGCCAAATATGAGCCATGGCATGAGATTTCCAATAATTTGGTATGTGCAACCAGCAAAGGCTCAGACCAGCCTGCGCATACACACAGTCTGGTAAGAGCCTTTGCCAGTCGCTTGAATATTCTATGACTATTAAGCTACTGACTGAACAACATTTGGCGTTTCTAAGCTTACAGGAGGCTGCACAGGCTCATCTGAGTCTACACTTGTCAAAATGCCACATTGTGGGAAATCACATGTCATGGCTCATATGTATTTTTACAGGAAAAAGGTTATAAAGGCACAAAATTAAGCAACATAGGTGAATATCACAGGTTTAATATTATCTGATGTGTCTATCCACAACAATTTGAATAACAATATTTACATATATTCTTTGAACTATCTCTAACCCTTATCATGTTGGATAATCATAGGCCCAGATATAAAGGAAATTTTATGAGCGTAAAATTATAAATATTTTCCTACCCATCAATTTAAACATGTGTTTTGGGTGCTCACAAGAACTGTCTCATTTAGACTGTTCTTTTGAGTGACCACAACATATGTTTTGGATGAGAAATAAAGAAAATAGATTTCCAATATGCACTCTTATCTGGAGGCCTGATAATGTAATATACTACACTCTTCCCCCAATTTTCATCCAGTTAAGTAGACGGATTCCAATTATCAGCGTGTATTGCACAATCAGAGTGCAAAACAGACTGGATCCAGATCAGCTGGCTAAGAAGCCAGCTGATCTGAATCTACACTGTTTTCAAACTAAGATATATCCCATTGCATGTAAGCAGGGGCCAAGCTGGGCCCTGACAGTAGAGAGAAGTGACTTCTCTCTCTAGTAAAATTAGGGAGAAACGACAGTCAGATAGGGAGAAGTTATTGCGTAAAATTACGGCATTTTCTGTCAGTTTAGAAGCAAATTAGCTATTACCCATACTATTGCCGTTAAATGGAAGGAGAAATATGATGCAGTGGTAGTAGATTGTCACCACAGCTTGCCTTTACGTGGTGACAGAATGAAAAAGAGTCTACCAAAAAAAAAATATTTTTTTTTTAGTGAGACTCCCACCGCTCCCTGGGTCCCATTTAGGGCGAAATTTTGGTCCCTAGGTCGACCATTTCACCCTAGTCGCCCCCTTGCTTATTCCCTGTGTAAGGGTGAATATACTTAACAATTAGTGTGTTTTTTTATTCAGAGAGAACAGGTGTCCCCTTTCACATGCTCTTCTTGGTTTAAGCTTAACCATTTTAGCTCTGCTGTGACCTTGAAAATTAGGGCTATCACCAAAACCTAATCAAGTCTTCATCATGCCTCAATACATTTTCCATGTTAATTTGGTTCCATTCTGCCCACTAGTCCACTAGATATCTTGCACACTAGAAAGGGTCAGGCTGACTGGATCGGCCCCAAAATAATATGACCCACTTTTGAAGGTGGGGACCACATGAAAATTTGCGGACTCATGAGATTTTGGTACTTATCACATTTGTGACCAGTGTAGGCCAAGATGTGGACAGTAATTAATTTTCTTACTTCTCGACCAAAATATACAGTAAAGCCTGTCTTAAGCGGCCACTCAAAAAGAAGACGAAAAATCGGTTTCAAGACTGATTGTCACTTAATGCAGGTCAAAGAGCATTCTGCAATACTTTCTACCTTCATTAAGCTACCATTTGTCTTTAAGACCTCTGTTTTGTCTATTTTTGAGTGGCGGCTTAAGATAGGTTTTACTGTATCTTCAATGTTTAAACTGATCAGTTTAAATTTTACGCTCAACAATTCTGTTTCTCTTAAGACACAGTCTGGCCAGCACATTCACTATTCCAATGCACAAGGTAAGGAAGTATATGATGATGATTCAGCCCAAAAGTCTAGATAGCTGGGAATGCACAGTCAAAGTATCATTATGTTATGGGAAAAGTATCAATTTCAAATGGGTTAACAAATTCCCACTGAACGAAGCAACTAAACTAAGCATTTGAACTAGTTAATGTGATTTTGGTGCATTAAAAAAAGGGCCCAAAGGAGACTGCACAATTGTGTGCAGTCTCGTCACAGCTTTCACTACTTGCAGGCGCAAAGTAGGTACGTAGAATTATACACATACATGTATCTGTTAACCCTTTACTCCATCGGCTATTTTTAGACCTTGACATCATTTCCTATTTTTAGACAACATTGAAGACATTTGAGAAAAATTTAAGGTAAGTTTTAAATACTTTTTGACAATATTATGGAAAATGGAGAAAGAGCAAATGTTCCATAATATTTTCAAATACATATTTCAAAGGGATCAAAAGCCGTTATTATGGGGAAAAGGGTTAAAGAACCAAAATATCATGAACTTGTTCATTTAAACAATAATATGCACCAATTGTTTCCTTGTTAATGAAAAATGCCCAAAGCGGAATAACATACATATAGCTATTTACAGATCAATCTCAAAAGAAAACCTTTCTATTACATGTACATTTAACCCTTTGTAGACACGGGTACTTTTTCAAATGGTGAAAACACAGGTGAAGTGCCATAAAACGTTTTTAGGGTCTGCACTGTTTACTTAGACAAATTTTATCTTGAGAGAAATACCATTATCTTTGGAAATTATAACCTGTGACCCCTCAACATATTCAATGGACCACTTTACTATATCAAACTTTATGGAAAGTTCCGTTGGTCTACAAAGGGTTAAAGTGCAAGTGGAGAAGTCCTATTATCATATGACGTCAATTGGAGTAAAATAACACCATGCATTAAAATAGATAAACCACTAGTGGTTTACAGATTTTGGGGAAATGTTATGAAATGACGCTTTTAACGTCATGCATATGGTAAAACTCTAATGCCAAAAATATGTTTTCAAAATAATTTTTAATCATTTATCATTGTGCTCCTGTATTATTGAATTTATTAAACTTGATGCAAACAAGAGAAAATGCTCGGCAAGCCTCACGTTTTATCTCTTTTTCTCAACTTGTTAAATAAATTTAATATAACATGAGCACGAATGTTAGATCCTCTATATGGTATGTCTTTTAGGTGCTTCCCATGAATTGGCGTATATGTAAAGTAATATAAAAGCTATATGGAACAGTCCCTTTATAACAGATATGGACTCCAAATAGTGTTATAAAGAGACAATTTTACAAAGAAAATATTGGAAAATGGTCATTTTTGACACATTCCTATGGATCCCAAACATAGTGTTATAAAGAGACTGTAAAAATAGCTACGTTCTATCAGCATTTTTTTTTTGCATAAATGAAACATGGCAAAAAGATGAAATGTTTGTTGTGTTTTGCACCGGGAAAACTAATAAAAATTAGGCAAAAATATTACTCTTTCCTTGCAAGCGGCAACTTTGTCATTTGCTGATAACCTTTGCAAACAGTTTGGACCCAGTTCAGTTCTGACAGAACATCGGTCCTGATCTGGATCCAAACTGTTTGACACCCTAATAGTGTTCATGAAAGAATTTTTTGAAAAAGTTTATTATGAACAAGACAAATTCGACGAATTTATATCCCCCGACGAAGGGTTATTTGAGAGAAACATGTAAATCACAAAACATACATAAATCCCATTTATCTAACCCTTAGTTCACCTTCAGTATCATAACAAAAGCCTGTCAAGTATGTTTTAGTGCTTAGTTTAATAGAAAGTATACTTACATCTGCACAATTTCAATATCTGACATTTAAACCCAACCCCAGAGGTCAAGGGTGTGTGTAAATTCAAATTGTTACCTTGCTTGAAGGTCTACACTTCTTCCACTTTAATTTGATATGCAACATGACCAATTTTAGAAAAGAAAAAAGACCTTTTGACCTCACCCCCGGGGTCGTTGGTGTGTAATAACAGCATGTTTGCTTTCATGGTGCTCTGCGCTCAATTCCCTTTAATTTGATATGCAACATGACTACTTTCAGAAAAAGGTATAGTTTGACCTTTTGACCCCACCCTCTGGGTCAAGGGTGTGCCTGTGGGCAAAATATTTGCTACCATGTTGCTGCCAGCGTCGTCAGCTTTAATTTGATATGCAACATGACCATATTCTGAAAAAGTTTAATTTTGGCTCGGCCCCACCCCCTAAGTCCACCAACAAACTCGGACCCAGGCCTTCAAACTGAAATCCAGTTATATATGTTTCATATCTATTGCTGCTCTGTCTGCATGCAAAATTTCAGCAAAAAATATTAACAATTGCCTTTGCTTTTTGCAAAATTAAAATATTTGACCTTTGACCCCTTAGGTGGGGTCAGAGGGGGTGGGGTAAAACTTTGACACTGCCATGCTTATCTTCTGGCACTTGGCAATCATGGTCTATATTGAGAAGTTGTTAAATATAATAGCTTTGATGAAATGTGAAGATCCTCACACAAAAAAGCTTATATAGATTTTGCCTTATAATTGCCTATACCAAAACAAGGGCTATAACTCAAGTGTTAAGGGGTTGATTTTGACCAAACTTATAGTATCGAGAGTCCTTGGTACTAATCATTTGTACCAAGAATGAATTAAATCTGACCAATAAGTACTGAGATATGGTTCTGGACAGACAAAAAGTAAACGGACGGACGGAATGGACGGACGCACGCACGCACGCACGCATGGACGACGCCAAAACTATATCCCTCCGACTTTGCGGGGGATAAAAAAGTCAGGAGACAACAATAGCATGAAAAATTACTGTCCTGCCAGCCAAGAGTGACAGTGACATCAGGTTTTGTTTATAATTGTAAGTAAAACATTAACGTGTACACTCCACTTGAGCTAATGTGAATGGATAGATCACTTGGGTATTAATTTTATCCTAAAGGCATATACAGACATTGAATGAGTAAGGTAAAAGAAAGAAAAGCGACCTTGCTGTTAAGCTTCAAAAGTGTTGATTATGCTGTAAACCAACAACCTGCTGGGATGCAAACCATGTTGAATTGAAAACGTCGCAATTGACAATACTTCCATCATGTAGGAATGTTTTCTTGGTTTTAAACATACAGTAAAACCTGTTTTAAGCGGCCACTCGAAAATATAAAAAAACAAAGGTTTTAATGGAAAATGGTAGCTTAATGAAGGTCAAAAGTATTGCAGAATGCTCCAAGGGGAGCATTCTGCAATACTTTTGACCTGCATTAAGCGATAATCGGTCTGGAAAACCAATTTTTGTGTTCTTTTTGAGTGGCCACTTAAGACGGGTTTTACAGTATTAAGCAGAGAATGCGTTTCTCTCAAAGACACAGCAGTGATTTGTGTGATGCTCTAACTAATGACCCCTTAATCTCTAGTTAAGGACTCTACCACTGTCCTCTGTCCCTGTGAGTATTGCACATACAAGAAAAGTCAAGATATGCAGGAGTACTTGTAATTAAAAAATAATCTTATTTCTCGACCAAACATTATGAACAAAGAACAAGTAGCCCAATGGGCAACGACTGCTCACCTAGAAGCCAGCATTAATGTTTTGCCGAATTTCGAACCCATCTAAGCTTTTATTGCTGTCATTGTTACCTGCAAGAATAAAGAAGATCCAATGAAAAATAGAAGAGCTAGAGTGCTCACAAGATTTTCCCCATTATAACCCTATTGGAGCTATCTGTTGCCATGGAAACCAGAGTTCTGATCCTACCTGGCCCAAAACCTAATGCAGCCAATCCCCCACCCCAATGATGCTTTAGATGAAATTTGATTATGATCGGCTAGCTGGTCTCAGAGATATTCATGTCTGAAAGTGTGAACGGACGCATGGACAGACGTGTGCACGCACGGACGCCGGCTCCATTCCATCCTATAAGCTCGCTAAGAGCCTTCGGCTCAGGTGAGCTAAAAACATCACAATTTTGAGCTCTAACAGTTTGCTCATCTGGAACTTTATATAAGATATCCTCAGTATAAGCTCCATAAACTTTGTTCTTATAACTCTAAATATCACATAAAAACAAACATAAGAATTAACTCTTTCCTTGCTAGCGGCGACTTTTGTAATCTGCTCATACGATTTGCAAACAGTTTGGACCAACATCAGGACCAACAGAATGTCCGTCCTTATCTGGATCCAAACCATTTGACATGCTGATAGTGTTACTGTACATTTATTTTGAAAAAGTTAATTTTTAAAAATCAGCAGAATGAGGACAACAAATTTAGAAAAAATACTCGCATGCAAAGAGTTAAAGTTTTCTGAGTTTATACTATATTTGGAAATGCAAGTAAATGTGATCAAAAATGCTTTCTTTTATTTAAACAGTTTTTTTTCATGGCATTTTTCTGGGGTTTTTTTACAAAAGCATTTTGAACACTTCAATACATGTATAGTAAAACCTGTCTAAAACAGTCACTTAAAAATAGACAAAACAAAGGTCTCAAAGACAAATGGTAACAAATGGATCAATATTCAGTCTTAAAAACCAATTTTTGAGTGGCCACTTAAGACAGGTTTTACTGTATTATAAAGACAGCATACGGTAACAATGGAACAAGAGAATAGCTTGAACTTGTTTTATGCAGGAAACATTTTTTATTCGCGATTTTTTTTAAATGCAATCCCTCATATACAGAATACTCAGAAAAAAAACAGGTGCCATATGATAACTCTTCCTTTGTATATCAATGAACTCTTCCTACTAATTTGATACAATAACCTTGGAATGGTCCATTACATATATTAAGGGATCACAGGTTATAATTGCAAAATAATGTTTTGCGGCTTTGTAGACTCCGATGCAAAGCTGCATTCTGTAGCTTTTGAGCCGCAACATGAGAATTCCAACAATGCGGTATGTGCGACCAGCAAAGGCTCAGACCAGCCTGCGCATATGCGCAGTCTGATCAGAGCCTTTGCTAGTTGCTTGAAATATTCTTTGAGTGTTAATCTAATGATTGAACATCATTTGGAGTATCTAAGCTTATAAGGAGGCTGCACATGCTGGTCTGAGTCTATTCATGTCAAAATGCATCATCGTTGAAAACCTCATGTCACGGCTCACTTTTCATCTGTGTCTTCACTGTTTGCCAAAGTACTTGTATCCAGTATGCAAGGCGTTAAATATTAAGACAAAAAAAAAATGTAAGCAAACAGTGTAGACCCTGGCCTGGTCAGAGTGTTCCTCTTGGAGCAGTCTGACTAGGGTTTACACTGTTTGCTGTTTCCTTTGCTACATTTTCATGGGTGAAAGTTCAAAAGTTCTAAAATCCTGAACTTTCGAAACTGCAATCTTAAAACTTGCAGTATGTCCACTAAATATTCTCAATTTTAAGTTTATATGGTCAAATGTCCTTAGACAGACTGAAAATAAATCAGAGGAGCTATTATGATCTTCCTAATTCAGTATTTTGAGGCTGATTTTCTGTGGAAAGTCAGCCTCAAAATCCTGCATTCAGGAATAATCCTGAAAACTTTCACCCATACATTTTCAATAGCTAGCAGCCAATCCTTATAAAAAAATATTAAGCCTTTTGTTTGTGTTGATGCTTTACGTCCCAGTCAACATTTTTTCAGTCTTATTGGGATGTTCTCCCGTCTTCCTGGGTTGAACCTGTACTAGGCACCATATACAGTGTCTTGCTCAATGTGTATACAGTGGCTCTGGTGTGTCTCTAACTAGAGACCAGTCTAATACTTTACCACTGATCAACTCAAATATTTAGCCTCACAGTTTCTGCCATTTACTAGCCCCCTTCAACATTCTGAAGATTATGCTAGGTATTGTTAAACATGTATAAAGCGGCCACTCGAAAATAGACAGAACAAAGATCTTAATTACAAATGGTAGCTTAATGAAGGTCCAAAGTATTGCTGATTCTGCAATACTTTTGACCTGCATTGAGCGATAATTGGTCTTGAAAACCAATTTTTGGTCTTTTTATGAATGGCCGTTTTACACAGATTTTACTGTACATCCGTCAAACCCAAGAAAGATACCACAAACTTGGAAGCTGATCCAGGTATAGTTGGTGCTTAACACTTTGTATACTAATGGAACTTTCCTTCTGGTTTGATACAATAAATTTGGGATAGTCCATTATACACATCTAGGGGTGTCTGGTTATAATTTTCAAAAAAATATTGTATTTTTTTAAGATCTTTTTTTACTTTAACGAACAGTGTAGACCCTAATGAAGTGCTGCATTATGCGGCATTTCATATGAAACTTCACTGTTTGATAAAGTACCTGTTAAGGAGTTTCCTGTATAAAGGATTTAGGATTCTTAACCCATATAAGCCTACCTTCCTTTTTGTGGGACATAGGCAAACAGTGCAAACCCAGATCAGACACCACTTCTGCGTTTTATGATCAGGGTCTACACCGTTTGCTGACAGAATGTTCTATTTAGATTTGAATAAAAAGGAAAGATACCATCCAACAACCCTTAAAAAAGAAATGTACTGGTCCAATTGGTAAGAGGGGGAAATTCCATTCCGCTTAAATGGGTTAAATTCTCTGAAATCTGATCCAAAGATTTGTTTTTGATTGTCATATCTATGGAAGATTAAGTATTCATCTTTAATAATCTCTGCTGCAAGGATTTGGATCCTTGAAAAGGGGGGGCTATTTGGATGTCTGTAGTAGATTCTTGTACCACCATGAGTCACCAACTTTCTTGAAAAACTAAAACAGAAATAAAATCTTGCTAACCTAAATCCTGACAACTCAAAGTACCTGGTTAACCATAGGTCCAGGTGAATAAAAATTTTTGAGCATAAAATTGTGAATATTTTCTTATCTATCAGTTTTAACATTTGTTTTGGGTGCTCAAAAGAACCATCTCATTGAGATGGTTCTTTGAGTACCCATAACTTGTGTTTTGGTTGTGAAATAAGAAAAGTACTTTTTAAATTTTATGCAATCTTATCCAGAGGCCCATTATATACTGATGTGTCCTTCCATCTGGTTTGATACAACTAGAAAGTATTTGTGAATATTTAGGGGAAAATTGTATTCAAAATTTTCATTTGGGGAGGTATATCGTTGGATATACAGTCTGAAATTGAGTTTAACAGCGTCCCCTAAGCGTAGCCGTAAAATGTGATTTTCGAACGTATATCCGACGATATACCTCCCCAAACGAAAAATTTTGAATATGGTTATCCCCATTCTAATGCACTATTAACATTTTTCCTTCAAAAAGACAGTGAAAATGTGCTGCCAGCTGCATAAAACTGCTTGCCAGCTGCATATATTTACTTGTCAAGCAATGACTAGAAATGATGTTTATGAAACACAATGCCCCCAACCCTTTGCTTGTCAAGAATTAAGGGTTCATAACACAAGGGGGTCATCTTAAGTTTTAAGCAACTAGCTATTAGTATTCAATGCCCAAACTTGCAAAGGACAATAACTCGAAAAAAAATAAAATATTTTTTTTTTAAATTTTCAGGAGGTTATCCACTCATTTTCTTCTATCAGCTGACCAAGTTTGAAGCTACTTGCTGTAATAGTTTTTTAGATACCTTGATTACAAGTTTTCAATGCCAAAATTTTGCAAAGGGCAATAACTCAAAAAAATAAAATAACTTTTTTTCAACTTTCACCAGGTTATCTACCCATTATCTTCTATCAGCTGTCGAAGTTTGAAGCTCCTAGCTTTTATCAAATTCTTCTGTCCAAATTTGCAAAGGACTAATCCCCCCCCCCCCCCAAAAAAAAAAAAACAAACTCTTTTTTTAAATTTTCACCAGGTTATCTACTCATTATGCTGTATTAGCAGCTCATAGCTGTTATAGTTTTTGAGATATCTTGTTTACAAAATTTCATTATGATCCACAAAGGGAGATAATCCAGAATGAATTTTGTAACGAATGGACAGACGGACGAGCCCAAAGCAATATGCCCCTTCAACTTTTCCAAAGTTGGGGGGCATAAAAAGCAACGCTACTTATAATGTCAAGTTTGCGACAGTATATCGCAGGATATACTGTGGCAAATTTATGACATAATCCAATCAGACGTCATGTTGCATTTGCAAGTGTATACAAATGGTCTATGATCTTTGAATGTGGTATGTTCTTGTCATAAGCAGCTTCTCAACATGAACTTGTTCACTTAGTTATTTTTTGGTTTGGTTTGAAATTTTACAACCCAGTCAACAGCTATGGTCATATTGAGACAATCAGTTCACACTTTTCCCTGGGCAAGCTTGAGTAAGTGGTTAACCAGTACTTCTGTAAATACTTTCGCTTGTAACTGACAACATTTCTTGAATCAGCGGAAGGAGGAGAATGACTAGAAATTATCTCACGATTAATTTCCATGAAAGTATGGGACCGGGCCAGGATCAAACTTGTGACCCCTGGATCAGCAGTCACTCGCTATCGACTGCGCTAACGGGCCTATTTTTAGGTGTGTGTGTTTTTTAATATTCTGATCGAATCAGATGGGAAAAATACAGCATATGAACAGAATGGCATTTGAAGATGTTACTTCAGCATTTTATCAGGGTCTGCACTGTTTGTAAAGATAAAAAAGAAAATCTTCATTGACAAAAATGCATCATTATTTTTAAATATCTACCTATGGCCCCTTAAAATACAAAATGGCCAATTCCATATTTCTCTTGTCAACATGAATGGGAAAATCCATTAGCCTGAGAATGAAAAGGGTTGAATTCATACCTGAGTAGGAAATTCAGTATTTGTGTCTTTTCTGTGACGCTCTCCCTCTCTTTGCCTTTCCTCGAGCTGAAATACACAGTTTTGTTTTGTTTGATTAGATTCTTTACATCCCATCAACAATCTTTCAGTTAAACAGGGACGGGTCTTCCTGGGTTGAACCAGTACTGAGCTAGGATAAATGTGTCTTGCTCAAGGACCACAATGCAGTGACGCCGGTGAGGCTTGAACCTGCGACCCCTTGGTCTCGAGTCAAGCACTCTATCACTGAGCCACTTCGCTCCTGTACACAAGTAAAAAAATCCCAAATAGCTGTTCAGCACCAGGCCCCGAGGTTATAGAACTTTTTTCATGCACAACTCAGCTGAGTACGAAATTTATGTTGGCATTTTAACATTTATAAGCATGATAAATACAACATCTGAGAGACATAAAGCAAGAAACTTCTTTATTTGTCGGTATTTTAGTTTTTATGAGCAGTTGAAATTTTGGGCTCAGTTGAGTTGAGCATGAAGTTTTATAACTGCAGTGTATTGTCATATAATGATGATACCAATATAGGGATCAAACATGGTTTTCATGCATTAACCTTCGCCAGGTTCTGAAGGAGATGTTAAAAACTGAGGACGAAGCCCAAAGTTTTCAACATCTGAGGGACCTGGCAGAAGTTAATGCATCGAACAACTATGTTTGATCTTTATTATTGCATGAATTTGATGTTACAGTAAAACCTGTGTAAAATGGCCACTCAAAAAACAGATAAAACAAAGATCTTAATGACAAATGGTATCTTAATGAAGGTCCAAAGTATTGCAGAAGCTCCTGCAATTCCTTTGACCTGCATTAAGCGGTTTAGGCTTGAAAACCAATTTTCGGTCTATTTGAGAGTGGCCTTTTACACAGGATTTGCTGTAGCTGTTCAGTGTCATCACATAGCACCACATATGCAGAGGATTGTCATTTATAATGACTATACCAGTATAGGGATCAAGCATAAACATTCCCCAGGTCCTGAAGGGGATGTTAAAAACTGAGGACAAAGTCCGAGATTTTCCACATCTCCTGAGGGACCTGGCGGAAGTTAATGCGTTAAACAACTATGTTGCATGAATTTAATGTTATATTTACCTAAATTAATGAAAAGTATGGCATATATTTTGTCGCCGTTTCACATTCAGAAAGTGGTTGGACATTTTCATTATTATTTGTGTTCCAGGGCAAGCCATATTTAAGATTCAAATCAGTCTGTACATCACCACAGTCTGATCAGAGTCTTAGTTTTCCGCCTGAAGAAACATCCAACCCTTAGCTACCCAAAGAGCGCCCATCAAAGACTGGTCAGACTCCAAAGATGCACAGGCTGATCTGAGTCTTCCATGGGCCACACATGTCAACTTGTAACTTGCTGGACACTGGCCCAAGCTAAGGTTTTTTAAGGAACTACAACTACCATATTGACCCAAATATGTCCACTGTGTGCAAAACTTTTAAAAAAAATTGAGCCGCGACATGTGATTTCCAACTATTCGGTATTTTGACAAATGTAGACTCAGACGAACCTGTGTAGCCTCCTTATAAGCTTAGAAACTCTAAATGGTACTCAGTCAGTAGCTTAACTGTCATAGAATATTCAAGCGACTAGCAAAGGCTCTGATCAGTCTGCACGTATGGTGGTCGCACATACCACATTGTTGGAAATCTCATACCACTGCTCATACATTTTCTCTTCTGAAAACAATGTGGATCAAGATAAGCCAGCTGATCAGGAACAGGCCTTTAGTTAAGAGTGTGCAACAGAAAATTAATTTTCTTATTTCTCAACCAAAACATATGTTGTGGGTACTCAAAAGAAACGTCTCAATGAGACGGTTCTTTTGAGCACCCAACACATATGTTTAAACTGATGGGTTAGAAAATATTAATAATTTTACGCTCCAAAATTTTGCTTCATATCTAAACCTGTGCAGGAGCCAAACTTTTTCATCCACACACTGTATGTGCAATTGGAACTGCCTCGCCCAATGCCGCGAAATTCTGAGGAATCAGACCATGGATGTACATCGAGGATCTACTTTGATAACCCGGGTGATAAAGGTGACGTTATATAACATGACACTGAGGACACAGAAACCATGTTAACACAATAACAAGTGTGATTGCAGCATAACAAACAACTTTAATGAAGTTTATGTGTTGTTTTTTTTTCAATAAAATATCGCATATAAAAATATCGCTATTGCGATATTTTATACCAAAAACATAAACATCACTTATTTCACTGATTAAACTTTTCGGATAATCAGAATAATCAATTTTAATAGAGCTGAACCCACATGCTACAGATCTAATTTTCCATACGCCAGTTCCGGCTAACAAATGGAGCTTTTTGGTAGATAGTACTACGAGCATTGCTCCTTACATACACTCGAGCCATGATTCGATTCTCGAATTGTGGCGGACTTTCCCAAATGACTGTATGTGTATTAACCCTTATACTGCAAAAATTTTTGTCCTGAAAGTGTTACCTGCTTTTTATGCCTGCTGCATATACGTTACTCCAGTTCACTTCAGACTAGATTTGATCATGGAAGAAAACACTTTACAAACCCTGCTCATACTGCTTCTGATCTTGGTCCAAATCGTTGGCAATACAGTCGAACTTCGTTGGCTCGAACTCGTCGGGACCGTCTGTGCGAGTTCGACCCATCCATGTGTTCGAGCGATACCTAGCCTGACAATTTTCAAGTTGGTTCATGTGTACTCTATGTCATCACGGACATCACGTTTGTTATCGACCAAAGTTGCAAAGCGCATGTGACACCTGTCACTGATCAAAAACCCTATGCACGCTAGAGATAAAATGATAACCCGCATGAGTAAGCATATGAACCTGTTGAAAGTAAATACATTTATCAGCATGCGCATATGCGCAGGCTGATCAATGCATTTGCTATCGAGTAAGCTTAACTGCTTTTCTCCTAGTGGGTGAATGTTCCTGTTTATGTGTCGCTACAGTTTATGTTCTGTTGTTTATCGTTTCCTTTGGAACAATAAACGAAGAAAAAAAGTTTGTTTCTTATTATTTATTCACAATGTGCAAGTTTCAATGAATAACAACAAATAAAACATGAAAAAAGTGACAAACTCCTCATGATTTTTACAGAAAAGACGCGGATCAGACTGTACCGCCGCACAATCCGATGCCTTTCTTTATCCAGCCAGGCATGTTTGACTCGTTTTGACACGCGAATTCTTGATTACAAAACATCTCATTAATTGTCTTCAATCATTTTCGGCCGCCCTACTTAGTGGTGACAAGTGAGAACTTACTCAAATCTTTGATCTGGTAAATTGCTTCACACGTTCCGCTCGCCAGTTGGGTAACCCAAGGGTGTAATCATCATTGTCACGGAGCGCTTATGGAAATATTAATGAACTTAAATCAAGCGTGTGACTGATTCATGTAAAGAAATATTTGGTTCGAGCCATCATAGCGTTTTTACATGAAAAAATCGCCCTGCGGACCGTGCTTTGAGTTCGACAGTTCGAGCCATCACTGTTCGAGCCTGGGGTGTATTTTAACATTAAATGTATAGGGGAATTGCCGGGACCGACGAACCAGTCTGAGCGATCCCTGGTGTTCGAGACAGGCGAGTTCGAGCGACCAAAGTTCGACTGTATATGTTTTAGTAGCTTTTTAACAAACAGTGTGCACCCAGTCAGAATTAGGTCCACACGCTTTGCCCCTATACTTACATTTATAAAAGTCACATAATCTCAGCCAAAATATGCAGCAGACGACTAAAGCAGACAGGATGTTAAGATGAATTTTCGCAGGCACTTTTCAGGGGCAGATCCAGGATTTCTGGAAAGGGGGTTCATACGTATAAAGGTGTGGGGATTCGCTCTGCTGATTTAATTTCATTTTTCTTAAATATCCCATGAAAATGAAATAATTTGGTCTCAATGAGACCAAATTATTTCATTTTCATAGGATATTTAAAAAGGGGGGGGGGGGGGGGGAGGGGGTTCGAAAAAACCCTCTGAACCCACTCTGGATCTGCCACTAGCTTTTAGGGATAAACATGAAACTTACAAATTTCTTGTGTTCAGTGGCTGTATTTACGTCTCCAACTCTGAGGGCATTGGTCACATGATGCCAGAGCTTCCTGGACTCAAATTCACCTTGCTGTTCCATCGGTCGTACTCGCTTGTGCCAGATTTTGATCTTACTTACATCTACCAGCTTCTTCTCTTCCTAGATCAGAATAGAATATAGAAACTTGTTCATATTATGAAATCTTAACTGCAGCAGACGACAATTTATGTGACTAAGGGAAAATAAGGCTTGATATTTCATGTGAACTGTCTACCGGCAGACGATTTATATGAAATCAACGTCGGGCCTGACTTGGATCCAAACTGTTTGACACACTGATAGTATTCCTGAAAGAACACATTCGATGGCACGCCATCGCAAACCCCCATGCTCTCGAAGAAATCTAATGGTAATTGACTCTTTGACCCCATCCCAAGGTCACCAGTTTGATTGTAGGTTAAATTTTTCAATGTATCCTGGTCTACTGCTCATCCCCTTTAATTTGATATGCCACATGACCATGTTCAGAAAATTAAATGTTTGACCCCTCCCCAAGGCCCCAGGGGGCGGGGATCTAAAAAATTGTGCCGGTGCATATACCATTCATGTGAGTAACTCACACACCATATCTGGTTGAATATCTAGAAAAAATTTTTTTGAAACCTCCAACCCCCCACGGTACCCCAAGTCCCACCCCTGGGCATGACCCAGGAGGCCGAATGAAAATCCCGGCTGATATGTTATCTATATTTCATTTGTGAGAAGATACACAAAGTTTGGTTTAAAAATCTTTGAAATTGACTTTGTAATTCAGATTTAATAATATTTGACCTTTTGGCCCTTCCCCAAGGCCCCAGGGGGCCGGGACCAAAAAAATGGTGCCAGTGGATGTGCCATTCATGTAAGTAACTCACACACCAAATCTGGTTGAATTTCGGAGAAAAAAAATTTGACCCCCCCATCCCCCATGGTACCCCTTAGTCCCACCCCTGGGGCATGATCCAGGCGGCCAAATGAAAATCCTGTCTGATATGTTTTATATCTTTCATGGTTGAGTAGATACACAAAGTTTGGTTAAAAAATCTTTGAAATTGACTTTGTAATTGAAATTTAATGATATATAATGATATTTGACCTTTTGGCCCCCTTCCCATGGGGCGGCGCCAAAAAAAATGTGCCGTTGCACGCCCCCATTCATGTGAGCAACTCACACACCAAATTTGGTTGGATTTTGTCCAATGGTTTAGGAGGAGAAAGCGTGACGGACGGATTGACGGAGGCGATTGCAATATCCCCGACACTTTTTCTTAAAAAAGCGTGGGGATAAAAAGTTGATTTTGAAAAAAATCAGCAGATGACATCTCAATTAGCTGCAAGTCTGTGTTTTTAAACATATTCATCAGATGAGTAGATATAATAGAGGATCGTGTACATAAGTGCTCATGTTTTACAAGTTGGGGAAAAGAGATAAAATGTGAGGCTTGCCGAGCTTTAATCACTTTTCTGCAACAAGTTTAATAAATGCAAAATACTGCAGCAAGAATGTTAGGTTCTATTTATCATATATAGTATACAAAGGGTTAAAATTAGAGAATGTCTTACATTTGCATAGGAAAACTCCATGACTCCGTTCCATTCTCCCTGTACCTTACACACAATATTGCCTGTTGCCCCGTTCTTCACTTCTGCTGACACTCGATGTAGTTTACCTCCATAGAATGGCTGTAAAAACACATGAAATGATTTATTTGTTTGCTTTTATTCTTTACGTCCCAGTCAACAATTTTTCAGTCATGTCGGGATGGGCGTTCCTTGGTTGAACCAGTACAAAGCCGTTGATGTCTCTTGCTAAAGGACACAACACAGTAACTCGGCTCCAACAGCAGTGAAGTTTGAACCAGCAACCCTTCAATCCCCAGTCTAACTCTCTACCAACTGAGCCACTGCGCTCCACACATGAAATGATATTCAAATGCATTTACAACCATGCAACTACCAATTTAGCAATATATTCCAATGAAACATCTTGGGATAAGTGGTCAAAAGTATAAAATAGGCAGACCATTATTGTCATCCAAGTGCATGATGGACAAACTACATGAGAACTTGTTTATGTCTACATGCTCATTTCACTCAAACAATGAAAGTAGTTGAGAATTTGTTAAAAAAAAGCTTATGGTGAAAAACTCATTGGAAAGAATATGTTTTTAAGTACACGTTGGAATTTCCTCTTTGTGAACCAACAACATATATTACAGAAAACAAGAAAAACTATTTTGGAGTTTGCACTTAACCCAAGTCTCATGTCCATTGTTTGTTTGATTTGATTCTTTACGTCCCAGTCAACAACCTTTCAGTTACTTCTGTACAGGTCTTCCTTGGTTGAACCAGTACTAAGCTAGGATTAATGTGTATCTGACTTGCTCAAGGACACAACGCAGTGACGCTGTTGATGCTCGAACCCGCGGCCTTCAGTCTCAGGTCAAGCACTCTTCCACTGAGCCACTGCGCTCCTGTCCTGTCTATTGTCTCCCTCTTTAAAACATCTCAACCTGTCAATCAGTATTAAAATACCTGTCACTATATATTTGCATGACAGCTTTATCTCCAAATTTGCTTTCATGTACTACCTATTTACTAACCTGGTAGTTGCACGGTTGCAAATTTATTGTGCTGTAGGTACCCTAGATATTTGGCCACCATAAAGCTAGTATAGATATCCTTGAGCTGGGCCAGCTAGAGACTAGTTGGAGACACAAAATAACAAGAAAATGGCCAAATTAATATCAGTTCTCAATGAGACGGTTCTTTTGAGAACCCACAACATGTTTTGGTTGAGAAATAAGATTTTTATTACACTCTTATCTGGAGGCCTGACCTATTCACCCTTGGTATGAAAAGTAGTTAGTTTTTGACATGTCACATGACCTATTGTGAAATCACATGACCTGTTGTGACATCACATGATCTACTCACCTTGGTATGGAAAGTAATAGCAGCTGAGTAATTAGGTGCTTGACTTGTCACATGACCTATTCTGATATCACATGACCTATTGTGACATCACATGACCTGTTGTGACATCACATGAGCTACTCACCTTGGTATGGAAAGTGACAGCAGCTGAGTAATTAGTTTTCTGACACGTCATACTTATTCTATCACCCATCTCAGCCCAGGGAGTCGTCAGGATAGACCTGGCATAGGCACTGGGTAGACCGAACACATATTCTTCATCAAAGTCTAACAGTTTCAATGTTACTGTAAGTACAAAACACAAAATAACCACTTTTATAAGTCACCTTATACTAACTGCATCGTTGCACGAAGACCTGATAAATGTTGCCTATCTTACGGCATGTGCCTTTATCAGGTCATCATGATGTTGCACTCTTTGAATGACTTCAAATCAAAACGAAACTCGATAATGAGGTCATAATCCCTAGTTTGAAGAGTGAAACAATGGGTGAAGTGATAAATAGAATACCAGGTTCGCATCTTTTGATATCAAGTTTACCAGGATCATTTTGAATCGCTCGGCAAGCCTTGCGATTTCAACAAGCATTCTCAAAGCCTTGCCTGGTAAACTTGATATCAAAAGACACTCACCTAGTATTCTCTATTTATAAAGATTCCTTTTTGTATGTATTGTTGAAATTAAGCTAGAAGGCTATACCTGACTAGTATCCAAAGCCAGTTGTTTCAGCTATAGAGGATCTGACATGTGCTCATGTTTTATTGAATTTATTAAACAAGTTGGGAAAAGCGATAAAATGCGAGGCTTGCTGTGCATTTTATTGCTTTTTTGCAACAAGTTTAATAAATTCAATAATATAAGAGCACAAATGTCAGATTCTATTTATGACATTACGACATTGAATTTTATTTCTGGCTTAAAAGGTTAAAATTTTGTCATTATGTACGCAATGTTGTTATGAAGGCCATTTCATACATGTAACGCTGGTTACGTAACCAAAAATCTGTAAACCACTAGTGGTTTATCGATTTTAATGCATGGTGTTCTTTCACTCCCAGATGCGACATCATATGTTATAAGACTTTTTATGTTTTCTCTATAAAGATTATGTTTGTGTTTATTGTCACACCACCAGCTAAGGTCACAGCTTATAGACTCATCAAACAGACTGGTAAAGCCATGGATCCAACCCGCAACCCCTTGTTTACAAGGCAAGTGGTTTATCCACTACACTACAGTGGCCCCAATAAAGACCATGTAAAACATGTTACCCACAAGGCAGGGCCAATTTTGGCCCCAGTGACATAATTTGAACTACCATGGTAGAAGACAATCAAATATCAATGCATTAGGCTTTGTGTTTTCTGACAAGATGCAGACTTTTTATGTTTTACTCAATTTAAGTCTCTGTAAATCATGTGATCCTAGGAGTGGGGTCATTTTTGGGCCATGGCTCTACTGGTGGTTTCAGAACAGAGTTTTTTTTAATGTTTTCCTTGTATAAGCCTATGTAAATCATCTGACTCTATGGCACCAGGGGCACATTATGAACAAACAGGGTAGAGGCCACTTTGGTCATCTACATACCAAATATCAATATTCCAGGCCTTGTAGTAGAGCAGACGACTGGCCAAAAGTCCTCTCCTTAAGGACTTTACTGGTCAGATCGGTGCAACATCAAGTGACATATACCAAAATGTTTGTTTGTATGTCCAGCTTCAGAATCCGGTTGATGACATCGTCGCTGATGAGTACTAACAGAGTTACGGCCCTTGAACCGTACATACCCATTATAACAGATTATCAGAATTTTGCATACAGTTGGCAGAAAGCATTGCATTTATTTCTAATAAGCATACATAATTGAAACATTTTTATGATTTATATGGTATTGGATTAGAAAACAATATTGAAATATAGTTTCAACATGTACGATACCTGAAGGTGTGTTTGTCCGTGTGTCTTTTTGTAAATAGTGTCAATGTAAAAGGGCAATGCTAACATTTCATAAACACAATTTTTAACCATAACTTAGTTCAAAATGCAAGTTTCATCTTTTTTTTTCATCAAGGTAAGCAACAGCATACACTTGTTTTAGTTCAAGCTTCAAATCAAGTTGTGACTTTTCTCAAGGTCAAAGGTCAAGGTCAAATAGGCATACCCCCCAAATCACAAAGAATGCGTATTTCATGTATCTGTTTATTAGTAAAAGTATAGTTTGTGCCTGTTTGAAGCTTAACTTATAAGTACTAGTCTTACATACTTAAATTCCACGTATTCTTTGCCACCAAAGGGGAATAAATACCCCCAATCAAGCGAGGCTTGAGCTATACCGTAACGGCCTCAGTTTGAATCACGTCAAGATGATAACCGCTTTATACTACCACATACGACTTGCCAGAATTCCTCTCCTTATGAACTTTGCTGGTAAGATTGTGCTAACATCAAGCGTCATATATACCAAAATATGTGTCTGTATGTACGACTTCAGAATCCAGTTAATGACATCGTCGAAGATGAGTACTTACACAGTTAAGGCCCTTGAACCGTACACACACGTTATATAGGATTATGCATATGCTGTATGCAGTTGGTCTAGAGCATTGCATTTATTCATAAGGACACGTTAATACAATATTGTTATGACTTGTATGGTATTGGTTAGAAAACAACATTTAAAATATATTATCAATACCAATGATACATGTACCAAAAGCTGTGTTTGTCCGTGTTTATGTTTGCAAATAGTTTCAATGCAAAAGGAAAATGCAAACTTTTCATAAAAAAAATCTTTATCTATATTGAAATAGTTCAATTGCCATATTTCGTCAATTTTGTTTCATCAAAATAAGTAATAGTCTACACTCTTTGTATGTCAGAGTTAAAATTTGTGTTATGACCTATTTAAATGTCAAGGGTCAAGGTCAAATAGACATATTTAAAATCACAATATTTAGTTTATTTTATTAGCCCACCTGAGTCATAAGCTCAAAGTGAGCTATTGTGATCGTTGGATGTCTGTTGTCCGTCGTGCGTTATCAACAATTGCTTCAAACGATATCTCACCCTAAAATAATGGCTTGAATTTAATCAAATTTGGCTGACAGGAATGGTCCTTATATGGCCCTCTCAAATAATTGATGAAATAGTATATCTAGATCACATGGGTAAAAATAGATTTTCGAAAACTTTAAAAATCTTCTTGTCTGAAACCACAAGGCTGATAGCCTTGATATTTTCTGTAGGATTATCTATTTTTCTTTTTTGTTCAAATTATGCCCATGGGGCCACAAATTGTCCCGCCTCTGGGTTCACATGTTTAACATAGGCCGTGTATAGATCTGCAGAGTGTGATTGTGGTATTTCCTGACCATACTCACTTGCTTTTTTTAAAATGGGAAACATGAAAAAATATTGTCTGAAACCATTTGAGCCTTGAACTTGATATTTAAAATTCTATTCCTGACTCTTGAGATTGCAAGGACTCTAAGTATTGCTATCAACCCGCTGGTCATATAGTCACAGGGGATTTAAAAATCATAACTGATTCAAGAATTCGTTCTATTATATGTAAGGGACCTAAATATAGGTTTCCTGTGCCAATAGACTTCAAATCATTTCGTGAGGAAATTGCAGGAGCCTTACAAGAATTTTGTAATCGCTGGTGTAAACGAGAGCATGTTGAGTCTAATGCCTTAAATAGTTGGAAACTAAATATTTTTAAAATCATTGATGGTAGAATTTCATTTTATTGCAATAATTTAGGTCTTCTACCACCTAAACCTAAATTCACTTTTAGACACTTGAAGAAAGGGATCCAGGAATTCCATAGGAAGTTTGTTTTGGCCCCCGCAGATAAGGCTGCTAACAATGTTGTGGTCGTTTGAAAAAGATACTATATTAACACCCTAAAGCAAGAACTTAGCACTGCAAAAACATATGAGCATAACAGGCTTGATGAGACGTCTATCGTTGATAGGCATCGATGCCATATGGCAGCTAAGTTTGGGTTGTTTGTTAATGAGGACCATAGCAAGCTTCCTACGTTATACTGGTTACCTAAACTTCATAAACGGCCCTATAAGTCGCGTTTTATTGCTAATTCTAGTGCATGTACAACTACTGAGTTGTCTATTCTTTTGACTTCTTGTCTCACTGCAATTAAAAACCATGTCATTAAATATTGCACAACAGTTTATGAAAGAAATGGTAAAAATTTATTTTGGTCTATTAATAATTCAGGTGAAATTCTTAATAAATTGAAGTCAAGAGGTTTTCTAGCATCTGGTTTGTCTACATATGATTTCTCTACTCTCTATACTACATTGCCTCATAATCTAATAAAAGAAAAACTAACAGAATTAATTGAACAAACATTTAACAGAGAGGGCTCACTTTATTTGGCCTGTAATGATAAAAATGCCTTTTTTTTTACTTCTGAACAACCTAAACGATATAAATTGTGGTCATGTCAGAAAATGTGTGATGCGCTCCATTATCTTTTGGACAATATATTTATAAGATTTGGCTCAAAATTATATAGACAAATTGTCGGTATTCCAATGGGTACTAATTGTGCTCCTCTTGTTGCAGATTTGTTTTGTTTTGTTATGAGAGAGACTTTATGTTATCTCTGTCAGACAATAATCAATCTGATGTTATTGAAGCTTTTAACTCTACCTCCAGATATTTAGATGACTTACTTAATATTGATAATCCTTATTTTGAACAAATGGTAGGTCAGATATATCCCACTGAACTTCAGTTAAATAAGGCGAATTCTTCTGATACTGAAGCTCCGTTTTTGGACTTGAACTTGTCAATAACAAATGGCATAGTTTCTTCTAAAATTTATGATAAACGGGATGATTTTAATTTTGAAATAGTAAATTTCCCATTTCTTGATGGAGATGTTCCTCGCTCTCCTTCCTATGGTGTATATATTTCTCAGCTTATTCGTTTTGCTAGAGTATGTTCTAATGTTGATGACTTCAACAACGAAAACTTATTTTTAACTGCTAAATTATTAAAACAAGGTTATAGATATCATAAAATTCGAAAAGCATTTTCTAAATTCTACCACAGACACTCAGAGTTAATTGTTAAATACAACATTGGGTTAAAAACTCTTCTGCAACAGGGCATATCAGAACCTATATTTTATGGTGATTTAGTCTATAAATTCAAACGAATTGTTGGAAAACCTAATTTTAGTGATCAATTCAAAAAGATAGTTAAACGTTATATAAGGGTTGGATATAACTTGGATATCATGCGACAATCTGCATGCCTAGTTGTAAACCCAATCACGGTTTATAGCTATGGTTTCCTCTTTAATTGCACGACGGTGGGTCATGCCTCAGACTCTATGACGGCTCTGACGTAAAGCTTTAATCTTTGGGTTGGTGCCTGATGCTTATCTGTAGCTGGACCCATCGTGGCTCATCTTGAGGTTTTCTTTAGCTCTGACTATCTGTGAGTCATGAGCCCTTTTCTTTGTTTCATCATGGTGTAGTAATTTGATTAGAGTGTTTTTCCATGATGATACATTGCATTAGTTAGATGGCCTCCATGCGAGCTGAACATTTTTTGTACTTCAACAACAGCAGAATCTAGGGCGCAGATTTGGTGCCAGTAAAATGCATTTAAGCCCCCCGGTGGCTTAGGTTGCTGTCCGTTCTAAGGCGGTGGTTCTGTTGTTTTTGACTTTCTGTTTATTGTAATATACTCCCATTGTGGGAGTCTGTAATTGTTCTATGTTTTGTTGTACGTTACTTTATGTCCATTTTAGTATTGCAATCATCTTGATGGTGAAGAGAGAGCTGATTGCTTTGCTTAATTTGTCTTCCTGGTGTCTCGTGATGGTTGAGCGGCTCTTCCTCACGGTGCCACGGGCATGTCTGCAGTTTGTGATTGTGGTATTTCCTGATCATACTCATTTACTATTTTTGATATTAAATATGTAGCATCATTTAGTAGACCTCTACTAATTTTGTTAAAATTATGGTCCTAGGGCCAATTGTGGCCCGCTCCAGATTCACATGTTTTCCATAGGTTTATATAGGGTACACATAACAAATCTTCTTGTCTGGAACCACTTGGCATGCAGCCTTGATAATTGGTATTTGTATCATCTAGTAGACCCCTCCACCAGGTTTGTTAAAATTATGCCCATGTTGCCAAAATGGACCCATCCTGGGGGCCACGTGTTTTACATAGGCTTTAATAGGGAAAGCATAAAACAATATTCACAGAGTTGTA
The DNA here is from genome assembly GCA_964019695.1 of Loripinus fragilis. Taxonomy (NCBI): domain Eukaryota; kingdom Metazoa; phylum Mollusca; class Bivalvia; order Lucinida; family Lucinidae; genus Loripinus; species Loripinus fragilis. Next base: position 79,330,375 of record OZ026519.1, read on the forward strand.
TCGTCAACTAGTGCTACTTGACCAACTTTGTTCAAATTATGGCCCTTGGTTTTATATAGTTTTTTTACAGCAAATATAAAAAAATATTGTCTGAAACCACATGGCCCAACGCCATTATATTTAGTATGTAGCATCACAAAGTAGACCTCTACTGAGTCTGTTCAAATAATTTCCGTGCAGACAAAAACAAGCCACGAAGGCTATATAACTTTATTTAAATAAAGCACAAAACCCTTCCTGTTTTACCCACAAGGCCTGGAGCTGCCAAGTTTATTCAAAAATGGATTCACCAAGGGGGATCACATGTTTTACATTGGCTTGTATAGTTAAAACATAAAAAAAATCTTCTCTGGATCCACTTAAGTTCTAGAACAATGTAGTATCGTCCAGTGGTTCTCTTTTATTATGCTTTATTGCTGTCACCTTTTTGGAATACAAACGCCGCGAATAGCATCAAAGTACTGTGAGGTTTCCATTATATAAACGTTGCCATTAGAGAAACATCAAACATACTGTATATGCTAAATTTTCTGAGAACTGGACAGTTTCAACATAACTTTGATTGTACTGTCATCACTACCAATGACTTCAGAGTCAACACATACAATATTTTGTCTACATCTTGGTGTGTTTTAATCTAGATCTGATAGAAAAAATGTCAACCATTTGCAGGCCCTGTTTATTTGGTGTATTTTAGAAACATGTTCTTGGAAAAATATGAATAATTTATAACATCAATTGCAATAAGGTAATTGAAAGTGGTATGCAATTAAAGTACATTTATTTCTGAATAAAAAAGACTAAAAACAGCTCATTGTTAATTTAAAGAGCGGACTTTTGACGAGAAAATGTGAGTTAGTAAGGTTATCATTTGAGGTTAATGAAATAATCTGTAGGTTACAGTATGTCTTGCAGGGTCGTCCTGAAAAGGATGTTTAGCAAATTAATTTGGTTTATCTAAAGTGTTAGGGTACCTAAAACTAACAAGATACAAAAAAAGCATTAGAGTTTTCCAAAGCAAAGATGAAAATCTAAGCAAAGCAGGAAAATGATACATAATATCTGTATATAGAAAACTTAAAAGCTACATACTGTTTAGATTTAGAATAGTCATCATTTCTTGTGAAATATGAAGCCATTAAGATTGTCAGTATATTCGTACCTCACCCACTTTGTCAATGATCATTTACTCTGATTTGGTGAAAGAATAAAATGCAGATACACATTTATGTTGTGTGATATAGGAAGACAAATGCAAATGTCATCAAATTATATAAAATGAAGGAAATTTCAATATTTCACCAATATTTTGGGACCATTGATTCATTTATTTATAAGGCCTATTATATTGATTTTTAATCTTAAAACGACGCAAAATCAAGAGCAATAATGCATGTTCCATGCAGTATTTTATATCGCTAAAGCAATACAAAAGATTCTGTAAAGTGATGTAAACCCAAATGTATCTTATATTTTATTGCAATCAGATCCTCAGTAGGCAAGTTATTGGAGGAAAATTCGATTATAGATCCATTTTCTATGTGTGAGTCTTGCCATTAAGGGACAACAACTCGTGGTTAACAAAATAGAAATATGTAGCAGAAACAAAGGGTTACATGCATTAAGGGGCTTTTTGACCCCCTCTAGAGCAAAAAACTGAAAGTTGCTTTTCACCAATTTCATCCTAGTGTTTTGTTAGAAGAATAGCCCCAGTGTAAAAATTCTGGCCATTATTTCCTTTTACCGGTTGCTATGGTAACCAAAATGGCTAAAAAAATAGGTTTAAAATAGAGAAATTGCTATTTTAGGCCAAATTTGAGGCTTTTGGAGACCGATTTTTTAACAAAAAGATATCAGCACAAGCAAATTTCAAAAAAACCTTTTAATATATTATGTGCCGTGATAATTCTCATCATCTGTTATTATTTTTTTTTTGGTATTTGCTTGTGCTCTATATTAATTCCTCTGTTACATGTCTCAAATTTGCTCCAAAATGGTCATTTTCCTATTTTCAGCCTATTTTGGCGGCCATTTTTGTTACCATAGCAGCCGTAAAAGTCGAATCGATACGAGAACTTTACCCTTTGGCTATTGTTCTAATAAACTAATAAGAAGAATCTTGTAAAGAGCAAATTTTATTTTTTGACCTCATAGGGGGGCCAAAATAGCCTCTTAATGCACGTACCCCTTTTGATCTGCAGTTTGGCATAGTATTGTTTCAGGATAGATTTAATCCTATTTAGAAAATAAGTTTTCAAATTAAACTTATTGAGCTAATATTATTTTACTGCATTTTTCCATACAAAACAATGGTAAAAATAATCAAGGGCAGTAACTCTTCCTAGAATATCTAGATAGTTTAATGCATTATAATTGTGTTTGGCGTACTAAGTATATTAGCCCCAGTAAGTTCCAGGTATAAATAGTAACATATATTCAAGTTATAAGGTAAATTGTGTTTAGCCTTGCAAGAGTTATGGTTATTGGTGCCACTAGTGACCTAAAATGATTTTCTTGGGTGTGCTTGACAATCTTAAGAAAGATCGTGTAAATGCACTTGCAATACAGTTACACTGTCAAAAAATTTTCTCTTCGTATTTAGGCTATAAAAAAAATGGGTGATTTAGTATTATAAGACTTTTATCGATGTTAGCGTTTTCACCTCATCTTATAGGTGGGTGGGGTATTTACATGCTAGTAGTTGCCCCAAAGCATTCTATTTGTAGAAATTAGAATCTAGAAACCCTGTTGACATAATTGAGGCACTGATCATTAAATTATTATTCATTTTTAAAGACATAAATCTAGCGGGCAGTTTCTTAAGTTGAAAGTTTCTAATATATGTTTATTCAAAGCAGCTGGGTTTTGAAATAGGATATAACTATAATATACGAAGAAAATAGTTCCAAACCCTTTTTCTCTGACTAAAACTTAATTTATTTACTTCTTAAAGTGCTGTCATGAATAGTGATGGCTATATTTATTTCCTGAATGCATGATTTTGATTATATTCCAAAACTGACACCCATAATCTCTCATAATATGATCAAAATGGGTGGGGGTATATCAAGGGGACTTAACTCGGTCAGTACTCAAAATCAGCGGTGTCATCATCTGCTTCTATTTACTAGAGACTCTACATTTTTGTTTGGTACATGTACATGTATATGATACTAGATGTTAGCAAAATTTGACCAAGTTCACCCTCAAACAGCCCTGAGATCTGCAGTAGTAATAGGTGGGTGGGGCATTTACATGCTTAGCGTTGTCCCCGAAGCATATCCGTATACAGAAATTGGAATCTAGAAACTCTGATAACATACATAAAGAAGTATTCTTTAAATTCTTAGCCCTTTCTAAGGACATAACACTAATGGGCAGATTCTTAAATTGAAAGTTTCAAATATATTTTTATTCAGAGGAGTTTTGACACCAAATTTACTTTTAAAGACGAACAAAAAAGTTTGAAAGCCCATTTCTCTGACTAAAACTTAACTTTTCTACTCTTTCAAAAACCGTTATGAGCAATGATGGGCATTTTTTTCTTACTGGGTGTTTCATCTCAATTATTTAACAAACTAATAATCATAACCTCTTATAATATGATCAAAATGGGTCGTGTAATTCAAGGGAGATAACTCGGTTAGTACTCAGAATCAGATGTGTCATCAAGTATTTCTATTTACTAGAGACTCTACATTTTTGCTTGGTATATGTACATGTACATGACACCAGATGTTAGCAAAATATGACCAAGTTCAACCTCAAACAGCCATGAGATCTGCAGTAGTAATAGGTGGGTGGGGTATTTAAATGCTTATGTTTGCTCCCAGAGCATTCCGTATACAGAAATTGGAATCTAGAAACCCTGATAAGATAGATAGATAAGTGTTCTTTAAATTTTTAGTCATTTCTAAGGACATACCACGAATGGGCTGATTCTTAAATTGAAAGTTTCAAATATATTTTTTATTCAATGGAGTTTTAACACATATTTTAACTTTAAAAGACCAACAAAACAGTTCAAAAGCCCATTTCTCTGATCAAAACTTAACTTTTCTACTTTTTCAAGTACCGTTTTGAGTAATGATGGGTATATTTTTCTTCCTGGATGCTTCAACTTAATTATTTAACAAGCTAATGATCATAACCTCTTATAATATGATCAAAATGGGTGGGGTAATTCAAGGGGAGATAACTCGGTTAGTACTCAGAATCAGAGGTGTCATCAACTATTTTTAAAAACTAGAGACCCCAGATTTTCATTTGGTATATAACACTAGATGTTGCAAAGATCTGACCAGTAGACCCCTCTGACAGCCTTGAGATCTGCAGTACTATTGTGGCTTTAGCAGTTTCAGTTGGAAGGACAAGTCAAACTCAATATACCACCCTCAACATTTTAAAAGTTTGGTGCATAAATAGAGGGGCCAAGCAAAAGGAACTTGAAATATGGAGGATCTTACAGGAGTGCTCATGTTTTATTGAATTTATTAAACGAGTTGAGGAAAAGAGATAAAATGTGAGGCTTGTCGAGAATTTTATTTGTTTTTCGCAACAAGTTTAATAAATTCAATAATACAGGAGCACGACCGTTAGATTCTATTAATCACATGACATTAAAATTATTTTGAAATCATATTTTTGGCGTGAAAATGTTAGGGTTTTGCCATATGCGTGAAGTTGAAAGCGTCATTTCATAACGTTTCCCGAAAACCTGTAAATCACTAGTGGTTAATTGAATTGAATGCATGGTGTTATTTCACTCACAGACAGGACATCACACGATAAAATTTAATTACGATGATTTCTATTTTTTAAGCACGGTTTTTATGATTTTCACATGATTCACCTTTGCAAACCTTTGGACCTAGGTCAGGCCCCGAGGTTACAAAACTTTTTTCATGCTCAACTGGATTATGAAAATTATCATGCTAATAAATGTTAAAATGCCAACAATTGTTGACATTTTAACATTATAAGCGTGGTAAAATTGTTGGCATTCCAACATTTATAAGCATGATAAATACAACATCTGAGAGGCTAAAAGCAAGAAACTTCTTTATTTGTCGGTATTTTAGTTTTTATGAGCAGTTAAAATTTCGTGCTCAGTTGATTTGAGCATGAAAAAAGTTTTATAAACTCCCGGTCAGAGTGTCAGAAAACAGCTTGACACACTGATAGTGTTCTTCAAAGATTCTTTTTATTTTTTAAAAAGTCAGCAGACAACAACAAAAGCAGGAACACTATCAGAGTGTCAAATGGTTTGGATCCTGATCAGTACCCGTCAATCCTGATCTGGGTTCAAACTATTTGGAAAGGTTATCAGCAGATGACACAAGGAGAGAATTATCAGCCTTGCCAATGAAAAGTAAGCATACTTACATTTTCCTACCATCACCACACCTATAGACATTCCCATGAACTTTGATTTAGTGTAGATAGAGGCATTCAAACATACTTTCTTATCTGGGCACTCGAAATAAAACGCTGAAACTGAAAACAAGAAAACAGCTATGGTAAATGTTCAAAAATACAAACAATTTTCTCTTTCTGTCATCAGATGAAATTCCATTGGCATCGCTCCCATTACGCAGTTACGCAATAGTTACATTCAAGGGAGGTCACCTCATGTGGTCAAAAGTTATTTTCCATACCATAAGGAACCATACCATAAGGAACTGCTCTTAAAGGAAAGAATTCCTTTAAGAGAAGTTCCCGTTTCGAAAAGGGACACAATTGGAATCACTGCTTGACCCAGAAGGCTCCCTTTGATGTGCGTAACTTTTTCAGCCTTCTGGCTACGCCATTGAATTCACAATTTTTTTGCATGTCCAAGAATAGCAAATAGGGATGACTCTGACCAGCCTGCTCCATAGAAGCAGTCTGATCTGGGTCTGCACTGTTTGTCAAGGACTTTTTGGCAGGCAAAAGTGTTCAAAATTTTATAACATAGACAGTGCTCATAGACAATATGCTCTCATTGTTATGACATTACAATGCTGAATCTCTACAAAGATGGAAAAATCTTGCGTTTCACAAACTGCAAGGAAATATTTTTTCTGAGTTTGAAATTATGTGCTGAACTACTGTTTGGCCCCATGAGTAGCCCTCAACTTTTACAAACTGATTAATTTGTTTATATAAATTTAGCCTTAAACATTGGTGCAGTCAGACAGATGGGTGGACAGATTTTTACGTCTATATATTCTGATGACCAGATCCCTTTGTTTGATTAGATTCTTTACGTCCCATCAACAATCTTTCAGTTATATAGCGACAGGTCTTCATGGGTTGAACCAGTACTAAGCTGGAATAATGTTCTTGCTCAAGGACACAATGCAGTGATGCCGGTGAGGCTGGAACTCGCATCCCTTCGGTCTTGAGACAAGCACTCTAACACTGAGCCACTGAGCTCCCTCCAAATCCCTCTAATTCAAACTACTGATAATTTGAAGCAAAAACTCTCAAGTTAATGAGATTAGAACGTGTTTGTGGTGGAATAAAACAATTATTTTGGATAGCCATAGTGGTAGGAGTACAACAGGTCCAGATAGACAAAAAAATTGACGTAAAACCGAAAATGTTTTCATTTCCATCAATTTTAACATTTGTTGTGGGTGCTCAAAACAACCTTCTCATTGAGACAGTTCTTTTGAGTACCCACAACATATGTGTTGGTTGATAAATATGAAAATTATTTTTTAATTACATAACACACAATATATGTTTTGGTTGATAAATATGAAAATTATTTTTTAATTACATAACACACAATATATGTTTGGTTGATAAATATGAAAATTATTTATTAATTACATATCACACAATATATGTTTTGGTTGATAAATATGAAAATTATTTTTTAGTTACATAACACACAATATATGTTTTGGTTGAAAAATACGAAAATGATTTTTTAATTACATAATACACAATATATGTTTTGGTTGATAAATATGAAAATTATTTTTTAGTTACATAACACACAATATATCTTTTGGTTGACAAACATGAAAATTATTTTTTTAATTACATGACACACAATATATGTTTGGTTGATAAAAATACGAAAATTATGTTATAATTACATAATACATGTTTTGGTTGACAAATAAGAAAATTTAATTTTTAATTAAGCACTCTTATCGAGAATACAATGTTTACTGCCGTCTTACCAGGTGGATGATGTGACACTTGCTCAGCACAGTAGGTCATTAAGTAGGGTTTCCTATCATTGTCACCCTGACCCCCTGAGGGATCAGGTGGAATCTTCCAAGAACAATGGAATGTCTCTCCAATAATAGGATTATATGGTTTCTTAGCAACAGATCCCTGAAAAATAAACAGATGTATTTTTGAAACAATTCAGGGTTCCCAAAGAAATTCAAAATCATAATTCCATGATTTTTTCATTATTTTCAATGATCAACAATGTAATTTCCATGACAATTAAATTTAACGCAGGGCCTCCAACCTCTCCTTTGCATCTTCACCACGCTGAGTATAAATGCGGAATGCAACAACAGTAATGTATTTAAATAAGCATGCTTGTAAACCATGCATGCATTTTTAAATAATTAAAATTTGAAACCACCAGTAGCCAGAAAACTAGCTGTCAGGCACGCAAGTTTTGTGTGTCTGACAGCTAGTTTACTGGCTACTTGTGGTTTCGTCAAATTATTTCACAAAATTCCATGATTTTTCCATGATTATATAGGTTTTTTTCAAATTCCATGATTTTTCCATGCATGGAACTTTTTTTTGTGATTTCCATGATTTCCAGAGTTTGTTGGAACCCTGATTGGCTCACAGTAAAAGCTCCTCTGCACAGTCTCACAAGAGCCTTCATTGCTTGCTAGTAAAATGTCAGGACATAGATAAAAGCAAAGGCAAAATTTAGGCCTCAAGCTCCACTAGACAGCTGCACAGGGCTGTCTTAAGAATGACTATGACAGGGATTGTCCTAGGCCTGATTTGGAGCCAAATATTGGCCCCTTCCCAATTCAAAACGAGCAAAAACTTCCCAAAAGGTTTACATCATTCCCACTTTCTTAGTTCTACATTTTGGTGAAAATCCATGAAAATCTAAACAAAAATAGCAAAGTTACAGATGCATGAAAATTTGCATAAAAATGTGAATGAAAACATGTTTATGCAAATGTTCATGAGTTAGCAACAAATATGTTACAGCTTTACACTGCTAATTTCTTATATGGGTCTCGATGCGAGAAAACCTGTCTTCGAGGGTTTGCAAACAACACAGGCGCAGACCAGCCTTAGCATCCGGGCAGTCTGATCAGCGCCTTTGCTATTCGTTTTTAGGAAAGTATCATATTTAAACTTGATACAGGTGAAATTTCAATTTTCTAGCTAGTCTCTGTAGCTTAGGAGACTGGTTTGAAACTAGTTTTGTCAGTAAACCCGAAGACAGGTTTTGTCGCGTCAAGGCCCATATGATTTTTAATCCATTTAAAATGGCAGTCCATTTCTTTTAGGCTGCATTAAATTGTTCCAATTTTGATGGTCCAAACTGTTCCAATTTTGATAGTCCAAATGCTTTTTTTCCCAAATTCAACAAGCCCCTAGCCTCGACCTCAGAAAGGTAGGAATATCCCTGTATGCATACACCATAAGTACAAATATATTGTTCGCTTGTCCAAATATAGAAAACTACCTGTCTTCCTGCGTGAAATGACGTAAGGTACCATTCTAATACTGCTAACATCCTATCTTCAGGATCAGATGAATATATAACCCTACCTGTCTTCCTTCAGGATCAGATTAATATATAAATATAAATTCATACGAGACAAACTTTGCATATATCTTGAAAGTGCACCATGATCTTCTGAAGGCTGACTGTTTAATTATATGTGTTATATATTGTACAAATGTTACCAGGTTGCACTCTAAATAAATTATTAATCTATTCTATATAACCCTACCTGTCTTCCTGCATGAAATGAAGTAAGGTACCATTCTAATACTGCCAGCATCCTATCTTCAGGATCAGATAAATCTGTTATTCTGAAAAAAAAAAATGTAATAGCCTAAAGTTGTGTTTGTAAAACACTGTGTCTTGAACCACTGGCTTGTCCATAAAGATGGTGGTCTTTAAATATTAATAAGAGCCATAATGTTATAGAGGGCCTTTGAATCTGCCATTCTGATTTTTCAAATCCTCTTGCAAATCTCACATCCGTATCTGTTATATCTTAAATTTCAAAACCATCTGTTCAGTGGTTACTGAGAACTTGTCAAGACAAAATTTGGGCAAAAAGAAGAAGTCTTAGAGTACATTTAGTAAATTATTAACCCATTGTATTCTGGAAACCCCTAAACGGGTACTTTGGCAAAGTGAAGACCCAGATGAAATGCAGCATAATGCTGCATTTCATCAGGGTTTACACTGTTTACTATGATTATAAAGCCTTCAGGGACCAAAATACATCATACATAGGAAATTCTGCCTCTGATCCCTTAAAGTACACAATGGACAGTCCAGTGCTTATTGTATCAATATGCATGGGAAAATCCATCAGAATACAAAGGGTTAATAATAAATATAATAATATCAACTTTTTTGCCTTAACCTTGACAAACAGTTTGGATCAGGCACGACAAAATATTGAATATTTGGACACTCTGAAACAAATTTTTAAAAAAGTTAAATAAAATTCAGATTTAAGCTTGTATTGATTGGTGATTAACATTAGCCAATCATGCTGATAGCTGATATGCAACATGATAACCTATTTTGAGATATCTTAAATTTTAATTCTTTTATATGGAAATTATGACTTGCTTTTAAATAACAGACATTCCATATAAGAACATACAGAGACTTCCATTATAACGTCGAGTATACAGTCGAACTTTGGTCGCTTGAACTCGCCTGTATCGAACACCAGGGATCGGTCGAACTCGCTTGTCGGTCCCAGCAATTTCCCTATACATTTAATGTTAAAATACACCCCAGGCTGGTACAGTGATGGCTCGAACTCTCGAACTCAAAGCATGGTCCGCAGGGCAATTTTTTCATGTAAAAACGCTATGATGGCTCGAACCAAATATTTCTTTACATGAATCAGTCACACCCTTGATTTAAGTTCATTATTATTTTCATAAGCGCTCTGTGACAATGATGATTTTACCCTTGGGTTACCTAACTGACGAGCGGAACGTGTGAAGCAACAATTAGCGGCAATTTAGCAGATCAAAGATTTGAGTAAGTTCTCACTTGTCACCACTTAGTAGGGCGGTCGAAAATAATTAAAGACAATGAGATGTTTTGTAATCAAGAATTCGCGTGTCAAAATTAGTAAAACATGCCTGGCTGGATAAAGACAGGCATCAGATTGTGCGGCCCCGTGGTACAGTCTGATCCGCATCTTGTTGTAAACATCCTGCGGAGTTTGTCATTTTTTATTCGTCGTTATTAATTGAGACTTGCACATTGTGAATAAAAATAAGAAACAAACTTGTTTTTTTTCTTTTATTGTTCTAAAGGAAACGATAAACAACCGAACATAAACTGTAACGAAACCTAAACAGGAACATTCACCCACAAGAAGCCTACTCGATAGCAAATGCATTGATCAGCCTGCGCATATGCGCATGCTGATAAATGTATTTACTTTCAACAAGTTCATCCGCTCTAGCGTGCATAGGGCTATTGATCAGTGACAGGTGTCATGTGCGCGTTGCAACTTTGGTCGATAAAAAACGTGGTGTCCATGATGACATTAAGTACACATGAACCAACTTGAAAATTGTAGGGCAAGGTATCGCTCGAACACATGGATGGGTCGAACTCGCAGCGACGGTCCCGACGAGTTCGAGCCATCGAAGTTCGACTGTATATGATAAAATCTTAGCGTTTTTCATGCAAAAACACAATTTAAAAGTAGTTTTAGGGTCATATGATAAAAAGAATCTAACATTCGTGCTCTTGTATTATTAAATTTATGACAGTCATTGCGAAAAAGCGATTAAATGCTTGGCAAGCCTCACATTTTATCTCTTTTTCCCTACTCATTTAATAGATTCAATAAAACATGAGCACTCATGTAAGATCCTCTATTTATTTCACCAAACATTTTTTGGTCTCACCAGGTGAAGTAAATGTTATATATACTTTTGAAGCATAACAGATTTTGCACTTATGATGTCATACATGATGTCATATCTACCATCATCATCATAATCATATTTTTGATTAATGTGCAGGTGCAGGGGCACAATCCACATCAGTGGGCCCCCTTCCAGGTAACTGGCTAGTTGCACCCACAGCAGATCTCACATCTGATCTCCAGATGCTCCTTTCTTGAGGGTCAACTGTCATGAGCTTTCTCTGTCAGGTTCTTCCATGTTAGCTTGGGCCTTCCTGCCCACGCCTACCATCAATCTGTATATCACATGCTGTTCTGACTGCACCACAAAAACGCTCCACGTGCCCAAACCAGCAAAGCCTTCTCTCTCTCCAACTTATTCAAATATATACTGAACAGCAAAAGAAACGCATATTTTGCATATTTGGTATAGTGTACAAATTTGGGTTTAAATACTCATTAAATTATATGTAAGGTATCATTGATGTATGGAACATGTGTATAATCAAATGCATCACAAATGGATGGCTTATTGTAATAAGAATAATAAAGGGGCGTAACTCTGGGCGTAATAAAATAACTCTCAATAAAGGCAACTTTCGAGATGGCCTAAAACCACCGAACGGATTTGAATGAAAATCACTCTGCATGATGATCTGGACATACAGAATACTTATAAAGGTTAAATTATCTGATATTCTTCAAGGTGAACCATTTAGACCCAGTTACATTATCAGACAAATAACCGGAAGTGTGCTTAATACAGGCAAGAAAAGGGTCCAAACACTTGTTTTAAACGGTTCCGTTGGACAGTACCTTACTTGACATCAACCATACTGTGCAAGATTTTCTTACACCCCCAAAGATTCCAGCGATTTTCAATACTAATGCAAAAAATGCAAAAATGAAGATTTTTGGATTAGCAGTATAATTTCTACAGCAGTGAATTTTAAAGTTTTATGGTGTTTTCTTGTCTGTTACAATGTGTTCTCATGACATTCAATGAAATCGGATTCAAATCATGTTTTTTCCAATGTATGGCACTGTTTTTGCGTTTTTTGCATTAATTAACAAAAAATAATATTTTAATGTGTAATGACGAATAAAATGGCCTGGAACGGACGCATGGGTCAGTTCAAACATGTTCATGTCATTTAGGGTAAAATTTGATAAGGGTCTCTGGTATTAAATTGATATTGAATAATATGCGTTTCTTTTGCTGTCAAGTATACATTACATAAAAACAACATCTTGCTGTGTTTCATTACTTTTTATACAATAAAAAATCTTAGATGGTTTCTTTAAGGGGAAAAAACTTGGGGAGATGTTGTCTTATTTTTTTGGTGACGACACAGCAAGCTCAACTTCTGCATTTCAATTGTTTAATATTTACCTTAAAAATACATCTGGGTGGGCCATACAATCAGCAAATAATTCTAATAAAGAACGTCTTTCTAATATAAAAGTAGGTAAAACAACCTGAAAAAGAACAATAAAAATAAATTTTAGAACAAGTTACATGCTCTGGTCATGAAAAATTAAAGGGATAAAATGGCTCAGAAGTCGACCATTTGTTATCTCACAGAAACGTATCAAAGTTTTTCTATACATCTAGAATACAGATTAATGCCATTCTGTACCTTTGTTGACAAATTAAAAAGTCGCAACAACAGAAAATATGAAAATAATCAATCTGAAAATGCAGAAGACAAAATCTCCTTAGATTTTCGGAAGTTTTCGCCGTACGATACTGGGCATGCGTAAGGTATTTCATAACAAACTGTCATTCATGGGAGCTGGCTTCCTGATTTTATTTGTATTGATTTGCAAACAATTTGGCGTTGAGGGCTGCAAAAACCATTGCATATCATTTCTACACCACAAAGAACCAGATTGCATTCATAGATGCAAACGTGTGATAGGCCTAGTTATCAGCTTGAAACGATGTAAAATCCGTAAAATACTACACGAAATGGAATCGAGGCTCTCGACGGGAAATTGCAGTAGAGTGTACAATTTTATTTTGACACAGCGTATGTTGTACACACTAATGAATTATAGATAGAGTAATACAAAAAAGGAGTCTGTTTTGCACGGAGATATCAATTATAATTTTATAAAGTTTCGAAGACTTTAGCGCTAACTATTTGTCTGATAAAATGTGTACGGTAGTAGGCATTTGAACAGCCACGGTTACGCATTCCTCTTAACACAGGAAATGTTTCCCTACAGGAGCCTCGCAGTAATTTGCAGTTTGTATAGAAAGTGATTTTTGTAGCTTTATCTTTTTAGTTGTGGCGTTAATACTAGCATATTTGCAAATAATCATTCTTCATGAATTTGGCTATCTACATCCTACTTCGGTTTATATAATATAACGGCGTATAAATGTATATTTTGCCTCAGAAACCCAATATTTACATATCGCCAGACGAGATATTCTCATAGGTTCAGAAAAGACCTGCAAATTTATCAGGAGTCTTGAGTCCAGATACGACTTTTAGCCTCACCTACCTTTCTTCGTGCTTTCCGATGCTTACACTACATATTGATCCATTAAAAATTCCTTCCATTGTATAATATAATCACTAGCGAATACTATTTGTGTGTTGTTGTGCTTTTTAACAGACAACGTGTTGTCTTTTTAGCACATGGTTTGGCGGAACAATACGCGGGTGCGAAAATACTGACCTCTGGCTCAGACGCATATTATTAGTTTTCCGTAAAATATCTGTTGAATTTTGTCTGGTCACTTAAAAATAAGAATGGTACTAAACTGATAGAATTTATTCCAACACATATTTTCAATGTACTTTGTACCTGGATGACCTGGAATTGATGAATTAATTGTTCTAAAACAATTTATTTTTGGAAAGAAAAATATGGATTTTGAGACATAATATCCCTTTAAAAAAAATACTTGTTGAATATTTCTTCACAGAAAGAATCCAGATAACACTTTGCATGCTAGGTAATTTTTCATGCTTTTCATATGGTCTACTGAATTTTTTTATAATCAACTTTTTCAAAAAATTCTTTCAGGAATACCATCAGAGTGTCAAACAGTTTGGATCCAGATCAGGCCTGACACTTTGTCGGGCCTGATCTTGGTCCAAACTGTTTGCAAATGTTATCAGCAGACGACATCAGTAGGCAAAGAGTTAATAAGTACTGCAAATGTACAATATCATTTTGACAAACAGTTTCAACACAAGTTAGTTTTTTTTTTTAATTTACATGTTATTCTTTATCATTTTATCCCCCATAAATTTGATTCATCACATGATGTCATGTCTGGAAGTGATATAATGCCATGTATTAAAATTGATAAACCAGTACCAATAGTGGTTTAAATTTTTAGAAACATTATTTGGGCCTCAACGCGAGAATACCTGTCTTAGGGGGTTTGCGAACAACACAGGCGCAGACCAGCCTGCGCATCTGCGCAGTCTGATCAGTGCCTTTGTTATTCCCTTGTCGAAAAGTATCATATCTAGACTTGCTACGAGCAAAATTTCAATTTTCTAGCTATTCTATGTAGCTGAAGAGACTGGTTTGTAACTTGCTTTGTCAGAAACCCCGAAGACAGGTTTTCTCGCGACGAGGCCCAATAATAAAGTGTGTGGTGTACAAAATGACAAAATCTAAACATTTTCACACCAAAAAACATAATTTCATTGTATACTAGGGACAGTTTTTAAGGAGACCCCAAAATTCAAGTAGAAAGAAGTTAAACTTCAATGGTGAGCATTGATCCATGCACAACACCTGGGTATGCTAGCGATTATGCAACTGATTATCTCCCTTGGTATCCATCACCATTCCTCTTGTAATGCCTGGTCAAACTGTTGCAAATTGTTGCAGGGCTCACCCTGCCATTAGCCATTTGCTACTAAAACTGTAGAGTGGCTACAAATATATGTCATTGGCTAAAAGTACAGTCTAGGTGGTTCCAAAAATTACACATTTGTGAAAAAAGTGTATTTTGATCAGCTTTTGGAGTTTCGAATATTGCTTTTATTATTCCTTCACACTTTATAATTGTGCCATACTTTACTCTTTGGATGCTGGATTTTTTCAATACCATCCTGGTGTCAAACAGTTTGGATCACGATCAGGCCCAACATTTTGTCAGGCCTGATCTGGGTCAAAACTGTTTGCAAAGGTTATCAGCAGACATAGCGGGCAAAGAGTTAAATTCAAAACAACTTGTTGATAGTACTTTCTTGCTAAAACCTTGGCTAAACATAATTTCATTTGACTCCAGCTTTTTCCATTTGGCTAAAGTGTTAGCTACAACAAATTCTGAGCCAGGGTTAGCTCTGTGCTGCAACACTGGAGTCTGTTGCACACCTGGCATCCCAAATGTGCTCAATTGGCAACATATCAGCAGATTTGGCCGGTCATGACAGTGCTCTTACACCTTGCTATCTTAATAAGTAGATGGCAAAACATGATGCAATCCATGCTCAGCTGAGTTGAGCTCAGCATAAAAAGTTTTATAACCTTGAGGCCGGATATCTTACTTTCGTTAGGTCCATTCCTAGTTTAAGTTGTGAGAGTAGATGTAAGATGATAGACTTGTGTTCCTCCATCCCCTCGAGGTCAGAGTCCTTATACTCCTTCTCATCTTCTACCTCGTCTTCATGGTTGATAGGACCACCTAAAGATAGAGTGTCATAATATATTAGTAAGATCCATTCCTAGTTGTGAGAGTAGATGTTAGATGATAGACTTGTGTTCCTCCATCCCCTCAAGGTCAGAGTCCTTATACTCCTTCTCATCTTCTACCTCGTCTTCATGGTTGATAGGACCACCTAAAGATGGAGTGTCATAATATATTAGTTAGATCCATTCTTAGTTGTGAGAGTAGATGTTAGATGATAGACTTGTGTTCCTCCATCCCCTCGAGATCTGAGTCCTTATACTCCTTCTCATCTTCTACCTCGTCTTCATGGTTGATAGGACCACCTAAAGATAGAGTGTCATAATATATTAGTTAGAGCCATTCCTAGTTGTAAGAGTAGGTGTAAGATGATAGACTTGTGTTCCTCCATCCCCTCAAGGTCTGAGTCCTTATACTCCTTCTCATCTTCTACCTCGTCTTCATGGTTGATAGGACCACCTAAAGATAGAGTGTCATAATATATTAGTTAGATCTATTCCTAGTTGTGAGAGTAGATGTTAGATGATAGACTTGTGTTCCTCCATCCCCTCGAGGTCAGAGTCCTTATACTCCTTCTCATCTTCTACCTCGTCCTCATGGTTGATAGGACCACCTAAAGATAGAGTGTCAATATTAGTAAGATCCATTCCTAGTTGTGATAGTAGATGTAAGATGATAGACTTTTGTTCCTCCGTCCCCTCAAGGTCAGAGTCCTTATACTCCTCTCATCTTCTACCTCGACTTCATGGTTGATAGGACCACCTAAAGATAGAGTGTCATAATATATTAGTAAGATCTATTCCTAGTTGAGAGAGTAGATGTAAGATGATAGACTTGAGTTCCTCCATCCCCTAGAGGTCTGAGTCCTTATACTCCTTCTCATCTTCTACCTCATCCTCATGGTTGATAGGACCACCTAAAGATAGAGTGTCATAATATATTAGTTAGATCTATTCCTAGTTGTGAGAGTAGATGTAAGATGATAGACTTGTGTTCCTCCATCCCCTCGAGGTCTGAGTCCTTATACTCCTTCTCATCTTCTATCTTGTCTTCATGGTTGATAGGACCACCTAAAGATAGAGTGTCATAATATATTAGTTAGATCCATTCCTAGTTGTGAGAGTAGATGTTAGATGATAGACTTGTGTTCCTCCACCCCCTCAAGGTCAGAGTCCTTATACTCCTTCTCATCTTCTACCTCATCCTCATGGTTGATAGGACCACCTAAAGATAGAGTGTCATAATATATTAGTTAGATCCATTCCTAGTTGTGAGAATAGATGTAAGATGATAGACTTGTGTTCCTCCATCCCCTCGAGGTCTGAGTCCTTTTACTCCTTCTCATCTTCTACCTCATCTTCATGATTGATAGGACCACCTAAAGATAGAGCGTCATAATATATTAGTTAGATCTATTCCTAGTTGTGCGAGTAGATGTAATATGATAGACTTGTGTTCCTCCATCCCCTCTAGGTCCGAGTCCTTATACTCCTTCTCATCTTCTACCTCGTCTTCATGTTTGATAGGACCACATAAAGATAGAGTGTCATAATATATAAGTTAGATCCATTCCTAGTTGTGAGAGTAGATGTTAGATGATAGACTTGTGTTCCTCCATCCCCTCAAGGTCTGAGTCCTTATACTCCTTCTCATCTTCTACCTTGTCTTCATGGTTGAAAGGACCACCTAAAGATAGAGTGTCATAATATATTAGTTAGATCCATTCCTAGTTGTGAGAGTAGATATAATATGATAGACTTGTGTTCCTCCATCCCCTCGAGGTCTGAGTCCTTATACTCCTTCTCATCTTCTACCTCGTCTTCATGATTGATAGGACCACCTAAAGATAGAGTGTCATAATATATTAGTTAGATCCATTCCTAGTTGTGAGAATAGATGTAAGATGATAGACTTGTGTTCCTCCATCCCCTCAAGGTCAGAGTCCTTATACTCCTTCTCATCTTCTACCTTATCTTCATGGTTGAAAGGACCACCTAAAGATAGAGTGTCATAATATATTAGTTAGATCCATTCCTAGTTGTGAGAGTAGATATAATATGATAGACTTGTGTTCCTCCATCCCCTCGAGGTCTGAGTCCTTATACTCCTTCTCATCTTCTACCTCGTCTTCATGATTGATAGGACCACCTAAAGATAGAGTGTCATAATATATTAGTTAGATCCATTCCTAGTTGTGAGAATAGATGTAAGATGATAGACTTGTGTTCCTCCATCCCCTCAAGGTCAGAGTCCTTATACTCCTTCTCATCTTCTACCTCATCCTCATGGTTGATAGGACCACCTAAAGATAGAGTGTCATAATATAAGATTCTATAACAGGTATGAAAGGGGATAGAAATATCAGTCCCATTAGATCACTATTTTGCTCAGCACATTAAAGCCCATGCCTGATTCCACTTGCAAAAAAAGGCAGGACCCGTAGCACAATCGGTAGCGACTCTACTAGCGAGTCTGATTGCTGATCAAGGGGTCCATAGTTTGAATGTGGCCCAGCCAAATACTTTTGTGGAGATTGATCATGGAATATTTTCTGCTGTCATTCTCCTCCTTCCACTGATTCAAGAAGGGCTGCAGTCAGTTGCAAGGGAAAGTATGTGCACACAGTAATGGTAAACTGCTTAGTCTAATCTTGCCCAGAAAAAATTGTGGGAAGAAAAAACTGGCAAGGTCACCTAACTAACCAAGCCTTCTTCATGTCCCAATGTTATATCCACGCAATTTTGGTTCAAAACTGCCCACTAATTCATGAGATTTCTAGCATACAAGAAAGCATCACAGCGATGCTGAGCCAATGGTGACGTCAACCCTGACAGGATCCACACAAAAAAACAATATGTCCTCCTCCCCTTTGGTGGGAACATAGATAATAAGCAGATACTTGAGCAGACAAATGCTGTGAATGGCAGGAAAAGAGCTACTGTCCTGCCAGCCAAGAGTGACAGTGATGTCATGTTTTGTTTACAAAGTTATCAGTGACTTATAATCGATAGATCACTTGTGTATTAATCCTATCCGCAGGATAGGATTAATACACAAGTGACCTATCAATTTGCGTTAGCTCAAGTGGAGTGTACAAGTAAATGTTTTACTAAGCAATTGTAAACAAAATATTACGTCACTGTCACTCGTGGTTGGTATGACAGTAATATTTTTTATATTTCTTGTAGTTTACCTTGAGCTCAGTGACTAACGTGTATCAGTGGCTGGTGGAAATGTGAACTGCGTTGAATGAGATGACGTAAACAACCCACTAGAGGAAGGAACACTTTCTGTAGTACCTACTTGTATCATTGGCTGGTGGAAATGTGAACTGCATTGAATGAGATGAAGTAAACAACCCGCTAGAGGAAGGAACATTTTCTGTAGTACCTACCTGCATCATTTGATGGTGGAAATGTGAACTGTATTGAATGAGATGATGTAAACGACCCGCTAGAGGAAGCAACACTTTCTGTAGTACTATAAGTTCTGTTGTTGTTTATTAAAACGCGTGGTTTTCTGAAAATATAAACAGACAATAGATTAACCTTTTATCGATGAAAGGATTCTTTATTCTGATTTGTTACAATAAACTTTGGATGATCCATTAAATATATTGAGGGATAACAGGCTATAATTTCCAAATAAAATTGCATTTCTTTCTCTGATGAAGATTGTTTTTGTCTTAGCAAATAGTGTAGACCCTGATGAAATGACGCATCATGTGGCATGTCTTCTGGGTCTTACGGAGCTGTAAAACAGGATTTCCAACCATATATCCTACGATAAACCTTCAAATGAACATTTTGAATATGTTTATCCCCATTCTAATGCTGTTCTGCCAAATCTTGGAAAAATTGGACTGTTGAAACTGGTATGTCATCCAACTACATGTGACGAAATTAATGATGTCAAACTATTTCCAGCAGTATATCATGGGTATACTGTTGCAAATTTCTAACGTAATCGAATCAGATGTCATATTACATTAGCAAGTACATAAGAATTAGTACTGGTGAACCATCAAGTGGCCTGCCCAGGAACAGTGTATTAAAATAACTGATCCAGTCTGTTGACACTGAATGACCACAATACAGATAGCTCAATAGAATTCAAGTAAATAGGTCTTTGTCTGCTAGTGACGACTTCTGTCGTCTGCTGATATTTTCGCTAACAGTTTGGACCAAGATCAGGCCTGACAAAATGTCCGGCCAGATCTAAATCCAAAACGTTTGACAGTCTGATGGTACTCCCTGAAGAAATTCTTGAAAAAGCCAATTTTTTAAGAAAAACAAATCAGCACACAACAAAAAAAGCAACATGCAAAATTACCCAGCACGCAAAACTAAGTGGAAATGTGCCATTTGCGTATACATGTGCAGGAGTGCAGAAAATACGAACACGTGCTTTACAACATTATAACCTCGCTTGTATGAGAAAGTGAATACCGAAGAATGAAAAAAAAAACATACACATTTCATTCAATGCTCAACTTATTTTTCCCACAGAATTTCATATTTGTTAAGACTTTCCAAAGTCTGTACATTTTTTCTTCGGTCTTTAAGCTTTTTTATGTATAAATTTCAGTTTCCTTTTGTTTCCTTTAATACCATAATACAATGTTTGTAGATAAATATATAATTACTACTACACATCCCTATTTCTTTTGACTGTTGCCGAGCTGAGAAATCATTTTAAGAAAGAGCAGCCTGATCAGGGCATGCCTCCAGATAAGTGTGCATAATTGAATCTCTTATTTCTCAACCAAAACATATGTTGTAGGTACTCAAAAGAACCGTCTCGATGAGACGGTTCTTTTGAGCACCCGAAACATATGCTTAAACTAATACATAAGAAAATATTCACAATTTACGTTCATTTTTTTTGTAATCTAGACCTACGTCAGGGTTTACACTGTTTGTTATACCAGACATTACATTTTACACACCTCATTAGGTATTCAAACGGGACCTGATCAAATTTTTGGAAAAAAATTATGTGAGGAATTTCAGGTGTCAGGAAATTTAAGGAAAGTATTGTTTGCTAGATTCAGGAAGATCAGACAGACAGACAGACAGACAAACACCATACAACACTTACACTTCTATAGGACTAGCTACACTATGGTATCGTTGAGTATCACCAAAAGCTTCCTACAAAATAATAAAATAATGTTACATACAGTGCAGCCGCTTTATAACACAACTCGTTATAACACAAATTGTTGATATAACACAGTCATATTGTGGCTCCCAATTTTTTTCTACCATGAAATTTTACAAAGGAATTAGTGGAAAATGACCATTTCATGGTCATTTTCCTCTAATAGCTTTGTAAAATTGTCCCTTTATAACACAAGTCACTTATAACACAGTTCAATTCTATGGACCCCAAATATAGCGTTATAGAGGGGCTGTATAACTCAAGATTTTAACCTTTTGAAAACCAATGAACTTTTCCATAAAGCTTGATACAGTTAAGTCAGGATGGACGATTGAATATATTGAGGGGTCAATGGTTATAATTTCCTAAAAATATTATATTTCTTTCTCTGCAGATTGATTTTGTCTAAGCAAACAGTGCAGAGCCAGATGTAATGCAGCATTTTGCAGCATTTCATCTGGGTCTTCACTGTTGGCCAAAGTGCTCCTTTAGGAGTCTCCAAAGGGTAAATGATTAGTTTTCAATTGCCACTTTGCCAGTATACAAAAATTTGAACTCGGACATTTTAAAACTGCCTCTGTAATTTTACTTTCTGTTCATCTGACCTTCGACCACAAACTACGGTCTAGGAAAGGGCAGAGCTTATGACATCATTATGTAAATTCATATTTCATGCTTCTAAAAACCCTAGTACAGGACTTTAGTTAAGAGTGCGTAACGAAAATTTAATTTTCTTATTTCTAAACCAAAACATATGTTGTGGGTACTCAAAAGAACCATCTCAATGAAACGGTTCTTTTGAGCACCAAAAACATATGTTAAAATTGATGGGTAAGAAAATATTTACAATTTTACACTGAAAATGTTTTGCTTATCTAAACCTGTGCTTGTAAGCAGTTGCTAGAGACAACAAATTTGAGTTTGGGTTTTTAATATCATACTACCATTTAATCTGGCTTTAGCATTGAAAATGCCCAATCTGGCAAAAAGGAAAGGGGAATAACTCATAAAATTCCTTTGACTGTAACTTCCATAAAACATGTGCCCACTTGCATCATAGTCTTAACTTGTTATCTATAATTATCAGTTACCTCTCATACCAATTGCATTGTTTCACATTGCCTGATAAACGTTGTCTATCTCATGGCATGTGCCTTTATCAGGTCATGATGATATTGCCTTTTTTTAATGACGTTGCTAATGATCTGAATCAACACAAAAATCGAAAATTACATGTATGTCATAATCACTAGTTTGAAGAGTGAAACAATGGGTAAACTGATAAATAGAATACCAGGTTTGCATCTTTTAATATCTAGTTTACCAGGCTCGGCTTTAAGAAGGCTTGTCAAATCGCTCTGCAAGCCTAGCGATGTCAACAAGCCTTCTCAAAGCCTTGCCTGGTAAACTTGATATCAAAAGACACCCACCTAGTATTCTCTATATCTCAGCTTAATCAAACATAGACTTTAGGAGTTGTGGGAAAATGTACCAAATCTCTACTTTACAATAGACAAAGGGCGTTGACAAAACCATAATATTACACAGAAAAGGGCATCTCATGCATCATGGTCGTTGTTACGAGAAAATCTGACTTTGTTGCATGGGAATAATGTTCAATATGCATTCACATAGTCTGATCAGCGCCTTTGTAATTGGCTCCCTGGTTAGTATGATAACTAGAACTTGCAAACTTGCAGAGTTTAAATAGTCTAGCTAGTCTCTGTGGCTGAGCAGGCTAGTTTGAGCACTACCTCGTTGCAAGCCCAAAAAACATGTATACATGTTTATGGGCCTTGACACAACAAAACCTGTCTTCGGCATTTCCAACTAAGTCATGTTCAAACCAGTCTACTCAGCAACAGAGACTAGCTAGAATATTGAAATTTTGCTTGTTGCAAGTTCAGATATTATCTTACAGTAAGGGAATAACTAAGACGATGATCAGTCTGCGCGGATGTGCAGGCTGGTCTGTGCCTTACTTGTTCTCAAACCCCCAAAAAAGGTTTTCTCGCGTGGAGGCCTATATGTGTATACGCTTATAAGAGAAAACAGTCCCGTGGCATGCAGGCTGGCAAATGCCTGAGAGTTATATAAATCACGATACAAAACCAATGAGAAGAAAAATATGCATGCATAAAATAGGATATTAGGTCCATTCATGAGAAAAAGAATTTCATCTTATTTTCTGTAAACAGTAGTATCAGGGTTCATACAGGCAAGTTTGTGTAAAATTCAAGGACTTTTCAAGGACTTCTAAAAGACTTTCCTACTGTTTTCAAGGACTAAAACTTATGAAAATACTGGTTTACACATTAAAATTCTACTTTTGAAATGCTAGAGACCATTACTAAAGATATAAGCATTACAAAAATCAGTGTAAAATTATGGTGCCTTTATTTGGTGCAGCATATACTGCACCAAATAAAGGCACCACAATTTTATACTGATTTAGGCCTCCAAAAAACAGTGTAGAATCCTCTTGCAAATGGTAAAATTCAAGGACTTTTCAAGGCATTTCAATGTTTTTCAAGTACTTTTCAAGGCAAATCTTATTTTCAAGGACTTTTCAAGACAGCCCTGTATATTCAAGTACTTTTCAAGCCTGTGCGAACCCTGGGTATATTAGACGTTCATACCCTTTGATCATTTAGTCTCATATGCAACAATGAAGATGTTATTGGATACAGAGTTTATCATATGATGTCACTATTTTACAGTAGGTAACATATAACCACATGCTTTAATAATACCACTTTCACGCCTAAATGTAACATCATGGAGACATCTATGACATTTTCTGCAGTGCTTGACGCGAGACCGAAGTGCTGCGGGTTTAAGCCTCACCGGCTTCACTGCATTGTGTCCTTGAGCAAGACAAATTAATCCTAGCTCAGTACTGGTTCAACCCAGGAAGACCCGTTCCTTTATAACTGAAATATTGTTGATGGGACCTAAACGAATCAATTCAAAACATTTTTCAAAAATGTTTCAGTGTAGATAATATTATCATTCTATCGCTTATTACTATAATACCAATCATTGTTATATGACTCCTATAAAAGACCTCCTCTGATTGGCTGAAACTAGCTTGCACTGGTTGTGACAAATCTTGATGTCAAACAGTGATGAGCCAAAGACAGGTAACATTACTGACAGAGAGCTAAAAATAGATTGGACTAAATCTAGCCCAGGTGACATTAAGATTTGTCACTGCTACCTGAGAGCTAAAAATAGATATTGCAACACTGACTGGTTTCTTAAGTATATTTCACAGGTAAAATGTTTCAATTCAGAATTTGTACAGCATTTAACCAATTTATGCCGAATGGAATTTCATGCCGTTATTATTTGGAACAGTCCATTTCTGTTTTAAGGGGTGTTAGGTGGTATTTTTCATTTATATTCAAGTTTTAATAGAAAAATTTGCAAGCAAACATTGGAGACCCTGATCAGACGACGCATTCTGTGGCGTCTGATCTGGGTCTGCACTATTTGCCTATGTCCCACAAAAAGGACGCTAGGCATATAATGTTTAAAATGCAATTATTTTGCTTATCTCATAAGAGTTGCAGAAATTTGGGAAGTATATTGTTGAAATAATTTTCCTAGGAACATCTGACTTGAGTAAATTTATAAATATGAAAATAAAAGAGAGACAGTGTCATATAACAAAACAATTGGAGCATTCTTTTTCGGTTAACATCAGGATTAGTCAACCCTCGAAAGTGATGTTCACCTCGGCTTCGCCTCGGTGAACATCACTGTTCTCGGGTTGACAAATCCTGATGTTAACCTCAAAAAAATGCATCAATTGTATATTGTTATCACAAAGGTGATTTGATGTCTGCACAGAAAGATTATTTATAGCCATTTGCTGCTCCCTACTTTTTAACGGCAGTGTTTTAAGTAATGCATACCACATATAAATACAATACCCATTTTTCGTAGGTGATTTGCCATAGCAGACAGGTTGATCTAGAATATATCAACATGCGCAGACAATGCAGGACTTTAGTTAAGAGCGCATACCAAAAAATTATTTTTCTCATTTCTTGACCAAAACATATGTTGTGGGTACTCAAAAGAACCCTCTCAATGAGACGGTTCTTTTGAGCACCCAAAACATATGTTAAAACTGATGGGTTAGAAAATATTTACAATTTTATGCTAAAATATTTTGTTTATCTAAACCGTTGCATTGTCATCTTATGAAAACTAAAATCCTGGTTAAAACAGTCATGTGATAAGCAGAATCCTACACTCCTGGAATTTATTATGCTTTTTTGTCGTCTGCAGATTTTGTTTAAAATTAACTTTTTGAAAAATTACTTTTGAGAATACCAACAGAGTGTCAATCAGTTTGGATCCAGGTCGGGCCCAACATTATGTTGGGCCTGATCTGGTTTCAAACTGTTTGCAAAGGCTATCAGCAGACGACAAAAGTTGTCATTTGCAGGTAATCAGTTAATTCAAAACCTCGGACCCAATAAACACGGACTGGTCACTTACATACAGGTAAATGTATACATTGGAAACGTTGTCATGGCTAAACGGTGGCTGAGCTTTCAAAACTGACATATGATGAAGATTAAATAATCATATCTCTGTTATCTAAGGAGGGCAGTGGCTCAGTGGTAGAGTGCTTGACTCGAGACCGAGGGTTCGAGCCTCACCAGCGCCACTGTGTTAAGGTCCTTGAGCAAGACACATTTATCCTAGCTTAGTACTGGTTCAACCCAGGAAGACCCGTCCCTGTTAACTGAAAGATTGTTGATGAGACGTAAAGAATCAAGTCAAACAAACAAAATATCTCTATTAATTTTCTGCATATCTTTAAATTTTCTTCATAAAGCAATGGTTCAATATACTATCTTTGAGACTGTATTGTTATATTTATTGAAAGTTTATCCGTCTTTATGAACATCAGCAAGAAACCTAGGTACCCTTTTTAACTATTTTCTGCACTTTTAGCCGATAATCATCAGATATGAACTTAAAAAGATGAGAAAACTTCAAATCTTTTTACTGTAACTCGTAATATTTCAGCTTCGCATACCGGAGTAACCTCTTATAATCTTGTGTATGTTAAAAATCAATTTATTGGCTGTAGTACTATGAAATAGTGCTAAAATAAAGCCTCGACAACATAACTTTGTATTTCCGTCAGTGACCAGTCTGTTTATACTGGGTCTGAGTTCAAAACCAAGCTGTAGAAGCATCTCAAACAAAATTAAAAGTATTCATCATTTGTATGCTGGGTTTACTGCCAACCAACATGTTCATCATTTGTATGCTGGGTTTACTGCCAACCAACATGTTCATGAGCCTTTCTCTCCTTACTAGCTGCGACATGTCGTCTGCTGATAGCCATTTCAAACAGTTTCGACCCAAATCCTGGTCTGGATCCAAACTGTTTGACACTTTGAAAGTGTTTATGAATTTTTTTTTTTGAAAACAGTGAATTTTGAAAAAAGTCAGCAGACGACAACAAAAGCATGAAAAATTACCCAGCATGCAATGAGTTAAGCTAATACATACAGTACGGACATACAAAAAATCAAATAAACACAAAAATGCAGGATTTTCGCCAATTCTAGCACAACCCAGAGCTCCAGATAATGAAATTCATAAAATACAGTGCGGTCCCTTTAACCCTTAACCGGCACTACTATTTTGTCCTGAAAATGACATCTGCTTTTTACATCTGCTTTAGCTCACTTCTGACTAGATTTAACCCTGGAAGCAAACACTATGGGCCCTAATCAGACTGCTCCCTTGGGAGCAGCCTGATTTGGGTCTATATTGTTTGCAATATAGGCTACCTATGAACATAAGCAATGAAAAAGATTATGATTGGCGGCCTTAGGGTTAAAACGAGGTGTTGTTACACAGATTTGGATATAACATGAATAATTCAGGGTTGCCACTCAATATCAATTTCAAAATTCCCTGACTTTTCAC
The DNA here is from genome assembly GCA_964019695.1 of Loripinus fragilis. Taxonomy (NCBI): domain Eukaryota; kingdom Metazoa; phylum Mollusca; class Bivalvia; order Lucinida; family Lucinidae; genus Loripinus; species Loripinus fragilis. The sequence goes on from OZ026519.1 coordinate 79,357,282, forward strand.
TGACATTTCCCTGACTTTCAACCGTTTTCCTTTGGAAGGCCAATTTTAGCCATTTTCATCCATCGACTATTCGAAGATTTTGCACAAATATCTGAACTTGCTGATTTAATCTTTAATGAAAAATCTTAAACCATAAATATTAGAAATGGAATGTTTCTGAACATAAATTGCTTGCAATTTATGTTCAGAAACATTCCTTTTCTAATGGTGCTTGCAAATTATGGAAACTAAAATTTCCAGAAGCCTGTTAACTAGCATCTTTTGAGGCAAATTTTTAAATTCCCTGACTTTTCAATGACTTTTTTTATTTTTTTTTTAATTTCCCTGACTGAAAATGTAATTCCCTGACCTGGAAAATTTTTCATTTTCCAGAACATTTTCCCTGACCGTGGCAACCCTGCATTCATGTTGTCGGTCAAATATTTTTCCATGAAACATTACAAAGAAAATATAGGAAAATCACCATGAATTGTAAAAAAATTCTTAGTGCATCCAAGAAGTAAGCAGAAGTATTATCCCCAATGAAAATCTTATCTGGAGCGATCTTAAGCCAGGTTATAACAAGAAACCTCACCTGCTTCATAGCTCGCTGAGAAAATTAAGATGGACAAGTTAGCTCATACCGCTATACCACACATTTTTCAACCAAATGTCATTCTCCAAATATTAAAGGTCTTGTGATTCTTCAATAACATTTTTGAAACTCTTCATGATTTAAAGGCAATTTATGAGAAAACCAAAATGCTAAAAACCCCATCTTAAAATTCCTACTGAGTCAAAAGTTATGCAAGTTTTAAAATTATGCAAATTAGCATAATTTTAAAACTTGCATAACTTTTGACTCGGTTGGAATTTTAATATGGGGTTGACCATTAAATGGCAGTAGAAAAGTCTGAGTGCACCCAACAACGTTTTTTCAAAATGTCATATTACGGTAAATCTTGTATTAGTTCGTACAGTTAAAAATAATTATTTTTCGCTGTGTACGAACTAATAAAAATTATTTTTCTGAGAAACGGGACTGTACGAACTAATAAAATGAAATTCTGAAGATCGAAAAACGGGACCAAAAACATGCGAAAATTGCCAAAGATGGAGGAATTCCTGTTTATCCTTTTAGCCTAATTACAGGCTGAATGTCTGATCAGTATTTTCAATTAAACTAACATTCTTAATAGCATGGTGAAAGATTGAAAATAAACAACCAAACATAAAAGTCCGGATTGCCGATTGCCGTTTCAACCGACTCACACGTGCAATGTGCGATATACCCGGCGATATCACCCAGTTACAGGCCAACTTTACATAGGCCTGCTTTACGGAAGAGATGTCACGTCGGACTTGTTCTATGACGATTGTCTCGATTGGAATCATACTCGGACCCAGTAAACACTGAGTCCGAGGAATCATAACAAAAATTCAACTTCTGTTCACTACCGACGGCTAGCTCTACAACGTAACAGAGCAATGTATATCGCAGCTTTCGTTTTTGGTCATGATGTAGATTCTTATTTTCTTAGAACCCTCTAAAATGCAGCATAGAAGTAGACAAGACAATACATGTACGTACATTTTCAGTCCTACAGGTTAGACGTACGCGTACACTCATTGATTTGGAATGAAAACTGAAAATGAAAATGGCGACTTCTTAATATGAAATTTGAACAACTGGAACGCAGAACTCTCATGAATCAGAGTAGTACATTTCTCTGCCTTCATATTGTAAAAAGACCCACAACTTACTCTTTGCGAATGCTTACTCCATTTACAGGCTTTGTATGAACACCTATATTTCTGCATAGGTTGGTTGGTTCGAGTCTTCATCAAACGTCGTATTCCTTGTGGCGACATAACATGCTCAGCTTGTTCGCAGATCCCCTTACGTGTTAGCTCGGACCCAATATAGCTCGGTGTTAGGCTGTTAGCATTCTATGATTATGATACTGTCAATCAATGTAGAACCAGATTCCCGTACTTTGTCATCTTCGGTCGCTTGACCATGGAAAAGCCATTACATGAGAAAATCTGAGGCTGACTGACTCTTTTACAGCCAGAAACAGGGTTAGATGCACATGCTAGTCTTTGCACTGCTATTTGAACACCGTGCTATCCCGTGTACACCTTGCTATCCATGCGCGGATCCAGGATTTTTTCGTCAGAGGGGGTCCGGGCCAATCTGACAAAAAAGCCCTGACAACGTTTTTTTTAGTCCTCAGCTTATTTTACTGAAGTCAAATGGTTAATTTCGAAGAAAACTATCATTTTTCAAGGTTCCAGAGGGGGTCCAACATTTTCCAGGGGGGGGGGGTCCAACTTTTTCCAGGGGGTCCAATTGCTTATAACCTAAAGAAACCCATATAACTTGTGATTTTCCAGGGGAGTCCCAACCCCCTGATCCCCCTCTGGATCCGCACTTGCTATCTCGACCAGCAGGAGATAGCTTTTTTTCCGTTTAGTCGTCGTTGGGTGGTATTTTTCATTGATAGACCATGATTCTGTAAGCAAACAGTGGCGTCAGGCGACCCCACGTACAAATCTAGAGGGGGGTTAGGGGGTCCGGACCCCCCCCCCCCACCCCCAGGAAAATCACAAGTTATATGGGTTTCTTTGGACACCCCCACCCCCTGGAAGAAGTTGGAACCCATCCTCCCCTCTGTAATAAAACCATTGGATCCACTCTGTAAACTGTAAAATAAGTTGATGACTAAAAAAACATTGTCCAGACTGTTTTCTGGCCGTCGGGTCTCGACCCCCCCCCCCCCCCCCGCCTGAGAAAAAATCCTGGATCCGCGCATGAACCCTGTTCGACTTGTTCATAACGCCTGGGCCACTGCTTAATGTGTAATGTACATTTTCTTGCGTCAAGGCCATCATCACGTGCGACCCCAAACTTTACAACAACACGTGGCGGGAATTGATGTGCGCGGTCTCTTTGATCTTAAAAAGGATCATGCTGTCTTTGCCCTTGGCGGCAGCTGATATAATTAGCAGACGTTTTGTCAATTGACCAGGCCCAGCAAAAAAAAAATAAAATGTGAATTCAAACTGTTTGAAACTCTGATATGAGCGGAGACAAAGGGGGCAGGGGGTCCGGCCTCCCCATCAAAATCATCAGTTGCCATTTGTTTCCTAGAAGAAAAACTTGTACGAACCTCCCTCGAGAAGCAATTCGACCCCCCCCCCTCCCCCCCCCCCCCCCCCCCCCCCCCCCCCCCGCCCCCCGTTGGAATTGTCTGGATCCGCGCACGCATGTCTGACAGGAATTTTATTTGTTATTTTTTGCATGTAGCAGGTTTAGCTATCATACTTTCTAGAGATAATTGGTAGAACTGCACAGGTGCGCTGGCTGATCTGCGCCTTTGTTGTTTGCATACAAAAAGTTTCTCGCGGAATTGGTAAAAAAAGCTAAATTGCAAATTTAATATACACGGACGGTAAACGAGATGCTTTTTCGACCATTTTTTCTTATCTGAAAGCAAGCAATTGTTGCAGTGTTAGTGGGACTATAAGCCTAACTTTAGACATGCACCTTCATCTACATTCCTTGTATATGAGCATTTAAGCCCCTGGCAAGACTGTGCAGGCTCGTCTGAGCATTCGCTGGTTGCATGTGCGAGAGGTACCATAATCTCATGAACTGGCTCGTTTCATAGACAGCCCAATGCAAGCATGCATATATCACTTTTCATCTTGGTTTGTGCGTCTGAGCGTACGTGCGATGATCCACAGGAATCATTTAATGTGTAAGACCCAGAACACAATTTCATGAGGACGCCGCGCTAGGCTCACCAGTGTCGTCTTTGCTTGATAAAAAGTTCCATCGGATATACAATGTATATAGTTATTTTATTACGCTTATTGCGTGCGCGTTTTGGTGAAAGTTAGAAATGATATTGATGCACGCACATTTAAAGCACAGCTAATTAGTGGGAGTACGTAGGTGTCTAGATTCGTCATCCACTCAAAAACTTTGAGTTACCCGACGAGATTGCACAAAAGCACAGACTACCCTGAGCCTTCGCTGATAACATTTGTGATAAACACCAGCCGATATGGTTTCATCATGCTCGGATCCAGTGATTCAAAAAAAAAAAAGACGCTTGGGCATATTTATGACACAGAAAGACCAGAAAGGCTCAATGATCACAGACACGTAGGACACTGTGTGCACGCGCACGTGGTTGTGTACATGTATTTGATTTTTGTCATGACTGGACAACATATCTCCGCGATTTGCATCAGTCCGACGTTCATTGAACCTAGCGTTTATCATTGAATAAAAGTTTGGCATGCATCAATGCTGGATGCACGCGCATAAGCGACACTGACGATCGCACTGACAGGCGAAACGCTCCTGTTCCGCTGATATGTTTGTTAACTGACGTGCTCGACGAAAAACGAAAGCATCGTAGACAGACACACTGATTGACCAAATGAACGGAAAAAACGTTGTGTACGAATTATTAAAAATTACAAATAGGAAAAATGACCACTGTACGAACTAATACATGACATTTTGAGCTGACAGGTAATGAATAATTTATGGTGTACGAACTATTCGAGTGTACGAACTAATACAAGATTTACCGTATATGTAGTGCGATTTCTAAGCAATTAAAAACAGCACAATTAAGCTTTTATATGCAAATGTATTTTATCATACTGAATTATTTTCAGCAAATAAAATATTATATACATGTAATGTTAAAATAAATGAAATATATTAAAGTGAATATTTCAAAAAGCTCAAATGACGTCATATGAGCCTCTCGCATATTTCATCTAATCAAATTTTGAAACCTTCATAACTTGGTAACTATTTTGATTTTTTGATGAGGTTTTCGACATTCTGTTTCTCTCATCACTAGCTTTTCAATTAATAAGAGTTTAAAAAAGGTTTTTAAGAAGGTTCACAAGACCTTTAACAATTTCAAGTTTAAGTGGAGAATAGTCTTTATACAACCTGAGACCAACTCAGGGAAGCTATCATAATCTGCCTAATTCAGCATTTTCAGATTTTAACCTAAAAACTTTCAACAATGCATAATGTAACAGTCTAAGTGAAGACCAGGCCCGAGGTTATAAAACTTTTATCATACTCAACTAAGCTGAGCACATAATTTATCCTGCTCATAAATGTTAAAATGCCAACAATTGTTGGCATTTTAACATTTATTAGCATGATAAATACAACACCTGAGTGACTTAAAACAAGAAAATCCTGTATATGTTGGTATTTTAGTTTTTATGAGCAGTTGAAATTTCGTGCTCAGCTGAGTCGAGCATGGAAAAAGTTTTATAACCTCGGGGCCTGGTCTATGCTGTTTGCAATAAGCTTGGGTGATATTTTAACCTATATCCCGATAACTAGAGCCGAGAAATGTGATTTTTAACAATGTGGCATTTTGACATGAATAGACTGAGATGCACTTGTGCAGCCTCCTTTTATGGTTAGAAACTCCAAATGCTGTTCGGTCAGTAGCTTAACAGTCATAGAATATTCAAGCGACTTGAAAAGGCTACGATCAGACTGCGCATATGCGCAGGCTGATCTGAGCCTTTGCTGGTGGAACATACCGCATTGTTGGAAATCTCATGTTGCTGCTCATATTATGTATCGTGAAAATGTCATCTGCTTATCAAGACTGCTGTATAATTATATTCAATACTTTTATCATGGAAGCAAACATTATGAACCATGATCAGTCTGCTCCTAAGACAGGTCTGATCTCGGACCATATTGCTTGTTATATAACCTACCAAAGTACATCAGCAGATGATAAGGAGACAGCATTTATCGTGAATGTGCTAAAAGGATTGATACTGAGAATAAAGAAGTGATGGTGTACTCAGGGATGAGAACAGTTAGCCATTCTCAATCAGGAAAATATGTCAGTTGACTCCAAAATGAAGAATAGCAATTTTTAAATCACTTATTAAAGGTTTCAAAATCACAAATTATCAATAGAAACCAGTCAGTTTATTCTTAATTTATATCAAAAATTGAGCTTAACTTCATTCAAAAATAAATTTCAGCAAAAACAACTGGCATTATATAAATCATCTGCCAGTGCTCAATCAGGAAATCCTGATCAATCCTAAACTTTCTCATCAGTGTGTACTAAGGTATAAATACAAAAGGCTCTTTGGAGGGATGTCACACCTGCCAGAGCAAAGGTCAAAGGTCAAGGTCACAAAAATGAATGCTTAATAAAGTGCTTTCTGCAAGTCAGCTCGAGAATTGCCTAGGAGTGATACGAAGCACTTTTTTGTAACATACCATTGCATAGCAGTATGCCACAAAGCACTACATAGTGCTGGCCTTATACAACACACCCCTGGCCCTGACTGCTTTTATAATCAAAAATAAGTGTTGTCTTTTGATAACATTGTGTTACGATGGATGAAAAAATATATGAAATATTTAATGTTCAGTCAGGCCCCGAGATTACAAAACTTTTTACATACTCAACTCAGCTGAGCACGAAATTTATCCTGCTCATAAATGTTAAAATGCCAACAATCGTTGGCATTTTAACATTTATTAGCAGGATAAATACAACATATGAGAGACTTAAAGCAAGAAACTTCTTTTTTTGTCGGTATTTTAGTTTTTATGAGCAGCTGAAATTTCGTGCTCAGTTCAGTTGAGCACGAATGTTTTATAACCTTGGAACTAGACGTGACATAAAACTGTTGCCATGGAAACTTACTTGTCTTTGTTGTAACATGGTAAGACAGTGGCTTAGACAGCTCAAAGTAGCAGCAGAAGTCGCCTTCATTAATAATAAATCCTGAAAAACAATAGATTAAGAAATCATTGTTGTTTAAATAAGGCCACAACAAATAAATTTTTAAATTCTGTGAAAAATTGGGACGGGCGGGAGGTTTATAATTTTTATTTTTCCGACTGCTTTAATGAACAGAACAGTCCTGAAAGATACATTTAATAACTTGAATTTAAATTGTGAAAATTAATGATAAAAAATTAAGTGTCTAAATAAAACCAGGGTTTTTTTTCAAATATGCTGGCAAGTAAAATTGCAACAAACATTTTCAGCCTTTTTCGAACCTTCTTTCTTTTATAAGCAAATAAAAAAATTGGGGTGGAAGGATTTTCTGAAAAACCTTCCACCCCAATTTTTTTTTATTTGCTTATATTTAATAGGGGCGGGTGTGTTTGGGAATCTAAAAAATTATTTGGCATGGCCTAAATACTAGGAATTGTTTTCTTAGAGAAAACTGATGTCAACCCAATTAACTCTTCGCCTTCTGGGTAATATTGCATGCTTCTTTGTCGTCTGCTAATTTTCAGAATACCATCAGAGTGTCAAATGGTTTGGATCCAGATCAGCCCCGATGTTTTGTTGGGCCTGAAATGGGTCCAAACTGACTGCGAAGGTTAGAGACACTTGTAGATAATGAGTATAGTGTCATACATTGTATGTACAATCTGTCTTAACATTTACTTAAATCAGTGATAGAGAGCGCAGTGGCTCTGTGGTAGAGTGCTTGACTGGAGATCAAAGGGCCGTGGGTTCGAGCCTCACCTGCGTCATTATGTTGTGTCCTTGGGCAAGACACATTAATCCTTGCTTAGTACTGGTTCAACCCAGGAAGACCTGTCTCAAATTAACTGAACGATTGTTGACTGGGATGTAAATAATCAAATCAAACAAACACAAATCAGTGATCATTTAAAGTCCTATGCAATTCAATTGAACAAGTCATTGTTTTTCCATCCTAAATTCATCATTTTCAAATCCTCATTTTCAAGAAACACAACCCACAGCAGATATTTTCAGGCTAAAAGATCACCTGTGTAAGTGATCACAGCAGTCACCTGTTAACCCATAAAGCGCCACCTACAATTTGCAGCAGACGACAATTTCAAATTTTTCCGCTTTTTCAAAAATAACAAATAAGGCATGATATTTCATGAGCGTCTGCTGGCAGACGATTCTCATGTAATATCATACCTTATCTTTTGGAAAATTAGGAAAGATGTCTCAAAATTTGTCGTCTGCTGCAGTCGTATTTGGCGCTTTAAAGGTTCAAGTAAAGTGACTCCCCTGACTGATAATAAATCTATTTCTGTCAGAATTGAGAAAATAAGTATCAATGTGGCTTAACGTGAGTTTTTCTTTTGCTCTATCTTTAAGTCATGAGCCATTTTTCTTTGTTTCATCAAAGTATGTTAATTAGATTAGATTGTTTCTCTGAGATGATGCATTGCATAAGTTAGAAAGCCTTCATGCAAGCTAAACATTTTTTGTGATTCAACACTGAAATCTAGGGCGAAGAAATTTATGCCAGTAAAATGCATTTAAGCCTCCCAGTGGTATAGGCTGCAGTCCGCTCTAAGGTAGAGGTTATGTTGATATTTATTCATTGTTTATTGTGGCCCTTACAGTTTGTGGGAGTTTTGAGGAGGGTCCTTGTTATGTTATTCAGCTCATTCTAGTTTTGCAATCATCTTGCTGAGGAAGAGAGAGCAGGCCTGAGGTTCTAAAACTTTTTCATGCTCAACTCAACTGAGCACAAAACTTCAACTGCTCATAAAAACTAAACTACCAACAAATAAAGAAGTTTCTTGCTTTAAGTCTCTCAGATGTGTTTATCATGCTAATAAATGTTAAAATGCCAACAATTGTTGGCATTTTAATATTTATGAGGATAAATTTCGTGCTCAGCTGAGTTGAGCATGCAATTTTTTTATAACCTCGAGGCCTGGTTGCTTTACTTTGACTTCTTGCTGTCATGTGACTGTCTGTGCCTCTTCCTCACAGTGCCGAGTGTTGGTCTGCAGTCTGTGATTGTGGCATTTCCTGGTCATACTCACTTGCTTTTTGCATTTAGAAACAATGAAGGAACTATAACCAAAGGATAAGGTCATCAAAAATTTAGAGCGCAAAAGTGCATGGGTGAAAGTTCAAAATTTCCAAAATCCTGAACTTTAGAAAATCAGAATTTAAAACTTGCTGTATGCCTCTAAATTATCAAAAAACCCAAATTTAATGGTCAAATGCCTTTAGATAAACTGAAACTAAATCAGAAAAGCTACTATCACCTGCAGAATTCAGGATTGGAAAGTCAGCCTCAAAATCCTGAATTCAGGAATAATCCTGAAAACTTTCACCCATGGAAGTGTGATTTTATGAATAACCATAACATGTTTTGGCTGAGAAATGAGAAAATACATAAAATGATTTTTAATCACACTGATCTCAAGGTCTGATATCTAAAATAGGTAGCTCACTTACCTTATCTAAACCTGTTATTGGTTCCCCACTGTGTGGCAAGGACTGCAACAGAAATTGGGAACCAGTGTTTAAAAGCATCCTCTTGGTATCTTTTAAAGCAAGGATCACATATGGGCCTTGAAGTGAGAAAACCTGTCTTCGGGGTTTGCGAACAACAGACTGATCAGCACCTTTGTTATTTGCTTTTTGTAAAGTATCATATCTATACTTGTTACAGGTGAAATTTCAATTTTCTAGCTAGTCCCTGTAGCTGAGGAGACTGATGTTAGGATGGCTTCGTCGGAAACCCTGATGACAGGTTTTGTCATGTCGAGGCACATATGAGCCTTGACACAAGGAAATATGCCCTTGTTGCAGGAGAGCAACAGCGGTGCAGTAATTTTAATATTTGGTAAGATAAACTCAACAGAAAAGATCACATCTAAATGTATCAAAGCCTATGTCAGAAAATTTTTCATAGATGTCATTCTGTCAAAAAAATGTGCACCAAACTCCTTCATGCATATATATTTAACCACACTTCTAAAGCAAAATCGGACTGAACACCCTTAATGCGCCAATCTCAACAAAAGTCGTCTGCTTTTCTCGTCTGCTGAAATGTTTAAGAAGCCTCTATGGCAAACAGTGTGGACCCAGATCAGACTGCTCCTACAGGAGCAGTCTGTTCTGGGTCCATGCTGTTTGCTTCTATACTTAATTCGTCAGTAATGCTAGGCAATTATTTGCAGCAGATGACTTGTGCAGACGACATTTTCAGATGCATTTTTTTCTTGGCGCTTAAGGGTTAAATATTTCATATATCATTTCATCCCTTGTAACACAATTTTATCAAAAGACAGAACACTTATTTTTAATTATGAAAGCAGTCCTTTTTCGGTCAATCATTCCTTTCTAATCACTACCCTATTGTATGAACCTGTGCCATAGCCTCTGAACGGTACAATAACTTTGACATGACCTCGTTTTCTTATTAAAATAATACTCATTAAACATTTAGAAGTGTGGGTCAGTTTAACAAATATGTCTACATTGCGTAGGTAAAGTATTACGTTAATTCATTAAAAGCGGTGGTAGGAGTTGATTGGCCGATGCTCTCATAGAATTGACCCCTAGCCCTTATCTTTTCATTATAAGAATTTGTCATGTAAATATGAATATGTTTGCACGGTCTGTTGATATTCCATGAATGGCTCTTCAAGATATTACGGAAACAAACTGTTACGGAGGGACACAAGCATGCATTGACGTGAAAACAGTATACCCTCCACAAACACAGATTGCAGGAGGTATAATGTGTGATCATGGTTTGAGTCACCTCTGTACTTACATTAACTTTATCATTAAGAAAATGTGCATAGTCTTCTGCTTCTAACATATATTCCTTTACTTCCTGGAATGGGTCAACAGTATGGGGATGAGGTGCAGGAGCTCGGCTCATCTGTGGCACCGGTGACACCCTGGATGTGAAGAATGGATAAAATTAACACATAGCACTGTATAAAGACTAGGGCTGCTGCGAGTATCCGAGTACTCGGATATTCGTGGATCTCAATAAAAAATCGGGCATGAATATTCGTCACTGCCGAAATCGCTGGATCACGATCTTTTTTTTTTTTTTTTTTAGTTTTTTTTACTGAAACAAGAAGTTTTTCACAAAATGGTCGATTGAAAATTTTCACTGACTACGGTTCTAATTGATATCTCTCATTTAAATACCTTTGTTTCTTGCAGGTTAGTGACATAATATGTTTTGCTGTCTCCTTTATCGGCAATAAAAATCCTCATTTACAGTAAAGAGAACTTTCCAAAATCGACTGATAATATATTCCAATCTATTTTGTTTAAACACAACACATCGGTACATGTACTATTAAATAAACAGAGCCAAAAGTATCATCAAATGTCAAGTATCAAATAGATTTCAAAGGGTTATTTTTTTTCTTTTAATTATTTTTGCCGACAAAGCGACAGCTGATTAGGCCTACGTGACCCAGGTCATGTTGTCTGAGTGTGAACTACAAGACAAAGGAAAAGGGCCTTATACCGAAATCAGCACACTTCTGTCAGAATATCTGGTTATCCAGTGCAGGAAAATATAACATCAAATTTACAAAATGCGGTGCGTGCCCTTACAGTCTTGAGTGGATATGTAGTCTTATCTGCTTTGATAACTAACTATATACATGTACTTCTGGTTTAACAGAAAGGGATGATTTACTAAGTAAATAGACCTAATAATAGATGTTTCACAACAGGAGTCTTGTTTTTCTATTAACCAGTGACTCGCAGTTCGATCTGTGAATCGTATATCATGAATCGTGGATCGGATCGAATCGCCACTTGCCTAACGATCCACAGCCCTAATAAAGACTAACATTGGTGATTGGTAATGTATTTAGGTGATATCTTTATTCAAAATCATTTTCATTTGGGGAGGTATAACGTTGGATATACAAAATGTACAGTTTTTGTTTTATGGTGAGGCATAAGGGGAGCTGTAAAACATGATTTCCTACCTAATATACTATGATATACTTCCCCAAAATGGACATTTTGAATATGGTTAGCCCCATTCTAATGCATTTGTAACTTTACCTTCAAAAATGCAGTAGACTAAATTACATAGTGCCTACAGGGAGCTGCCAATGTCCTAAACTGGCCTTAGTTAAGAGCGCGTAATGAAATTATATATTTTACTTATTTCTCAACCAAAACATATGTTGTGGGTACTCAAAAGAACCGTCTCAATGAGGCGGTTCATTTGAGCACCCAAAACATAAGTTAAAACTGATAGGTAAGAAGATATTTTCAATTTTACCCTTAAAAGTTTTGTGGCCTAAACCCACTTATCAGGTAGTGACAAGTGATGTTAAGTACATGTGATGATGTTTGGGTTTCCAACTTTATATCCCAGATTTTACTGACACAAATATTTGACATAATCGAATTAGCTGTCATGTCACATACACAGAATTTTTTGGTCTGAAATCAAGTAAATTAACTTTGTACTTTTTATTCCTTTTTTTCCTTTCTATGTATAGGTTATACATATATAACAACTATATTGGAATTAAGTGGGAATGAGCACAGCGAGTGAAACACTTAATTTCTTTATAATTGTAATATACAGGGTTGCCACTCAATATCCATTTCAAAATTCCCTGACTTTTCACTGACTTTTCCCTGACTTTCAACCGTTTTCCAGACCCTTTTGGAAGGCCAATTTTAGCCATTTTCATCCATCGACTATTCGAAGAATTTGCAGAAATATTTGAACTTGCTGATTTAATCTTTAAAGAAAAATCTTAAACCATAAATATTAGAAAAGGAATGTTTCTGAACATAAATTGCTTGCAATTTATGTTAAGAAACATTCCTTTTCTAATATTGCTTGCAAATTATGGAAACTAAAATTTCCAGAAGCCTGGTAACTAGCATCTTTTTAGGAAAATTTTGAAATTCCCTGACTTTTCCATGACTTTTTTCATTTTTTTCAAATTTCCCTGACTGAAAATGTAATTCCCTGACTTTTCCCTGACCTGGAAAATTTTTCATTTTCCAGAACTTTTTCCCTGACCGTGGCAACCCTGATATATGATCTATGACCTTCTTATAGTTTTCTCCTCCTTTTTCATGACTGCGCCTTTGAAAATGGTCACACTGACCACTTCACGGATTTACTTAATGATTTACTTAATAGATATTACAAATATTGACAAAATATGTATATTTGACTCATTTTGATTTTGTATGAAGTTTAAATATCTATATCAAACGATAGTGGATAGCATATGTCCACTCGTGTTTTACAAGCTTGCATGTCATGTCAGGATTGAAGATAACAAATTTTCACAATGTGCACAGTACACTTCCAAATTTATAAACAGTGTGTACCTACTGTTTTACCAACCAAGAGTGACAGTGACATAATATTTTGTATACAATTGCTAAGTAAAACATAAACTTGTACACTCCACTTAAGCTAACGCGAATCGATAGATCACTTGTGTATTAATCAGGATAGGATTAATACACAAGTATATTGATTATATGTCCCTGGTAACTTTGTAAACAAAACATGGCGTCACTATCACTCTTGGCTGGCACGACAGTAGACTTTAAATTTGTACTCATTTTCTCATCAACATTAGACAGCCACTTTCACTTTTTGCATGCTGGGTAATTTTTAATTTTTCATGCTTTTGTTATCATCTGCTAACTTTTCCAAATTGACTTTTTCAAAAAATTCTTTCAGGAAAACCATCAACATGTCAAACGGTTTGGATCCAGATCTGGGTCTGAACTTGGTCCAAACTGTTTGCAAATGTTATTAGCAGACAAGTCGCAGGTAGTTAATAGACAGACTAATACACATAATATTTGTTTCAGCCATTTTGATCATCTCTATGGCTTTAGTATATTAACCCTTAAAACGCCACGAAAAAAAAATGCATCTGAAAATGTCGTCTGTTGAAGTAGTCTGTTGCAAAACTGGCCTAGCATTACTGACAAATTAAGTATAGAAGCAAACAGCCTGAACACAGAACAGACTGCTCCTATAGAAGCAGCCTGATCTGGGTCCACACTATGAGCCATAGAGGCTTCTTAAACATTTCAGCAGAAGAGAAGAGCAGACGACTTTTGTTGCGATTGGCGCATTAAGGGTTAACTAACTTGTTAGGCAGTAAACGAATACTGTTGTAGACATACTTAAGAAATGAATCTCATCTTTCGTAGCTAATACATACCGAGGTACAACTTGTTGATTGCTGTGTATATTTTCATTTGAGCCACCTATCTGTTTTCTTAGGCTCTGTTTCGGAGATATCCCAGGTGGCGGGTTTGAACTATTGACTAGTGAATGAGATCGAACTTCCCGCTGGCCTGTATGTGGCGATGAACTGGGATACTGGAAAGATAATTAAAGGATCATTGACACTTGCTATGGGTAAATGCCTATGGTTTTCAGTAAAAATGAAAGTTTGCCAACCATCCTGTTTTTCACAATTAATCTACTCTGACTTGAGTACTTTATGAAAAAGAAATCCATTTTCCATATCAAAGGCTCCAAAGATGTAAAATTTTGGGTAGATTAATCAGTTTTACACTAAAATATAAAGAAATCAGAAAACATTTTATAAGATATCCACATGCCTTCCCAAAAATCAAGAAAAAGTGCAAAAATTACATTTAAATCACTTTTCATTGTCATGAAATTTCAGACCCCCTCCCTGTTTACCCCGCCATATCTCTCGAGTGCAAAGGAATTTTGAAAATATTTTGATAGCTGGCTCTTGCCATTAGATTCACCTATTGCACTGATACTAAATGCATCACACCATAAGCTCAAAAACAGCTTTCTAGATGTCAGAAAAATAGGTGTATAAGGTCTAAACCATCAATGATCTTTGAAAAAACAGTGCAGTCCCTTTATACCAGAGTGCATTCCCTTCATTAGGCCAAATAAAAAATAAGTGTTTTTCGGGGAACCGGTCTGAAATCTTTAGGTAGGGTAAGCACACATTTTTTTTTCTGGAAAAAAATATAATTTTATGCATTTTGAAAGGCTTTTGCCTTTCAAAATGCATAAAATTATATTTTTTCCAGAAACCTGAGAAATTCTAGTAAATTTAGGTAGGTTAGGGTTACCCTAAACACAGGTATTTTTATTTGGCCTAACACTACTCATTATAACAGGGATTTGAATACAACATGGCCTTGGTGTGGCTTCCATTTTTATTTACCATGAAATTAAATGATTTATAGGAAAATGACCATTAATTTTCAATAACTCCTTTGTAAAATTGTCTGTTTAACTTGATTTACTTATAACATGGTCTATTCCTAAGGACCCTTAACATAGCATATGAACTGCACTGCTTCAAACTACAGTAACCTGCCATAATTATATATCACCTTTTTGAATTCAATGATTTCCATGTATTTTTCACTTTGCTGGAAAATTACAATATTGCTTTACTTATTTAATTTTATCCCTTATTCTTCCAATAATTTGCCTTAAAAAGTGTGTCTGCTTATTTTGTTTACTGTATGCATTTAAATGCACTCCTGAATAATTTTAACAGTGAAGCAAACACTATGAACCCTGATCAGACTGTTCCTAGATGCACTGAGTTTGTATGGTATGTCTCTGTACACATAACTATTCGGTAAGTCTTACAATCTCCCATACTGCAATCCCTGTCCAGGTTTGATGGATGAATAATAGGATGTGACTCTGTCGAACTCATATACATAGTACTGTAAATCACTTCATGATAATTTGGAATTTAAAACATCGACAAGCAGAGAATGTTCAGATGAGCCTGCACATATGCAGGCTTGTCAGAGTTCTCTTTTCTCACACATACAATGGATATAGATATAGAGGAAGGCTTAGGCAAAATATTTACACATAAAGCGCCACCAATAATTCTCAGCAGACGACAATTTCAAATTTTGCCGCTTTTTCAAAAATAAAAGTAAGGCATGATATTTCGTGGGAATCGTCTGGCAGACAATTCTCAAGAAATATCATACCTTATTTTTTTCGAATATTAGGAAAAATTTAGCAAAATTTGTCCTCTGTTACAGTTGTGATTGGCGCTTTCAGGGTTAGGAACTCTAGGGGCAGAGGATTTTGCACATATGCCAAAGAACCAAAATCTCATGTTGTGGCCAATTTCTTGATATCGCCCTCATACATTTATTCGTGAAACTTATCTGTTTTCAAAGGTTATCAACAGACAACAAGTTGCTGCTAACAGGCAAAGTGTTAAAATTGCTATGTGAGAAAAAAAACACTATATGTGTTTGTGAAATATTTAGGCTCTCAGATCATATGCAGTTCACAGTACAGCTATATTAGATCATTATTTATCTATTTTCAAAAGGTCAAGGTCTTATATTTTATTCATTATAAAAAGTTCTTCCCTTACGACAAATTCAAGTTATGTCAACCTTAACCGTCATCCGACAATTCACAACAAATGACGTCAGCTTCCACATCTACTTATATAGTATGGTGGGCTATGTTGTAAACAATATGGAAGTAAGAAAGAGGGCAAAGATCAGGAATCGATATAATCAAGCACCACACCTGACCCAGGATACCATTGGGAATGTGACAATGTTACAATTAGACACCACAAACGAGAGCCAAGAAGTAAGCCCTTTCCCAGCAGGTGACCACAAGGCATCAACACACAGAAGTGCATGAAAGCATAACAAAACAAGACAGAAATAACATAAATGATCCACAAAAGAAGCACCACCTTGGAACGGTCAGTAAAAATATTTTACAGGAGGGCTTAAACCTGTTTAATGGTGCACCAACCTCAACCTTCGTTCAGATGTGGATCAAGACACATAGACGTTTGGTTTGCATGAAAGACCCCTAACTCATCAAAGCTTCATCTCCTCGAACATATAAATCAAGATATAAAAAGGAGATAAAGCAAAATTAAGGACTCAACAGTAAATAAAACTGAATACCGGAGCAAAAGAAATCCAACAGGTAAACCCCGGTGGGCCAAAGCATAAGGCCCCTACCATCTCATCAATAGATAAGTCTTTAAGTTGGAACCGTCATAGAGTCTAAAGTCCGACCCACCGGCTTGCAATTAAAGAGGAAAGCAAAGCTGCCAATCAGATCATACCTACTTAGGAGAATGTCTGATCAGAATTCATGGCGTTTGCTTTCATAATAGTTTGCTTCCATAATAAAAGAACATGTGCATTTAACCCTTTACCTCATAGAGACGCCTTTTGCAAACAGAGCAGATCCAGATCAGACAGCTCTTATACCAGCTGCCTGATCAGGGTCCACTCTGTTTGCTTATAGAAACATAATATATCTGATCCTACACTAGAGGACCTGACAAGTAATTTCATTGCTCTATATATCATCATAATTTATTTATATAATTATTCATAGTGGGTGGAGCCTAGCATGAATATTCATGAAGTAAAGGATTAAATTAAAGTTATTTTGCACCATATATAGTCTGTTATAGTCTGCCTAAGTCATCTGCTGCATGGATTTGCTAACATTACTCACTAATGTAAGTATAAGGGCAAACAGTGCAGACCCTGTGTCTACACAATAGTGCATTTTAATCAATTGATGGAGATATGAACAGGTTAACAAGACATTCTAAATTAACAGCTAACTAAACTAATCAGAGTATCAAAACCCCAAACCCATCTAAAAGCCTATAAATAGAACAGATCTGGTTAAGTTTGAGTCAGAATTAAGTTCTTTTACCAAACATAAACAGACCTTATTGCAAGAAAACCTGACTTTATTGCATCCAAACAACAAAAGCGCAGACCAGACTGTGCATCCTCACAGTCTGATCTGCACCTTTGTTTTTTTTCTCTGAAAGCAAGCCCTGCTTGAAGAACTATTAACACAAGGCTTAAATAAAAAAATATTTCTAACAGAAAGACAGGCCTTAAACTGTATGTATCATAAGTGCCAAACAGTTTAGATCTTGATCAGGCCCAACATATGGTCGGCCCTGATCTGGGTCTAAAGATGTTTGCAAAGGTCATCATCAGATGACAAAAGGTGTCACTAACAAGTTGGGTAAAAGTCCGCTAGATTCTGATGAAAATTAAGAATCTCAAACCACTAACTCTTTGCCTGCATGTGTCGTCTGCTGATAACATTTACAAACAGATTGGACCCAGATCAGGCCCGATGGTACTACTCAGTCCTGATCTCGATCCAAATTGTTTGACACTCTGATAGTATTCCCTTCAAATAATTTTCGAAACACTGGTTTTGAAAAAAAATGCAGACGACAAAATACATGCAAAATTTCCCAATATGCAGAGTTAAATAAGATACACTCTGTTGAATAAAACCCATGCATGTAGACCCATGAAAAAATGGCACTTATCACTAAGGCAAATGGTCATCTTTTAACCCTTTACTGAAAATGACGTCTGCTTAAGTTGTCTGCTGCATATATTTGCTAACATTATTGACTTATGTATGTAAGTATAGAGGCAAACAGTGTGGACCCATATCAGACTGCTCCTACAGGAGCAGTCTGATCTGTGTCTACTCTGTTTGCCAAAGACATTTCAGCAGACAAAAAACAACAACAGATGACATATGTGAATGCTGCTAACTATTTGCCTGCTAGCCGGGAGTTATTATTGTCTGCTGATAACCTTTGTGAGCAGTTTGGACCCATATCAGGACCAGCAGAACGTCAGTCCTGATCCGAATCCAAACCGCTTGACACACTGATAGAGTTCCTAAAAGTTTTTTGAAAAAGTTAAACTTTAAAAAAGTCAGCGGACGACAATGTAACCAAGCATGCAAACAGTTAAACTGTTTAACCCTTTACTCCACAGGCTTCTTTTAGATCATGACATCATTTTCTATTTTTAGACAATGTTGAACAAATTCAATAAAAATTTAAATGAAGGTTTGCATACTTTTGAAAATATTATGGAAAATGGAGTATTTGCTCCAAAAGAGCAATTGCTCCATTTTCCATAATATTTTCAAATACACAATATTTCAAAGGCGTCAAAAGGGGCTATTATGGGGTAAAGGGTTAAGAGTTAAATAAGCATGCCCAGCTATAAATCCAGATGTCTCAATTTTGATCGGAACCAACATAAGTTGTATAATTTGTCAGCGAACGTGAGAAGGCATTCGGAAGACTACGCGCCTGCCCTCGCTCATCCAAGACCATATGCCATAAGTACCGAATTCTCAAGAGTTGTGACAAGCAAAACTGCAATCTTCCTGCTATGGTGTACCAGTGATTTCCATAGAGCCAGTAGAGCAAAATATTTCAGTGTAAAATTGTGCTTTATTTTCTTATCATGTGTTTTAGGTGCTCAAAAGAACCGTCTGGGGAATGCAGTGGCTCAGTGTCGGAGTGCTGGACTCGAGACCGAAGGTTCGAGCCTCACCGACATCACTGCCTTGTGTCATTGAGCAAGACATCTTAATCCTAGCTTAGTACTGGTTCAACTCAGGAAGACCCGTCCCGACGTAACTGAAAGATTGTTGATTGGGACGTAAAGAATCAAATCAAACAAAAAACAAAATAACCCTCTCATTGACACGGTTCTTTTAAGTACCCACAACATGTTTTGTTTGAGAAATAAGAAAAATAATTTTCAGTTACGCACACTTATCTGGGGGCATGGATTTCATACTTTTTTTAATACATTTTGCCAGACTTTGCAGAAAGTATCAATGGATAAATCTTTATTTCCATTTTTTAACCATTTTGTTTTGTTTTGTAGTTTTACTTCCCAGTCAACAGCTATGGTCATGTCGAGATGGTCAGTCCACCTAACCACACTTATTCCTGGGCATGCTTGACTAAGCGGTTAACAAGTACTTCGTGTTCATACTTTCGCTTGTAACTGACAATAACCCTTCTTGAATCAGCGGAAGGAGGAGAATGACCGTAAAAATTATCTGCAGTCGGACATGCTACCAACTGCGCTACGTGGCCCGGTCAATATTGATGCATGTTCCCTATATATGGAAACAATAACTAGTATTGTTTTCAGAGTAAACAGATGTCACTCTACTACACAGGCTGAAATTTGACCAATTTAGCCTCTAAAGTGACCTTGAAAATTAGGGCAAGGTCACCGAATTCTAAACAAGTCCTCATTATGCCCCAATCTTATATCCCTAGCAAATCTGGTTCCAATCCACCAGCTACTTCATGAGATATCTTCATGGGTGAAAGTTCAAAATTTCAAAAATCCTGAACTTTTGAAACTCAAATCTTAAAACTTGCAGTATGCCCACTAAATATTCACAATTCCAAGATTAAATGGCCAATTGTCTTCAGACAGACTGTATATAAACAAGAAAACCTATTATAATCTTCCAATTCAGCATTTTTAGGCTGACTTTCTATGGAAAGTCAGCCTCAAAATCCTGAATTCAGAAATGATCCTGAAAACTTACACCCATGTATCTTGCACACAAGAAAGTGTCATGACATCACTGGCGGGAACCATATTCGATGAGAGGGTTCTTTTGAGCATCCAAAACATGTTTAAACTGATGAGTAAAATTAAATTAACAATTTTAAGCTCTAAAAGTTACCTTATCTTGACCCATGGCTGAATACGAATTTTTTTGTTTACAAATAGTGTAGACTTTGATGAGATGCAGCATTTTGCTCATTTCCTACTGTTAAGAGGCTAGGAGTAAATGGGTTAACAGTTGACTATTAATGACTATGGTGCATGTAAAATTATGGAGTCAAATTTAAACAAATTATAAAACATTTTTGCTTGTCACAATAAATATAGCAAACCACACATACCTTTCTTCTCTGTAAAATAATAAAGCAGGAAAAATTACCCATACATAAAATTACACATACGTAAAATTACCCATATGTAAAGATACCCATACATAAAATTACCCATACATAAAATTACCTTTACATGTACATAAAATTACCTATACATGAAAAATTGTGTTTTGGAAAAAAAATTCATTGTTAACTCTTTGTTTGCTAATTCAAAATTTGCCTGAATCCTGACTTTACTAAGTGAAAGCAAATAATGTAATAATGTTTGCTTCTGTATTTGCGACCCACAAATTAGGGTAAGTAGGTCCAACATTACATTTTAAAAATATCTTATTAGATGGAGAGGGTGGGGGGAGAACAAAAAATAAAGGGGGCCTTGTGCCTTGTTTATCATTTTATTGGAAACAGGAATGCAGGATTCTTTGTTGCGATTGACATGGTTGCCATTGCCTTCAAGGCTTGCGAGAAATCTGGTTTGCGGAACAGCTAGAACTGGAAGCCGGTAAAGCAGACAGTTGAATCTCCTTAATTTGAAGTCATAGGTGCCAGAGTTTTTACTTGCATTATCAGAAGTTTGAATTAAAGGGGGCAAGTCATCAAATAAATTATCACCCAAAAATGATTATTCTAGCAGTTTCCTAAAAAACATTTTTTTTATGTTCTGGGTGCTTAAAAGAAATGTCTCAATGAGACACCCAAAACATATAATGTTAATGGCCAAATTTAATTAAAATAAGCAGGTACTTTGAACTATCAGAGTTCCAGTATTTAGCTTTTCTTATTCTCATTAGTTGACCAAAATGTGCAAAACTTATTATTTTCTTTTTCAATTAACAACTAAATGAGCCAGTGCATGAGATTTCCAACAATGTGGTATGTGCGACCAGCAAAGCCTGAGATCAGCCTGCGCAGACGCGCAGTCTGATCAGAGCCTTTGCTAGTCGCTTGAGTATTCTATGATACTGACTGAACACCATTTGGAGTTTCTAAGCTTAAGAGAAGGCTGCAGAGGCTCGTCCGAGTCTACATATGTCTAAATGCCACATTGTTGGAAATCTCATGCACTGGCTCAAATAATATTTTGGCTAATTAGAGCTGCAATATCTCTATAGGCATACCTGTGACATATATTCTGTGTGGTGTTGTGCTGTTACTCGTAACCTATCCACCCACTGCTGGCGCTCTTTTGCATCCACAGCTGAAAATATAAATATACATATTTTTTGTTATCATCAGACAAATCTCCAAAGACACAGTACAATTTTAAATTATTGCTATTACAACTATTGTTGATATGTCAATTCTATTAGTTTAATGCATTTTGTACAATTCTTATACAATAATACTGAACCCCTATCCTACTTTATTTTTGTCCAGAAATTGTCATCTACTTATTCGCCTCATCTACCCTTTCTTAACATCTACTGTGTAACAGTGAGCTCTTGCATTCACCTCATTTACCCTTTCTTAACATCTACTGTGTAACAGTGAGCTCTTGCATTCACCTCATTTACCCTTTCTTAACATCTACTGTTTAACAGTGAGCTCTTGCATTCACCTCATTTACCCTTTCTTAACATCAACTGTGTAACAGAAAGCTTTTGCATTCACCTCATTTACCCTTTCTTAACATCTACTGTGTAACAGTGAACTTTTGCATTCACCTTATTTACCCTTTCGATATATTTTACTGTACAGCACGTGAGCAGTAGCGACATTTGGAAGGTTCCATTCTCTCTTTACATCTGCTGTGTAACAGTGAGCTAATGGTCCAAACTGTTCGCAAAGTTTATCGCAAGACAACAAAGTCACGACACTGATAAGAGTGATTATTTGAAAATTATTTTTCTTATTTCTCCAACAAAACATTTATGTAGTGGGTACACAAAAGAATCATCTCAATGAGACCATTCTTTTGACCACCCCAAAACATATGCTTAAATTGATGGGTAAGAAAATAATTACAATTTTACGCAAAGAAGTCCTTATTAGAACTTACGCACCACTAACAGGGAAAGAGTAAAGATATTTTTCTTAGACTGTGGAAACCCTGGTTTATTCTGTGTTGATGCTTTACGCCCTAGTCAACAATTTTTCAGTCACATCAGAACGATTTCCTGTCTTCCTGGGTTGAACCAGTTCTAAGCAGTGGATAAAGTGTCTTGCTCAAGGACACAGCACAATGACTGGTGCGTCTCGAACTAACAACCATTCTAACCCGACTCTAACGCTCTACCAACCGAGCCAATGTGCTCCAAAATTCACTGGTGAAATAAAAGTGAAAGCTTGTTTTTGATACCTCTCAATCTGTAGATCTCTCCGTTAACAGCACTCACTATGAAAGTTTGAGAATCTTCTTCGGAAGGATTAATCGTTGCCCCCTAAAATCAAAGCAAAACTCTGAAAACTGTATACATGTCAGTACCTTAATCAATTTTTTGAACAAGTGGGTATGTTACCCACTCCTTTTTCATTTATTTGGGTTTTGCAAATGTTAATTGGGTATTCAACATTTCTAAAGAATATTTATTTGGGTATTTTGGTTTTTCAATTGGGTATTTTTGTAAATGCTAAAACTTTACTTACCAGTTAATACATTTTATGTCTTATAGCTGCTATGAACATAACTGAATTTGTTCTCTAAGATCATATTGAATAAATGCTAAAAACCAATTGGATGGCTGTGTACATTTAGCCACTCTGAGCTAAAACTTAACTGTGGACGGCAAAGTGATAAAATTTGGTACCCATGACTATTTGATTGTATTGGGTATACTGAATTTCTCCCTAACAGATCAATTTGAATTGCTTTTTTTGAAAATTTATTTGGGTAAATACACAAATACGCATACTGATTAAGTCAGTTCACAAGATTTTGGTACCTAAATGTACTGTAAATATTCTAAAATTTTGAACACTAGTTGCCTGCCAAAAATGCCTAGACAAACAGGGCAGACCAAGATCAGACTGCTTCTAAAGAAGCAGTCTGATCAGGCTCTTCCCCGTTTGCTATTCTGACAAGTAATTTTTGAATTCCAGCCCTGATTACCATTATTTTATTTGGGAACAGAAAGAGAGAATTGTTCGATAATTAAGAACATTTACTGTATTGCATAATGTGTGGTGGTTCCTAAAACATGCATATGCAGCAATCTAGTGAAGCTAGACCTGATTCTTTAACTAGATCCCTATCTTTTGTCTGCAAGCAGAGAAGGAGGCTCTGACGAGAACAGGTTTAGACAAGCAAAATTTTTCAGCGTAAAATTGTTAATATTTTCTTACCCATAATAATTAGCATATGTTTTGGGTGCTCAAAAGAACTGTCTCATTGAGACGGTTCTTTTGAGTACCCACAACATATGTTTTGGTTGAGAAATAAGAAAATTATTTTTCTGTTACGCAATCTAAACTTAAGGCCTGGACAAGTCTGCATGTATGTGCAAGCATGTCAGAGCCTTCATATCTCATGATAAGGCTTATTTAGTTATGTGAGTTGGAATATCTCAAAATATGCATGTGCTGTGCATTGCAAGAATATTAATGCAATTATATGAAAATGTGTTAATAAACTTTTTTGATGCTCAATCCAATTGAGCACAATCCGATTGAGCATGAAATGCATTTGTCCCGTTCATAAATATTTTTTAAAATATGCCATCAATTTAAAAGGATAAATACATCTGATTTTTAAGGAGGAAAATATCTTTCCTTTATCAGCAGTTGAAATTTCATGCTCATTTGGGTTGAGCATGAAAAAAGTTTTATAATACTGCTCTGAGTTCTACTTTCTCAAATGACCCTATATTATGTTAATTTCGTATGTTTTGATGCTTTAAGTCCCGGTTGACTTCAACATTTTTTAGTCATGTCAGGATGTTTTCCTGTCTTCATGGGTTGAATCAGTATTAAGCAGAGGATAAGGTGTCTTGCTCAAGGACACAACACAGCACCCCAGACAAATCTCAAATCAGTAACCCTTTGATCACAAGTCTAATGTTTTACCACGAGGCTACTGTGCTCCTAAATACAGTAAAACCTGTCTTAAAAAGCCACTCAAAAATAGACAAAACAAAACAAAGATCTTAATGATAAATTGTAGCTTAAGGACGGTCGAAAGTATTGCTTTTGATCTGCATTAAGAGAAAATCCGTCTTGAAAACCAATTTTGGTCTTCTTTTTGAGTGGCGCTTAAGACTGGTTTTACTGCATGTTGATAAATCTCACATTAATCAATGATATGTATAATGATTTATCCCAGATAGTATACAACTATTTCATACCTTTCTGTGCAACAGTCAAAACTATCACCCACGAGGTGCTGTGGATGACCGGATGCACTGTTGCCAGAGGCCGGAGGCCGAGGGCAACAGTGCATCGGGTCATTCACAGCACCGAGGGGGTGAGAGTTTTGACTGTTGCACTGAAAGGTATGAAATAGTTGTTTTATTACCCAACTCAAAACTAACAAAGGGTAATAATAAGCGCAATGCTGATGCGCGTAGGGGTTGTTATGGCGGGAGCGGCTCTTTAAACTTCCAATAACTTCGTTGTTTGTGGTCAGAAACATAGAGTGTGGGTACTCGTTTTCTTAGTTAGAATGAGCGAAACACTTTGAAATCAAAATTGAACAGATGAGGCGAAACTTTCTGTTTGAAACGAATCCTCATCTTATACAGCGTAGAGAGCGCATTGGCTCAGTGGTAAAATGCTTGAGGGTTGCGATTTGAGCCTCAACGGCGTTACTGTGTTGTCACAATAATCCTTGCTTTGTACTGGTTCAATTCCAACATAACTGAAAAAGTGTTGACTGGGACGTAAAGAATCAAATCAAACAAAACTTTCCTACAGTGTGACGCTGCTAAGTTTAACGTTTGACGTCATCAGTGTACAGCTGAACAGCCTATCACGTGACTGGGAAACAGTTAAAAATGTTTTCCCGGGGGAACAGTTCCTCGAAACCGGATCGAACCGGCAGGGACAGAAAAGTTGATAAACAGTCAAAAATGCTTAATAACTCTTTATATAGTACGTTGGGTAATAAAAGAATCTGTTAGCAAACAAAAGGTTTAAGACACTCAACAGGGGTTTTACCTTCTCACTAAATTAACTGTACAAAATTGAAACCCTTTAGTATTATATTATAAAAAATACCTGTCCTACATAGCTTCCAAATTAAGATGAACTTCCGCCTCTGTAGATTGTTTTTAGGCCAAATAAAAAATACCTGTGTTAAGGGTAACCCGACCCTACCTACTTTTTACTGGTGAAACCTAGAATTTTTATAAGGTTTTCTGGAAAAATATATAATTTTATGCATTTTGAGAGACGAAATGCCTTTCAAAATGCATAAAATTATATGTTTTATTCCCCCCCAAGAATACAAAAATAATGTGTGCCTACCCTACCCTGTTACCGGAAACACGCTATTTTTTTAAAAAAAATTTGGCCTTATCTAAGTTAGCAAACAGAACAGGCAATGGTGAAATGCAACATCATCTGGGTCTTTTATGTTTGCAAAAGTACCCTTTTAGAGATTTCCAGTATACAACATGTTAAAGAAATGGTGAAAAGAGCTAACTTACAGCTAAGTGTACAGAACCTCTAGGCCTCATTTTCTTGTGTTCTTCTTTCTGCAAACATAGTAGATCCTCAACTTTAGTTAAACAACCCTAACCCCTTTCATTCTGATGGATTATCCCATACATAATGATACAATAAGTATGGATTTGTCCATTTTGTATTTTAAGGGGCTGTCAAGAAAAGCTTCTATAAAATTATGTATTTCTGTTCTTGAAGATTGTTTTTATCTTAGCAAACAATGCAGACCCTGATGAAATTCCACCTTATGTTGCATTTCATCTGGGTATTCACTGTTTGCCAAAGTACCTGTCTACCAGTACCCAGAATGTAAACGGTTAAAGTCAGCCTAAACTAGAAATTAACTCTTTCCTAGCTACAGGCATATTTTGTCCACTGCTGATGACCTTTGCAAAGTCTGATTCCAGATTGGACACAATAAAATGTCAGGTCTGACCTGCTATTTCACAGTTTGACACTACAATGGTCTAAGGCCAAGAAACAAATATGTGTGGTTCAGATTACACGACCTACCCTAAACTTTTACCCCAAATAATTTTGTTCTGCTATTTTCTTTCAACTTCAGAACTTGGAGAAGAAATATGTATCGAAATGACCATCTGAAACGGACATCTAAATTTTATGCATTCAGTCT
This sequence comes from Loripinus fragilis, assembly GCA_964019695.1. Taxonomy (NCBI): domain Eukaryota; kingdom Metazoa; phylum Mollusca; class Bivalvia; order Lucinida; family Lucinidae; genus Loripinus; species Loripinus fragilis. The sequence continues at coordinate 79,384,092 of OZ026519.1, forward strand.
TTGTTCAGTGTTTCTGCAAGACCAGAATTTTTGGGGGTCATTGATGACCCCTTGTTTGAAAATTTGGGGGTCATTGGCACATTTAGAGGGTCAGAACTTTTTTAATGTATAATTACTTTTTGTCTGAGCATGCGTCAATATTAAAGGTATTTGAAGAATGTCCCCTATCGTAAGATAAAAGTTCTCGACATTCGGTGCATGTTTTACTATCAATTGGCTTGTGATCGACGGCTTTTGTTACATTTTCTGTTTCATGGGAATTATTCAATGTTGTGTTGCTTGTAGTTAAAGCCCTATCCTTCAGAGGACAAGAAATAAAAGCACCAATTTCATTACGGGGCAGCCATTCTTGTTTAACAGTTGAGCGCTTTTCCCATGCGCAGACGGTCAGTCTAAAAATAGACGTGATGCATTGGTTTCATTTCTTTTAAAATCGTTGTCTAATATATTTTGGTGTATTGGAGCAAAGAAAACTTTCTTTTCTAGACTACTTTTTTTTAAATTTATGCTGCATAATGCCCTAAAATAGCAGCGAGAGCGAAACAAGCCAAAATTATTTGGAACGAAACCCCAGCTGTGCAAATCGCAAATGACTTTTGACATGCGCAGTCATCGTTTTTGAAATAAATCAGATACGTCACGGAAATACCCAGCAAAGATATTTGTGCCCAGGTCTATTTTCCACAGGAACACTATTTATAGAAGTGTTATCAACGAGGTAAATTGAAGTCCTCAGATCTTGGCACATAAAGAAGATGGAGTTTCGTTCTCGCTGCTGTTTTTGTGTGCGTCACGAAAAACGCACAGACAAACTGTCAGTGCGTTAGCAGTCAATTTATTGCGTCAAAAACGCAAGAAATGCACTCTCACGGAAACACTGTTTGTTATTGAAAGTAAAAGAGTTAAAACAAGGCTAAATCTTCAAAAAATAGACCATTTTTTATCAGTTTTGTCTTATTTAATATATTTCCAAGTAGGTCTGAATCTTCCAAAAAAAAAAAAGGCTTCCTACCTACCCTAATCCAATTTTTTTTCATTGTGTAACCAGAACCACACATAATTTTTTATTTAGCGTAACTGAGAATTGTTTTCATCAGAAGCATGGCCCATGGTTTTAATTAATTATTGTTCAACATTTTATAATATGCAACAGCTCTGAATTTGTCAACCCCTCTTTGGGAATACTGGTAATATAAGGCTTAAACCAAGAGACTAGCTATAAATTATTGAAACTTTGCAAGTAACAGGCTTTGCTTTCATATTTTCTCATTTTCATCTAAAGCCCTGACAGTTAGAGAACTGCAGATGAAATCATTTAATTGCAAAAGAGTAGTATGCTTTATACCAAAAGCTACACTTTCAGCTCTGAGTAGTCCCAGAAAAGTTGTCAAAACTTGTTTATTTTCAAATAAGTACTGCTAAATGCAGATGTAAATTTTGATCCTGTGAAACTTTTCCTTAGTTACGTCTTTCAAAAGTCTGTTTGTTTTACAGCCTCATCAGCTTCCTGTAATTCAAATAAACACAATTGGCAGGTTCCACATTTCCTAATTCACAGGGAATTCTTGAGCTTGTGGTATATAATAAGTACATGGATACAGGGTTCAAATTTAAGAATTTCATTCACTTGCTAAAAATAGCAAGTAACTATTTTTCTCACTTGCTAAATGTGTTGATCAACTTGCTTATTTACTATTTAAATGTACGGTAAATGTTCTAAAATTTCGAACACTCTAAAATTACGAACACCTAAAATTATCGCCGAAAATAATTTTTAAAACATCCTAAAAAATCGAACACTGCCCTTTTTCAGAAAAGTGAATTTCTAAAATTACGAACACACGTTATTTTCGGTGGAAAATCGATGTCCGTTTATCTGTTTGTCCCATCTGTGTTCGGTATACTTCTACCGTACAGCACGTGAGCGGTAGCGACATTTGGAAGGTTCCATTCTACTTAGATGGATAATCTGGCACGTGACGTTCTATTTCGCATGCAAGCGCGCGACGTTATACATTATTCAATGTCACCAGCATTGACGAACTTGATGCACTGACAAGTTCCTGCAACGATTCCGAAACTGCTTTGACTTATCCTATTCACCCAAATGGCTGAGATCATTATTTATTACTGACCAAACATTGACCACCAGGCCGCGATTCAGCCCGGGGATTCAGCTAATTATACGTGAATTATGCATGTTGACACACGCGGAAGCAATAGTGTGCTAGGTGACACGTACTCGTTTTTTTCTCTAAAATACCAGCCCCGAAGAGAGAGAGAGAGAGAGAGAGAGAGAGAGACGATCACTTAGGAGAGAGAGAATGAAATAAGTTGAAGTATAATGATTTGCAACACAAGGGGTCATTCGGTTTCGTGCAAAATGCAGAGAAAATCGTGCAAGTCGCATGTTTTTTTTTTCTCACGGACAACATCCAATGCGGAAAATAAAGCCACCGTATATTTTGCCTGCAAGAACTCGCACGTGGTCATCATCTCATTTTTATTCACTGTACATTAAATTATGTGTGATTCTCAGGTGATCCGACTGACACCCCCTAACCTCCCCTCCCTTTTAAGCATTTTAAAGGATTTCCCAGTTCGGCAATATGCCCAAGCCGCGTGCGAATCTATCATTCTATGCGTGTGCTATTTTCTTGAGCACAGCTCAGACCTGAGCATGAAATCACCATATGAGCTGGTAAAGACCCTGCTGGTACTTATGACAGATGTGATCGGCGAAGGCTCAGGAGAGCATGTGTGTTTGCACCATCTTGTCAGGGTCTCGCTCACTAACAAAGTTTAAAGTGGATGAAGACTCTAGCCAAATAAAAATTCTAGACATCTACGTACGTTGTCTTTAAACTACTTGTCGGCGGTTTTCTAAGTACATGTAATAGTGGCTATTCCCATCAATCAAAAACATCAAATTCCTCAAAATGGAACATTTTAATAAACTGTTTAGCCGATCGTGGCGTGTCTGTTTGTCCTCACGAAACTGCACATGGAAGGTCCTACGAGTTCTTTACCGGTATAATGTACGCACATACCAAGAAATAAATTGATTGTAGCACGATTCTGCATCTTGATGAATTTAATATTTACATATATTTAATTTCATGAAATAAGCCAGTTCATGAGATTATGGTACCTGTCGCAAAGCTCAGATGAGCCTGCGCGTCCGCGGAAAATCGCCAGCGCCTTAACTGCCCACATACACATAGAAGGAATGTAGATGAAGGTGCATGCCTTAATTTTGGGTAATATAGCCCCACTAAGTGGCTGTGAATTTGAAAACAGTAAAGCCCTTGAGATGGAATTCGCTTTATTTACCACACGTCTGTAGACTTAGTTACATGCGAAGATCAGCCTGCGCACCGCACAGTCTCATCAGCACCTGTTTCTCGAACAAAACATTAAACATTTTGTCGGGCCAGATCTGGGCCCAAACTTTCTGCTACTTTAGTTTGTCACAGCTTCTTGGGGGGGGGGGGGGGGGGGGGGTGCCTCCCAGGCCCCATCCTGCGTCCGGCACTGCTAATAGTATCAGCCGCAGACAAAGGGACAGGGTAATGCTTCACGGACATGTTTGAGATCAAAGATGCCGACTATTAGACCACGTGTTGTTGTTGTTTTAAGACTGGGTAGCACGCGGCGGCTTTGACGCACGAAAGCGGACTTACATGTAGCACACAAAACATAATTGCCTAGATGTGTCTCCTTTTCATGGGTTTGCATGAAAACAATTTCAATGAACTCGAGCATGAAACGGCGCACTGCATGCATGAAAAACTAGATTTGTGGTACTTGTCTGAATTTTTTCCTTTTCTTTGAGATATGAATGTACCCAGCGTATCGTACGCATCAGCTCATAAGTTGAGCCCCGACATGTGATTTCCAACAATATGGCATTTTGACGAGTGTAGACTCAGACGAGCCTGTGCAGTCTGCTTTTAAGCCTACAAACTCCAAACGATGTTCAGTCAGTAGCTTAACACTCATAGAATATTCACGCGACTAGCAAAGGCTCTAATCAGACTGTGCATATGCACAGGCTGATTGGAGGCTTTGCTGATCCCACACACCTCATTTTTGGAAATCTCATGTCACGGCTCAATTATATTATTTCGAGGCATCGGACGCAAAGTCGGACGTTCGCTTACATGATAAATTCTGCCCCTGATTTGGTTTGGCAAGACGTCGGAGACCTTCTGCATCCAAACTATTTGCAAACTTTGAAAGCAGGTGTGAGAGAGAGAGAGAGAGAGAGAGAGAGAGAGAGAGAGAGACTAGCGCTTGCATACGAATCTCTTGTAATCTCGAAAAATTTCATGTATCGGTGCTGAAAATGATACTTGGAGATGCCTCTCGTGCGCATCGGCTTTTACACGACAAAGTCGGATATTCGACAGTATTGATGCTTTGCATGCTTTCTATCGCATGTCCAAATGTTTAAATTGATGAAACATTATTTCCTGAATTCCATGATCCGAACTCTGACAACGTTTTTAAGCCTTTAAATGGCGTTTCGCTGGCGTGCCGATGATGGCCCAACGTTGAATGCTGGCTTGGTAGTTTTGAGAATTTCAGGGGATCCGGTTCAGTATTGCTAAGAAAATCCATATTTTTGTGATTTTCCAGGGGGGGGGGGGGGGGGGGGGGGTCCGGACCCCTTGTCCCCCCTCTGGATCCGCGCATGGGACCAGACAATGTATACACTTATTGAGATATACTGAAAAACCATTTTATCGTGCACATCGGCTTTTGTACGACACTTTGCTTACTATCTATCGCATCAGGCACAAATTTTTAAATTGACGAAACATTCTTTCCTGAATTCCATCGGGTCTGATCTGGATCCAAACCGTTTTTGCAAATTTAAATAGAGAGAGAAAGAGAGAGAGAGACTGGTATATGCACATCCTTTCGGGAAAATCAGAGTACATCGACAGATCGACAAGGGTGTTCTTTTTGAATTTCGTCAGTTTTTAACTCCGAGAACTCGTCTACGTATTTCAAAGTTTCATGTATATCTTAGCTAAAAAAACCTGATTGACGAGATGTCCTTGAGTGACTGTATTACATTATAAACGGCATTTGCGCAGATGGAGAGCAAGCGAAAGCATTTTGGTTTTCTGAAGGAAGAACGAAAGTGTAGCGATTCATCGGTAGTCCGAGGTTAAACAAGTGGACTTTTACGACTTGTTAGTAAAATGCACGTGCCTGGCTCCCGACTTGGCAATTACCGCACGCGCTGGACATTTTACTGTCTCAGCCCGCAAGAATTTAGCGGCGGTTGAAAAGAAATTGAGTACCGTAGATAGCGCAGAATCATATCGCCGTGTTTTCAACACGTTTCTACCACATTTTTACATGCATATATACCGATTTTGCTCATGATAAAGACCACATTCTAAAATTACGAACACTAGCACTTTTTCTGAAACGTAATTTCTAAAATTACGAACAGCGGGAAAAATAATTATTTTTTAGTGTTCGTAATTTTAGAACATTTACCGTAGTATCGCTAATTAGAAAATTTAACAAATTTAATTAGCATTTCAGGTTTGCAATGCATAGATTGTGTGACAAAAAAAACCCTATAATTATCATAATGAGGTTTCTTGGCAAACAGTGGGGATTCAGATTAGCTGGCTTCTGAAGGAGCTGGCTGATCAGGATCCCCACTGTTTACCATGTGGCTTATGTTAGGCTGCATGGCTTGGTTGATATGATAGTCATTTGTTTTTATATGCTACAAATAGCAAGTGATGGCAATTTCTACTTGCTTTTCGAAGAAAACTACTAGCATTTAGCAAGTTAGCAAGTGTTAAATTTGATCCCTGCGGATATGGTTTGATTACCTCGAAATATTCCAACATGCCCGACTCTGGATCCAGAATAAACCATCTGTGCTGCCATCCTTTCATTACATTGGTAAACTTGGTCAACTGGCCTTCCAATGGACGGTAACTGAAAATAAAAGAAAGATCATATTAAGACATTAACCCTAAAATTTGGACAGATAGATAAATGTTGAAATCCAAGATTAGTCTGTTCATCAGCTACACTATTTAGGCCAAATAAAAAAAAACCCTGTGTTTAGGGTAACCTGACCCTACATAAAGTTTACTGATGAAATGTTACAGGTGAAAAAATGCTGGGGATCGAACCTGGGCCGCCTGGTCCGTAATCTGACACAGAAATTTGTTCAGGTTTTCTGGAAAAATATAATTATTGCCTTTCAAAATGCATAAAATTATATTTTTTTTTTCAGAAAAAAAACCCACAACAAAACAGCAAAATGTTTGTGTGCCTACCCTACCTAAAATTTTCAGACCTGTTACCCGAAACACTCATTTTTTTATTTGGCCTTACTGTGCACTTGCTTTATTATATACAGCCGATCAGGCACAGTAGGCCGGCTCCTGGAGCAGGTCTAGCCGATGGAGCGGCTCAGAGATCCGGTTCATGAGACTAAACAAGGTGCTACATAGCCTAGGTTTAGATAAAAAAAGTTTTGAGTATAAAATTGTAAATATTTTCTTACCTATCAGTATTAGCATAAGTTTTGGTGCTCAAAAGAACCTTCTCATTGAGACTGTTCTTTTGAGTACACACAACATATGTTTTGGTTGAGATATAAGAAAAAATTAATTTTTTGGTACACACTCTTAACTAAAGTCCTGGCCTCGAGGTTATAAAACTTGAGTACAGGCTCAGACTCAAAATTAAGCGCAATGATTGGCTGCTTGCGGACACGTGTCCGCAAGCAGCCAATCATTGTGCTTTATTTTGAGTCTGAGAATGAACTCAAGTTTTATAACCTCGAAGCCAGGTGCTATCAGATGCTGTTATAGCATCTTTGAATTCCATCTCATGATGAGTACACATCAAAGTTATCGACTGAAAAGTCTGCAGGTTGGATGAAATCTAGCTCAGGTATATTTGCATTACCATGAGTAACATATCAGAGCAGACTGAGGGACGTGGCACTGTTCTAGCTCTACAGTAACTAATCCAGGCCTCCAGATAAGAGCGCGTACTGGAAAAATATTTTTCTTCTTTCTAAACCAAAACATATGTTGTGGGTACTCAACAGAACCGTCTCAATGAGACGGTTCTTTTAAGCACCCAAAACACATGTGTTAATTGATGGGTAAGAAAATAAATGTAATACTAGGTGCACAAACTATCCTTATCTGGACCTATGCTAATCCCTCTTATTCTTAAATCTAATTCAGTGTAAGAAGATATCTGTCATGAGAACTGAAATTCTGGAATGACGAAGCCTAATTTCAGGAACAGCCATGTAATCTATTGCCTTTGTGCCTAAAGTAAGTATTTAGACAAGTACAGCATCATTTTCAGTAAGACATTGGTTGAGTTGCAAGCGTAGTTACACGAAAGATTTGAGTGTGTCAATATAGCACACCAAAGTGTGCATTTATATCGCATTTCTATTGTGCAAAAATAAAGGTGGGTGTGTATCATCTATAGGTTCAGTGTTTCCGCAAGAGTGTGTTTCTTGAGATTCTGACGCAATAAATTGACTGCGGATGCACTGACAGTTATTTTGTGTGTTCAAAAAAGCAGACAGATCCAAAACTCTGTCACCTTTATTATCCCCCAGTGCAAAATAGACCTGCGCACAAATAAGTTTGTTAGGTATTTCCATTATGTGTCTGTTTTATTTTCAATACGATGACTGAGCATGTCAAAAATTACTGGCGATTCGTACATATGAAGTTTCGTTCCTGTTCATTTTGGTTTGTTGCGCTCTCACTGCTTTTTTGGCATTTTAGAACAAACAAATTTTAAAGCAGTATTTTAAAAAAGAAAATATTCTTTGCTCCAGTAAACCGGTCTAAGACAAAATTAAAATCAATGTGTCAGGTCTATTTTTAGATCGACCATCTGGGCATGCTGCTGCACCGGAAATCCATGTAATTTCCTTACCTTTTGGCAAACTTGGCTTCTTCATGTTCATCAAATTCCTGAAATATTGAAAAAAATGTTATACTTTCAAGTGCTCTGCCAAAAAATTTTATAGTAAGGAACAAAATTTCCATGTCCACAATATAATTTGCTGGACAGTGCCAATAAAATCAGGAACAAATGATGAAATAAGAATCAAATACAAATTTCATGGAACAATGACCCACTGAACGCATACATGGTGGGACATTTTCAATTGGCACAAAAACATAGCCTTGGCAGAACACCGCTACCAGTTCATCGTGATATACACCACTACCGCATCATCATAACATAAATGAGAATCCTTTTGACAGGATGAAAAACGTTTTCGCGTAAAATTGCAATTATTTACTAATCCATAAGTTTAAACACCTGTTTTGGGTGCTCAAAAGAACATCTCATGTTTTGGTTGAGAAATAAAAAAATAATTTTCAGTAACACACTCTTATCTAGGGGGCCTGTGGGTGACAAATTTTGGTGTTTAAATTTTGAAAAAAAATCCCTTTAAAACAATTAGAGCTTACTTATTTAAGTTAATGGAAAAAACAGCGTCATAATGGGTGATATGCAAATTTATAATGCTTTGGTATATTTTGATGCTTTATCTCACAGTCAAACTATTTTCAGTAATGTCGAGATAATTTCCCATATTCTTGGGATGAACCAATATTAAGCACATGGATAAAGCATCTTGCTCAAGGATACAACACAGTGACTCCCCCAGCAGTGAGTCTCAAAGTAGCAACCCCTTGATCAAACACTCTACCAACTGAGCCCCATGCGCATCAGAATTTATAATGCAGTACCAGACAGATGCAGGATAAAAAATTAAAAAAAATTGATAACTCTTTTCTTAACAAATTTCAGTGTCTGTCGGATGAGCTGTGCAGAGCATGTAATGCCATCTGTCCGGTAAAACTCACTGTCTGAAGAACCCCTGGTTTACTCTACCAATAAAAAGGAACTTTTGTTTTGGAATTATATAGAATCAACAACCACAGCAGGCTGTCTCCGTCAGCATCTAGCTTAGTTTGTGCAGGCTGCTGATCCAGAAATCCACCATGTAAACAAGTCGTTTTTAACCAGTACATAGTCAGTTTTAACCTACACCAGTTGTGTTTTGGGCAAAACATATACGGTATAGTTTGACAATACCGGGTTTCCTAGGGATCAAGATGAACTAGATCGGTAAATAGCTATACATAGCTAATGTTATCTCTGTTTATACTCTCTGACTTTAAATAAAATTTGACTTATTTCTTATGTCTAGTGGAAAATTATATTGGAATTTGGAATATTGTCCCTCCCTGTGGGGAGGATAAGTTTATTATCCGTCTGCTAGCTGTTGTTGGTAACTTTAAATTGTGATTATGACAAAGGCACTGTCTCGGGGTCCGGTACCGGACCCCCAGACTACGGGGCTACGGGTCCGGTACCGGACACCGAGCCACGCCTATGAGGACTGTCTCGGAGTCCGGTAGTTTGTGAAAGAACTACTCGGCACGTCTAGGGATACGGGGATGCGTGTCCGTACCTGCACGTATATGTAGTAACTGTTATTTTACCAACAAAAACTCGTATTGAAGTTTCACTTTGCTTCGTCCGCCATCTTTGATCATCTGTATAAACTGTCACACTATTCAAACAAGTATAAGATTTTTAACGGACAAGAGTGAATAAAAAACATAACTAGATATAATTTGTCTTACTTTATTCCTTTTATTTTTTTTTTATCCTATTTTTTTTTATAAGGTCATGAATAAAGGTAATTAATGTCAGGGGGAACTTACTATCGCATCAGTGAATTGGCGCAGGGTGTGATGTCCTTTAATTGGTGTTTGTCTCAATGTTCTTATTAATTTATTGTTGTTATCTGTCTACTTGATTATTAACCTAAAGGTAAATACCAATTTGCAAGCAAACGGTGATTGCAGGTGCATTGTTTAATTGCTTTCATACCGGCTAATTGGTCACATAACTGTCTGACAGATTGGTTTCCCTTTGAGGATAAAAGATGGCAGACGAAGCAAAGTGAAACTCCAACATGAGTTTTTGTTGGTAAAATAACTGTTACTACATATATACATGCAGGTGCGGACCCGTATCCCTAGACTTGTCAGTAGTTGTTTCACGAACTACCGGACCCCGAGACAGTCCTCATAGGCGTGGCTCGGGGTCCGGTACCGGACCCCTAGAATCAGTGTCTAGGGGTCCGGTACCGGACCCGTAGCCCCGTAGTCTAGAGGTCCGGTACCGGACCCGGAGACAAAATTATGACAAAAGCAAATTACATTTTACAGCACACAGTGTTCCTTGGCAGTGTAGAATTGCCTACTTGAATCAACAACAACAATAGACTGTGTTGAAACATATAAATTTGTTCATAACCAGTACAAAACTCCTGCTAGTGTGTATTTTAAACAGCCTGCTTGTGAATCACGTTGTCATGCTCAGAAATTAATGAAACAGTACAGTCGCACGACATCAGGAAAAATTCTTCTCAAACCGAGTGGTGGACACATGGAACAGCCTATACAAGACAACTGTAAAGGACTTCAATGAAGCAGAAATTGAGTGCTGACCTGTAGTGTGTCAGTTTAATTACCAAGTATACCAATTAAGTATACCAAGCTTATGTCGCATTTGTTACGCCTACATTTTGATTTTATTGAAGTTTTTTTTAAATTTTTGGGGAAAAAAAATGTGGAAACCGGCACGTCACAACAATTTTTTGCACTAGCTTTTCACTTGGGAATAAGCGAATGAAAGTTATTTGATTACTTTTGCTTTTTGCATGACAGCTATGACTTGTTGTCGTTCTGACTCAGATAAAGCTGTCAAATCAGGCAGTCCAAAGTTCGATTTATTATTAGCGGAAGAAGCCATGGCCGACTTCCGGTGTCAGGGGAAGTAAATCGTACCCAGATAAAACCCAGTACCAGTACAGTACACGATCAAAATTATTACTCAAATATATAGTTGCATAGATGCGCACATTTATGCGCCAAACAAAATCTAACAATAGGCCCTAGTACCAAGTTTCCAAGCAATGATGTCTCTAAGATTGTTACTATCACAGACTGCTGGGGAGCATGCAGCTCTGAGCACGTGCTTTGTGAGCCAGTGCCCCTAGTCTCGTTCCCCGCGCCTATAAAGGTGACCATAGAGGTACACTGATGCTGGGGTCATGTGGGCTATCTTCACTTTGATCAAAACATGTGCGACCAGTGTCTTTCTAGAAAGATCCTGTGAGACACCGACATGGTTAGTAGACATATAACGTTATTCTGTATCTGTATCTGTATCTGTATATCTTGAACGGTAGGACCACTTCTGTTACATTAACCGCGGGTGTGCGCGCTACTTATTGGCTGGTTACATGAGTATGGACAGCTGTTTTGAAGCTGTTAACTGTCTCTGCGCGAATTTGGGTGTCTGATAAACAGTTCCAATCACTTGTAGTTTTCACAAAATAAGAGTTCTTATGTTGATCTGTGTTTGACGCTGGTACTTTATAGCACTCCGAATTAATTAAAGCATATTTACTGATAATGTTTGATGAGTAGCAGTCTTGATGAGATTTCGGATTTATTTGTCTTTTGTTCCTAATAGGAATGAATACCTCGTCAGCATTGATTGCTGGTACCATACCCCTCACAATTTTATACAACATGACTAATCTGGATTCTAAACGACGTTGTTATAGCGGTTGTAACTTAAGGTCCTGAAGCATTTCGCGTACGCAACCATCAAATCTTGAGCAATAGTCATTTTTATGTATCTGGCTGCTTGTCTTTGGATTTTTTCGATTGACTGAATGTCTTGTAATTTGTACGGATCCCAGACTATTGCATCATACTCCAATGTAGAGCGCACAAGGGCTACGTATGATAACTTTTTACATTACTCTGGGCAATATTTTAGGTTTCGACGAAGGAATCCAAGTGTAGAAATTGCTTTCTTCACAATGTTAGTTATATGGGTTTTCCACTGCAAGTCATTTGAAATCGTAATTCCTAAATATGGACTTGAATTTACTTCTTGCAATATTTCGCCGTCTAGTTGATAAAAACGTGATGACTTTTGACGAATAGATAGGATATAACACTTTTTAGCATTGAAACGCATGCCCCATTTTGCTGCCCATTTCTCCGATTCAATCAAGCCATTCTGCAATAATGAGTGATCGGTTTGACTTTTTATCTGTCTGTAGAGTAAACAATCGTCGGCAAAAAGTCAAACTTGAGATTTTACAGTATCAGGTAGGTCATTAATATGACAGAGGAACATCAAAGGACCCAACACAGTGCCTTGCGGTACACCTGGTTCTACAGGGGCTGATTCTGAGTGTTCACCTTCCACTACACATGTCTCTCTTGGAGAAAGGCTCTGAGCCACTTATGTAAGCTTCCTTTGATTCCGTATGCGTCTAACTTGTGTAGAAGCTTATCATGGGGAACGGTGTCGAATGCCTTAGAAAAATCAAGTATGGCGATGTGGACCTGTACTCTTGCATCATTGGCCTGCAGAAGATCATGCATTGTTACAAGTAGTTGTGTCTCTGTTGAAAACCCTGGGCGGAATCCGTGATTCAACGTAGTAAGTATACTGTACTTCTCAAAATGTTTCAACATATGGCTACATATAATATGCTAGTGTAATTTACAAGACACTGACGTGTGAGAGACTGGTCGGTAGTTTTCGGCTGAATGTCTGTCTCCTTTTTTGAATACTGGTGTTATATTTGCATTACGCCAATCTGACGGTCATGTTCCGGTACTAAGAGATTGTTGAAATATGGTACAAAGTCCTTGTGAGATTTCATCAGCACAGTTTTTTAAAACAATATTCGGGATGCTATCAGGGCCCATTGCCTTATGTACGTCCAGGCGTTTCAATAATTTTAATACACTATTGTTATCAATAATGGTATGTGAAATTGGCGGTGTGTTATTGAATTTACCGACTTCGGGGTTAATATTGTCCATTGACTTGGTGAATACCGAGATGAACTGTTTCAAAAGTATATTTGCTTTAGACTTGGCATCTGTGAGTAAGTTTCCTTTATTTTTCAATGGTGCTATACCAATATTGTCTTGTCTTTTGCTTTTTGTGTAACTCCAGAAGGGTTTTGTATCATTTTGGTTTAGTCCTTCTTGGATGACGTTATTGACATGGTCCCATTCAGCTTTCCAAAGATTTCGTTTCACCTCCCTAGAAAAATGTCTATATTTCTTCCATTTTCCACTAGCCTTTGCTTTTTTGTATAGTCTATGCTTTTTCTTCAATTGTTTCCTAATGTTTCTATTTAACCATGATAAACTCTTTTTTGACCTTGACATTTTTGAAGGAACATGTGAATCAATTGCAGCTAACAATTTTTTCTTTAAAGTATGTCCATAGGTTTTTCAACATTTTACCCTGATTTTGTCTTTTGCATCACACTTAATGAAATATGGTTACAAATTTTCTTTATTTCATCCCAGTTGGCCTTTGCAAATTTATTAATCTCCCTTGGTTTACTGAATGAATAATTTGGTTTAATGTCCGAGTCTGTGATTACCATATCATGGTCTGAAATTCCTGGCGCGTTCGTCGTAGATTTGATCAAAGACGAATTTGTCGTAAATACAAGATCAAGTAGATTATCTTCACGAGTCGGTTTGTCATGAATCTGTGTTAGATTAAATTCTGTACTTATATCAATCAAAAATTGTTGTTCACTTTTATCTTGAATGTTTTGCCAATGTTTTAGTGTTTAGTGTTCCCAGTCAATATCAGGACAGTTGAAATCACCACAGAGTATAATATCTTTAGGTTTGTTTCCGTTCAAGAGTTCCAGAGATTTTTTCAGTTCACAAAGATCTTTCATGTTCCTTTTTGGCATGTAAAAGGAACCAATATAGAGTTCTTTCTTTCCTTTCAACGTGACATTCACGAAATCTATCTCACAGTCCGTCACAAAATCAACACATTCCACTGCTGTAATGTTAGACTGTACAGCGACAAACACGCCTCCACCCCGCAAGCTTCTGTCATTTCTAAAGACTGTATAACTGTCAGGAAAAATTTCAGAATTTTGAATTGCACTTTTACTGTAAGGTTTTCCAGGTTTTTTTACCGCGTAGCCATGACCCTGTTCCGCAAATTATGTCCGCTTTGATGTATTCTAGGGCTGTCTTAAATTCTGCATTGTTTTCTTTCACACTATGGCAGTTTATGTTAAGAATTCTTAGATTTTGTTTCTTTGGAAGGTCATAAATATCATAGGATGTCCGCTCTTCGTTTACCGAGGCTTGAATAGGTGGAGTGGGGTGGGAGGGGGCTTACCAATACCCTATACCATTGAAGTTAACATACAAGTAGCCCTTATAAACTGGCAAATATCCCTATAATTAAATTTCCCGCTAAATAGAGACTATCCTATAAAAAAAAAATGAGTAGAATTTATCCCATATTCCTGGAAGTAAAATGGATAGTATCCCTTATACATGTACCTGGAAGTAAAATGGCAAATATCCTGTATCCAAAAAACCCTTATAGGCTACAAGCCTCTTTACCTACCAATGTCTATTTCGGATAATTAAGCAGAATAGAATTTCACTGTCCTTACCCCCAATTGGCTGAAAACATTTCGAATTTAAGAGTTTTTGGGTTGTAATTTACATTATTTCATTCAACTTTTAAAAGTACATTCTGTAAGCAAACAGTTGTAAAATGTTTGATGTTTATTTGTTTGCTATTGTTTACTTGGTTTCTGATGACCCAGATATTGATGATAAACAAATTATTTACTGAAGGTCATAAGATTTTTCTAGAAAGAACGACTAATCATCTAGAAATTAAAAATATTCTATCATGGAGGTTTCTGGAACCTTGGAGAAAATACGGAACTCTCTGGAACTCTCTTTTTTGTTATATCAAAAGAAGCTTTGAGAGGGTTCTGGAATCACCCAGAAAAGTTGAGAAACTTGTGGAATATAGACGGATGGCTGAGAATGGGTTTGCTCCCCCCTAGGGAATTTTGCAGACATATCCTATCTTGTAGAAAATTGAAAGCTGAGTCTTTAAAGACATGTTTGCACTCTGTGCCTTGGGGCGTTAGTCTGTAAGAGCCTGTAACATACGTTACTTTATCAAATTAAGAAAAAGTAAATTGAAAGTTTGGGCTACAAATTAAAGACATTAAAATATTTATTTTTTAAAATCATTCATATAGTCTGCATACTGGATATCTAAACTACGTATGACAGCCATTTGAACAAAATTGCGGCTTCCTAAGGTGTCATATGCGTTACATAAATCAGATAACCCATTAAAATTTGCAAGTGTAGCTAACACCATTTACATTCACAATCTCTCTGTGTGCTTTGCAAAATGTTTTTAACCATGTCTGACTAGCTGATGCAATTGGCTAACAGAAAAATTAAAGTTTG
This sequence comes from Loripinus fragilis, assembly GCA_964019695.1. Lineage (NCBI taxonomy): Eukaryota > Metazoa > Mollusca > Bivalvia > Lucinida > Lucinidae > Loripinus > Loripinus fragilis. The sequence goes on from OZ026519.1 coordinate 79,399,508, forward strand.
TTTCCCTAGCTTAAATATTTTTTCTGGAATAAGCAATTAAACAACCCAACCCCTACCCAGTTTTAAGGTGAAATGTTTAGTATTAAAACTAAAGTAAAAATAGTTAAAAAATATTTGCAGTTGATGAATGTGTTTCATTGTTTGGCATTTATTTGCTTATATTAAAAGACTCATAAATCTGCAAGTTTGTTGCAAAATTTTTAATATCAGAGGCTGTAACATATGTTACCTGATGTAATAAATGGGCAAGCTCATTGTCTTTACGTAAGATATGCCTAAAATGTTTTAATCTCCTAAAGGGAATTTTGCAGACATATTCCTTCTTATAGTACAACTCAAACTGCATAGAATAAGGGATGTTTGCACTCTCTACGTTGGGGCGTTAGTCTGAAACAGAGTGTTACATGCGTTACTATATCAAATAAAAGAAATGTAGTTTGAAAGTTTGAGCTAAAATTGTGAAAAAACTTGCAGCTGTTGGATATTTTACATTGTTCATGGATTTTAAGCTGGCTCGTATGATAAAGACTTATAGATCTGCTAGTTGGCACCAAGTTTAAAGATCAGAGAGCGTAACATATGTTAGCGTAATAAGTAAAATCATCAAACAGCATTTTGACATCAAGCTGAGTAAGGGCCTGCTCCATCTCAATCCCCTTTGGAATTCTGCAGACATATTACATCTTATGTAATTATTCAAGGTGCATTTAATAAGAAATGTTTGCACTCTGTAAGTCAGGGCGTTAGCCTGTAACAGCTTGTTACATATGTTACTATATCAATTTGAGAATAAGAAATTTGAATGTTTGAGCTACCAAAAGAAGACATTAAAATTATCTAATAAATTGACATTCTTATAGTCTTTATACTTGGTGTTTTTACTACATATGGAAGCTGTTTAACATTAATACAGTTAACTGTGATGTTATGTGCGTTACATGAACCTAATTATAATTAAAAAAAGCTATAATTGTGGCTATCCTCATTTAGTTATACAACTACTATGACTTGGTTTCAAACTGTTTTATTAGATTTTACAAACAAGTACTCAATTGATGAATAGGAAAAAACAATTTTGCTTTTCTATCTTAAATATATTGTCTTATAGGAGGTAATACACAGCCCTAGTCCCAGTTTTACAGAGAAGCGAAGTTTGTTATTACCGTTTAAGTAAAACACATGCAAGCGATTACAGTGTGTGGATATTTTAACATTTTCATAGTCTGTGTTGCTCATATATCTGCAAAATGTCATTAAGTTTAAGATCAGGACACTTAATGTGTACTTATAAGTCTTTAGTGCCAAAACACTAGAAATTATATTCATTTCTGATTACCAAGCCCATGGACTGTTGTTACAGATGTTATCAATGACCCTTTGGACACATTTCTATAATACTGTGCATATAATGCTGAATATAGAGCCACAAATAGAAAAAAAGATAGTTTTACATTTGTACAAGAAAATACGGTAAATGGAATGGTCCAAACTATTTCTCATCGATTTAACACTCATATTAAACGTTTGTTGTTGTCTGCTTCTGTGGTAATCATTATTATCACACGCCTCCTTGCAACTAGTAGAATCATCGCACAATATTTCAATCATTTACTGTTATACAATTTTACCACCAGTCCACTCAAAATTGATGAGCCATTATCAACTTTCCAATTTTGCCATTCATGGCTTGGATCATTCTGAAACTGATATGAATTCCTAATAGTTGGCTCTTTGAGTATGTGTTTCAAGTGATACTCTGCAAGTAGGAGAAAGACTAAAGCTTTACAAGGAGGAAAACTATGCCATTAAAAGCAAAGAGTGCATGGACTGATGTACCTTGGTATTTCTGTGATAAAGAATCATATCTTAGCTGGTTAACTTTTATAAATGTAGCCTTTCCATACATGCAACAAACATTTTTTCATCTAATAATGTCTCTGCACTTATCATCTTTCCCCAAGCATTCAAAAACTTATTTGAAACCTTAGAACTTCTGAAGTGCTGAAACCGAGGTAACTTTTTCCCTTCAGATAAACGGACTAGATGTATCACAGCAGGTAAAGCAATGAAATGCAGGATGAACAGAGCGCAAATTAGACACTTTCAATTCAATGATTCACTAAGTTTCTAAGATTAGAGCGCTTATTAAAAGACGTAACATATATAACTCGTCATAATAAATGAGCAAGGGCATTGTCGTGACATCCTTTTTGATTACACAGTCAGAGGCAAGTGTTTTCAATTTCAGTGTTTTCAATGGATCATGAAATGAGGCACCTTATCAACTTTTTTACTCTGTATAAATCTTCAATAGAGCATAATATAGAACTGCTGATTATCCTATTCTACCTAAGGTCCACTTTTCTTCTTTTAAATGCAACAGCTAATGATATGGCTGCAAAAACTTGAAATCATAGGTTTTACATTATTTTAAGACTTGCTTCAATGTACTGACACAAAAAACAACCAGCTGCAAACAGTATTGATGGCAATGTCCCACTTCATGTTCTTTCTCATATACCAGATAACTTTCAAGGTGTAACAGAAATTGTTTCAGACGGTCTGCCAAAACCATCAAGAGTCAACATTGTAACTAAAGAAAACTTATAAAGTTCTTTGGGCGCAGCAAAATACTATTGGTCTAAGACCTGAGGACTTAAGCACCAAATGACTGGATAGGTTCCATGGCAAATGATGCAAAAAAGCAGCCTATCAAATTTCTGTTTGACCAATGTCAGAAATCTTAAAGTATTCTTAGAGGTACACGGTAGAGACATAGATTTTGCAAAATCAGAGCAAAGTTATCATTTGACTAGCAAGGATGCAGAGGCAGCTGTAGTAAGATTGCTTTTGCCACTTCACAGGAAGAGACATATACCAGAGTCATATACCATTGTATGCATATATGTGAAATGGCATTAAACCCATATTTAATCAGGTGTTTGATCCCATGACACTGACATGCTGGTTCTGCTTTTGAAGAATGCTAAGGATTCAAGTTATAGCTGAGTCAATTTGTTTGACGCTGGCACTGGCCACACATACAAAGAAAATTAAGTCTTTTGATGGCAAAAGAGGAGGATCACACGAAATGCTTATAAGTGATGTTTGTCACAATTACCAATTTTAAAAAGTAATCTTAATTAATGTATCACATATAACACCATAGGAAGCTGTATATTTGTTAAAAACACTTTCTTATGTATCAAAGGTATTCAGCATGCAAACTACATTAATAATTCAAATAAATAGATAGTTTTATGTCTTCTTTCTGTTCCTCAGACTTTCAATTCATTTATTCTTAAATTGATATGGTAGCATACGTGTCATACCATTACAGGCTAACCCCCCAGTTATTAGAGTACAAACATCTTTTATTTGATGCAGCTTGAATTGTTCTTTAAGGTAGGATATGTCTGCACAATTCCCAAAGGGGTGGACAGGAACAGGATTGTACTCAGTTTGCAGTACTAATACTATGCCATGATTCTACTGGTTATGATGAAATGGGTGATTAGTTTGCCATAGAAGCAGACACAATGATAGACATTGTGAGGTTGACTTGAATAAAGATTGTTTTTAAATGATTTTATTTAATAGGAATATTTATCAAATTGTGTCATTTAAATGAGAACTATTAGTTTCTATTTCTTTGTCTATATATATTTTAATATTATAGGCATTAGGAAATATGTGATAAAGAGATTATATATAACATAGGTAACACAATTCCATGGGCTTGTTATCAGCAATGACTGTAATTACTAAGACTAAGGCACGAGAGGCTAGAGATTAATAGGAAAACATTTGAAAATGGTATTTTTTCTGAACTATCATCTCTTATTTCCAAGACAATTTCCTTGCTTACTTATTATGCCATGTAACATACGTTACATACTTCAATAAGTGCTCTGAACCTGATGTCAAACTTGCAAATGTATGATTCTTTATTGCATTAGCAAGACAGTGCCAAAAAAGTAAGATATCTAATAGTGTCAAATATTTTCATATATTTTTCTTCAATGATAGATACCAAAATTGGATGCTTAAAATTGGGGGTAGGATTGTTTAATAGCTCATATAAAACAATGTTTTTGAGATAGAAAAGCACACTTTGTTCTTTCTATTAGTCAAATAAGTATTTTAGTAAACTAAGAATAAAAATAATTGCAAAAATTCACAAATCGTCTGTAAAATTAAATGATGTTAGTCACGATTTCAACTTTCAAAGGGAAATTTAATCTATGTAACGCCTATAACACCATAGAAGGCTGTATTTTTATTCAAAATGCTGCTTTTATGTAGCTTAGGCATCCAGCTTGCAAACTACATAAGAAATTTGAATTATTAGACGGTTTAATGTCTTCATTCTGTAGCTCAAACTTTCATTTTGATTTTTTCCCTTAGTTTGTTACAGTAACCTATGTAACAGGCTGTCAGAGACTAACGCCCCGGCGCACAGAGTGCAAACATCTCTTAAAATATGCGGCTTGAAATTCTCTTCAAGATAGGATATGTCTGCGAAATTCCCTAGGGGGGGGGGGGGGGAGGACCTTTTTTAGCTCGAAGTCTAATAGTACAGGATAGATGGTTCTGTTTTATATTTAGCATATGATATCACAGTTCTTTCCTGATTATTCTGGAGCTTTCTTAAAAAGTATAAGAGTAAATTTCCATCTTTGCAGTAAATTTCATTGTTTAAAAGTCAAACCCTTTTATGCTGGAATTCTAACTTATTATATCTGGATTAATTTGTTTTTATTTATTCTTTCTGGATTACTTTGTGACATTCAGTGTAGGATTCAGACTAATTTAGTGTTCATTTGGAAGTAACTTCAAAATCTGGGGAACAGAAACTGCTGAAGGACTTGAGTTGATAAATATTCTGAGGGACTGTTTGAACATATAATTAAGGTACTGTAATTTAGACTTTCATTGATTATATAAATATTTTCCATTGCTTTTTGTAATTGATAATTTTTGTTATTTTTTAATAAATTTTGTTAAATTTTAAAAGTGTTTTTTTTCTGACATTCCAAATACCAAAATTTGGTTTACTGAATTATTTTGCAGTTACGCCTAACACGTAACACAGTGCAGAAACTGATCTGGTTTTACACTGTTTGCAGATGTCCCATAAAATGGACACTTAGCTTATCACTGTTTGCAGATGTCCCATAAAATGGACACTTAGCTTATTTTGGTTAAGAAAATAGTTCATGGACGAAATATTTACATGTTCCTCTAGCCCAGCCGTCATACGTACTGGAAATTGCAACATTTCTTCAGTTGACTGAGAATGGCACGGCGCTGCTAGTTATGATATCTATAAAAACACCAACAAAAAAAAACAATGTAGTATAGGCATACAATACGTGTTTTAACTACATTATTAAAACTTGAGTACAGTGAGCTTCGATAGGTTGTCTGGATGTGTAAGGTTGGCTTCGTTGTCAGCAAATAGGTTAATTGTCTATCAAAACAGTGGCACATGATTTGCCTAGTATATTTTAGCTACACAGGCTTAGGCCATTTTTTTATAAATTGATTTACGGGAAATTATTGAAATCGAATGAGTGGAGTGGGCGAAATAAAAATAAAGCTAAAATCGATCAATTAAAATTAAATTCTCTTTGAAAATGCCACGTATTTTTTCCTTTAAAAGTATTTAGGGTCGAGAAACAAAATAAATGACTTCAAAATGACAATTTTATTGGGTGGGGTCTCCCGTAATCAATCTATAAAATAATTCTGGCCTTAGTTAGTCCCCAGCAGACGCGGGTCCAGAGGGGGTTCAGGGGGTTCGCTCGAACCCCCTCCGTGCCCCCGTTTTTAAATGTCCTATGATAATGAAATAATTTGGTCTCAGTGAGTCCAAATTATTTCATTTTCATGGGATATTTAAGAAAAATGAGATAAAATCAGCAAAGCCAACCTCCACACCTTTATATATATGAGCCCCCTTTCCAGACATCCTGGATCCGCCCCTGCCCAGTGGCTGTGTCTGCTGTCCGTGTTGTTGTTTTTTGGCTGCTCCGATTTGTTGGCATATGAAGGGAGCCGTGTTTAGGCATGGTACAACAATGTCAACATTGGTTTGTGTCCTTTCTAGCTTTACAGTTATCCAGCTGGGGAATAGAGCTCAATCTCACGAGACCTGACGATACCGCATCTAGTTAGTACGTGCTAGAGTAATTCCTGTCCGCTGAGCAGTAGAGCTAATATTTGGTCTTGCTTACATCTTTGACTTCAGACACAATGACGGTTCCGATTTAAAGATGACTTCAGACCCTATGTCGGTTCCGACTTAAAGACTTATCTATAGACGAGATGGTTGGGACCTGATGTTTTGGCTGTTGTCAGGCCCTTCGGGGTTTACCTGTTGGATTTTTTGCTCCAGTATTCAGTTTTATGTGAACTGTCGAGTCCATATCTTTACTTTATCTCCTTTTATATATTGATTTATATGTTCTAGGAGATAATTCATGGATAAGTTAGGGGTCTTTCATGCAAACCAAGCATGATGTCATCTATGTGTCTCGATCCATATCTGAACTAAGGGTGAGGTTAGCGCTGTGAAACTAGTTTAGGCCCTCCAGTAAAAGTATTTTTACTGACCGTTCCAAGGCGGCGCTTCTTGTGTGGATCATTTTTGTTATTTAAGTTTCGTGTTTGTCATGTTTTCTTGTTTGTTCATTGCAGCCTTGTGGTCACCTACTGGGAGAGGGCTGACCTCTTGGCTCCTTTGTATTGTGTTCGAAGCAAAAATCTTACCAGGAAGACTTCGAATTAATGAGATTCGACTGTACATACTGCAGTGGATAGAGTGGATAGTGTATCTTCGCACTGGTTGGTTGTGGGAGCGCAGTGGCTCAGTGGTAGAGTGCTTGACTCGAGACCGAAGGGCCGCGGGTTCGAGCCTCACCGGCGTCACTGCTTTGTGTCCTTGAGCAAGAACATTAATCCTAACTTAGTATTGGTTTAACCCAGGAAGATCCGTCCCTTTATAACTGAAAGATTGTTGATGGGGCGTAAAGAATCAAATTAAACAAACACAACTGGTTGTTTATATTGCATTATTTTCTACGCATTAGATAAATGAGGGAGTCAGGTTCCTAATTTCGGTTAAGAAAATCCCTGAGTACTGGACCTTCGTTGTCTGTCGTGGTATTTTCCCGTGTTTTGCCCCCAAAACAAACTTTTGGTTTAAAACAGAGAATTACCCAGATTACTAGCCCGTTATAATTGGCTAAACGTAAAGACTGGGACGGATTAGACGTTATCATTTGTTTGTTTTCAAGGCTTGAGTGATGGGCTTACATTAGCGCCTAGCGATTTCTCAACTTGTGAGATAACAATACTCAATATGTCCGTGTTCTTCTTATCCGTTCGCAATATTAGTTTTGTCATCAAGCAAATCTTTAAGTAAGGTAATAATGTGACAGATTGTGAGCAGACTTGATAATCTTATTTATTGCTATCTGTTCCGACGTTTTCGTCAGTGTTTTTATTTTGTTGTGATCACGGATGTAAAAATAGTACGTTCTGTTCATAGATTCACCATTTAAAGTTATATTCAATTGAAAATTTTGGGAAAAGTGAGTTAGCACACAGTGTGCGATTTTGGCACTTATTGTAGATGCTCTTTTGAGACTGCGCAACCCTTCTTGCATACACATTATAGACGAATAAAATTTGACACAAAAATCAGCTAGCATCCAAATGTGGGCATCTATCGGCCCTCCTGCGAAACGCCATTCAAATGGCGTTTCGCTTGCGAGTCGATAGCGGCACGAAACACCATTGGAAAGCTGACCACATACGTTTGATAGAATGACGTGTTACATATCGCTAAACTTTGAATCATTTTTCGATAAACAATTAAAATATGTTTTTTTTTTTGTTTTTTTAGCACTAGTTTTGCTCAGATTTCATAGTAAAATATCATGCTTTATGTCATAGGTGCTTAAACTGTGAAAACTTAACTTTCGGAGTATATATGTGAGGCATTGAAGATCAAATGAAATGGCAAATAAAATATTCATATCAAATATTTCAGATAATAGCAGCTGTTGTAAGAAACAGAACTTCAAAAACCGCATAAAACTTCCTATTCGTCCAAAAATTGTGTCTATTTGAAGTTAAATCACGTTTTTAAAAGACTCATATGAGGTATGATGTCACAAAATTCTGATGAATATCAATTAGCTGTTTAGAACCATTTGTAAGATGTGTACCATGTGTACAAAAGGGAAAACAAATACAAATGGCATAACTTTTTTTCTGATTGGATTTTATATGATTTTCAGCGTTTTGTTCCATGAAACAAATTGTTTCATTTAAATTAATTTGAACCACCTCTTCCGTATGATCTGTAAGCGGTGCATGCAACAGAGCTTGTTTCGTATTCTTTTATGTGTGATATATTGCACATGGTGGTGACTTTTTCAAACAACATGCGATAAAAACTGATATATACGTTTTGCCCGGAAAAATTGCTAACTGCAAGTATCCGTCGAGGCATCGAAAAGTTTTGGTCTAAAATACAAGTGGTTTCGCACCACTTGTATTTTAGACCAAAACTTGTGTTAACATTGGCAAATCGTGCACTATGTTACGATTAAAGTAAAATCAATACAAGCAAATTTCATGTGATATTATTGAAACAACAACAACAACAACAAAAACAACAACAACAACAACATGGACCTCGAGCTTTACCTGACATAACATAGGTCCAGCCAGCCCGCTGGTGCAATTTCATCATTGATGTGGTTGAAAAACAGTGTGGATCCTGGTCAGCTGGCTTCTAATGAAGTCAGCTGATCTGGGTTCACACTGTTTTCAAAAATGGTATTCAAATTAGTAAAAAGCCATTTGATTTTGTTTCGCGTAAAGCATGTAGTGCAAAATCTTTTGAGTTTATTTAGGTGTGCCATTTTTAGTCACACCTCAAGTGGGAATGCGTTTCACTAATTATAATATGCCTTGTTATTCTATCAGCGTTTATGCTAGTAAAGGAAATATAAGAAGGACAACAAATTAAAAACAGTTTTTCATATGACAAGGATGCATTTTCTCAAACCGGAGCAATTACTAGTATAATGTGATGCAAGTTGTGACATTTAGGCAGTGATATTTCAAACCACCCGACGCAGCGATGGAACCCGTCGGCATTCAACTTCCCCCTGTTATTTCGGACAGTATTTACGACCATAACTCTGGGTACCACCCATACCCCGGATCAGCCGCTGGCCTGTGGTCCAACCGAGACGACAGCATGCGGGCTTACCTCACACAAGGACCTGAGTTCGAGTCTCACATACGGCACACTGGGTTCTTGCCAAGAAGACCTGGCGTGACAAGTGCTTTAACCAGTAATGGCGAATCTCTTAATACGAGCGACCAAGGTAGGTGTCACTACGGTTTATCTACATCATGGTCTACGCCCATCTTCGCAAGCCAATGGTACTAAGTCTGTGCGTATGGAACGAAATGGACATAGCGCCATTGGCTTGCGAGGATGGTTCTTCGCTTTGTTTGACATTAACCCATTAACCCATTTAGGCCGAATGAAATGTCCCATTCTAATCAATTGGACCAGCCCATTTCCGTTTTAAGGATTGTTAGGTTGTATTTTTTCAATTTTATCAAAATTCTAATAGAACTTTCTGTAAACAAATAGTGGAGACACTGATCAGACGCCGCGTTTTGCGGCGTCTAATCTGGGTCTGCACTGTATGTCTATTTCCCACAAAAAGGAAACTAGGCTAATATGGATTAACTCCATTTGAATAAGGCTAGCACTTTGACAAACAGTAAAGGCACAGAAAAATGCCCCAAAACGCGGCATTTCAGCAGGTTCAATAATGTGTGCTAAAATTAAGAAAATTGAATGTAACACATGTGAGATTTTGGTACTTATCGCATATAATGGGCGAAAGCCACGTTGACGTATCCAGCGGGGGCCAGCGGGGCTAGAGCTCGGGCTAGAGGCCTTAATTTGGCCTGAGTGTTTATCCGTAATCATACTTTTTGTTTGCAAGCAGCGAAAGCGATGGCGAGTCTGCGAAACCACATGCGCGGATCCAGAGGGGGGCCTCCCCTGGAAAATCGCAAAGCTATATGGTTCATTAGCAAAACTGGGCCGGATCCCCTGAACATCACAAAGCTACCAAGCCAGCATTCACCGTTAAACCATCGTCGGCCCGCAGGCCGACGATAACCCGCTTTAAGTGGTATTTGGATCCTATCTCCCCTCATCAAATAAAAAAACCCGACAAAGTTAGACCCACTCTGACAAAACCTTCTGGATCCGCGCATGAACCATACGCAGACTCGACAGAGCCTGCGTAGCTCGGCAACGTGATCAGTACCAAAACCTCATGTGCTGATTCAATTTTATATTATGTGACAAACCAAAACACACAATAAACCATCACAACCTTATTTTACCAAAGGGTGTGAAGGAATATAAAATACAGTTAAAACTTCTTCTTTATCTCTTCCTTGGTCCTCAAATGTTTTTTTTCTGTTTTGCCTTCTTTCACACAGTAAGACCGACCTTAAAAATGTTGGTTTACCGTCCTCCTACCTACCTACCTACCCGAAACAGGCCCTACCCAAAACCCAAAATTTTTCATTGCCTTTCTGCGATTTGGTTTTTAATTTTTCTCTAATTTTGTTAACATACCCTTCTTTAAAATCATTAAAAGCTGTATTTTAATTGAAAAAAGGTTACAGACGAGACTGTTATGCAAACCATATATACAGCATTTGTAGACCTCTTAAAGTGATAGTAAGAAGAGGACATAAAATTATGCTGAAATTCTAAAAAAAGACCTACCTACCTACTCAAACTGAAATTAATGGGTATATAGGAGCACGGCAAACAAATATATATTTTTGAGGATGGCCTAAGTTTACAACACCAAAATAGAGGGCAGATGAGCTGAAGTGTTTAATATTTTTCACCCTGAAGTTAATCCCGGGATGCATGTAATACAGTCAAAGCAGCGAAGACCAGCAGCAATTTGGCTGCCAATAGTTTGAAATTTGAGTCTTCACTGTTTGGTTTAAACATATTTATTCAACTATGTTTGTACATACATATACAAAATGAACACATAAGATGAGGATTAGAACGAAATCATGAAGCTTATATAGTTCTTCTCCTGCGCAACTAAGCTGTAAACTATAGGTAGAAATGTTTGCCACGCATAAAGTTGAGTTTATGGTTTTGGAGACAAAAATTTGTAGGAGTGCTTGTTGCGAAGCTGGCTTGTTTGTCGAAATGAAACGGAACACAAGGTTGTTGTAAAAGGGCATTTATTGTAAAAATGCCAGAGATAGTTGAAAGTAAACAGTATGAACTATTTTGCAATGAACAGATGATAAAAAGTGAATTTCGGCAAATGTGGGCAAATATTGGAGAACGCTGATTGGATAATGGAATTCCTTCACTGCTGATAAGCCCTATGGTCAAGGTTGCCTATCAGCAGTGGACTGCGTGATAGTCTCAAACCATAAAATCTTTTACCTGGCGTAAAAAACATTTATAACAGGTCCAACAAACGTGTAAAGGAAGCTGCTCTCCAATGCAGGTCAGATAGATAGTGGCCTGCAGTGGAGAGGAGACCTACGAATTTAGATGGTTGTTGTAGCGAAGAGAATAGAACATACATAAAATATATGGAAACAAATAATCATATAATGATCATTTTTACACACGTTTGTTAGATCAATAATGAAGAAAAAAGAGAAATGGACTAAAAAGTTTGAAGAGCAAATGTCTATGGAGAGGGAGTGGGGAGAACTTCTAGCGGTGAAAAAGTTAAGATTGAATTATAAATATGCTGTTATCTTAAATATTGATAGGAAATACTATAAGATTCAACCACGGGTTTGAGGTGTTTAACGTTTGTTGCGGCCCTAGATCCCTAGGTCGATGCTAATTTTTCTCCGAAATCAATGGGTTGATTCGACTCAAATTTCATATGGAGTACCCATTAGATGATACAATCTTAATATTATATTAAGGTCACATGTGCAAAATGGCCAACAGGCCCGTATTTGGCAAACATTATTTAAAAGTATCTTCTCTGGAACAAAAAGACTAACAAACTGACCTTTGGTCTTAGTATGTAGCATTGAGTATGTAGACACTGCCAATTTCGCTCAAATGGTGGTTGTATATGTTAGCTTTGACCTACGTTATGGCAAGGTCAAACCGCAGGGCCAGTGTCCATAGGTCTTGGCATTTATAATTGGGGATGTGGCCCATACAAGATATGTTTAAATAATGAGCTTAGCTTAACTCTTAAAGCGCCAAAAAATGTATCTGAAAATGTCGTCTGCTGAAGTCGTCTGCTGCAAATACTTGCCTTGCATGACTGACATATTAAGTATAGAAGCAAATAGCGTGGACCCAGAGGAGCTGTTTGATCTGGGTCCACACTGTATGCCATAGAGGCTTTTTAAACATTTCAGTAGACGAGAAAAGCAGACGACTTTTGTTGTGATTGGCGCATTAAAGGTTAACTTGTGACTCAATGTCAGATGAGCGCCTCAGAACCTCTGGTCCTCTAGTTAAGAATTTATGTAGGAACATCATTTGGCTTTGTTTCATTTCGAATTTATATAGGAATATAATTTGGTTTCGCTTTATTTAGAATTTATGTAGGAAAATCACTTGAGCCACGTCATGTGATTTCCAACAATGTGGCATTTTGACAAGTGTAGACTCAGACGAGCCTATGCAGCCTCCTTTTAAATTTAGAAGTTCCAAATTGTATTCGGTCAGTAGCTTAATATTCATAGAATATTCAAGCAACTAGCAAAGGCTCTAATCAGACGTATGCACAGGTTGGTCTGAGCCTTTGCTCGTCGTGCATACCACATTGTTGGAAATCTCATGCCGCAGCTCTAATTTTGGCTTTTCTTTATTTAGAATTTATTGAGGAACATCATTTGAATTTGCTATATTTAGAACATATGTAGGAACATTATCTGGCTTTGCTTTATTTAGAATTTATTGAGGAATGTCATTTGGATTTGTATAGAATATATGTAGCAATATCATTTGGTTTTGCTTTATCTATAATTTTTTAGGAACATCATTTGGATTCGCTTCGTTTATAATATATGTAGGAACATGATATGGCTTTGCTTTATTTAGAATTTATTGAGGAACATCATTTGGATTTGCTTTGTTTAGAATATATGTAGGAACATGATATGACTTTGCTTTATTTAGAATTTATTGAGGAACGTCATTTGGATTCGCTTTGTTTATAATATATGTAGGAATATCATTTGGCTTTGTTCAGAAGTTACGTAGGAATATCATTTGGCTTTGTTTTGGTTAGAATTTATGTTGAAATGTTATTTGGCTTTGCTGTTTATTTAATGTATTCAAAATAATCATTTGAACGCCTTCTTTTCTCTTTCAATCAAAATGATAACCAAACGTTACAAAAGAGTGGGTGTGATTTGAAATGGATAAAATGCTACTTTCTGCACGCCTGGATATAAACGGTGTAAAGCTATGGTTTCCTCTTTAATCGTATATATATGGAGCGCAGTGGCTCAGTGGTAGAGTGCTTGACTCGAGACCGAGGGGCCGCGGGTTCGAGCCTCACCGGCGTCACTTCGTTGTGGTCCTTGAGCAAGACACATTTATCCTAGCTTAGTACTGGTTCAACACAGGAAGACCCGTCCCTGTTTAACTAAAATTTGTTGATGGGACGTAAAGAATCAAATCAAACAAACAAACAAACTTTAGTTGTATAACGTTGAGCCAGGCCTCAGCTTGAATGACGACTTTACCCTTTAACTTTCATCGGTGGGTTGGTACCTACTGCTTGACTTTGGCTGAGCCCACCGTGGCCTAACTAGGAGTTTTTAGTTCTGACTGTCTGTGAGTCTGTTTCCTTGTCTCATTACAGTGATCTAATTTGATTGTTTCCCTCTGATGATACATTGCATAAGCTAGGAATCCCCATGCGAGCTGAACAAATTTTATGGTTTAACAACAGCAGAATCCAGGGCGATGATCTGGCCAGTAAAATATATTTAAACCCTGCAAAGACCCAAACTCCTCAACAGTGGCGTCCCATAGCGGCCATCCTTCCAACAGTGGCGTCCCCCTAGCGGGGGACTGCTAGGGGACGCCACTGATGGGGGGTGGCAAAGGCCTGTCATGGCTGCTATCTTGATTAAGGCGGTGATTCTGTTGTTGTTGGTTTATTGTTTGTTGTTGCTCCCATTGTGTGCCATCCTCGGTAACACCAGACGTACCCATTTCGTACGGAATGTAGTGGAGCTGCTTAGTGAGCAATTTTAGGGAAATACTTCACTTGATGATACAAGCATGAAATTTACACCATATATTCATTACATGACACACATTCAAAAACGATTCCTGGCCACTTCAAATTCCGCCATTTTCAAGATGGCCACCAAAAAATAAAATGGACGACACTTCTCACGAGGATGTATGTAGTAAATTGATCATATCTCAATTTCTGTTCATCATAGAACAACAAACTTGGTATCAAATTAAGGCTAAATCATTGCCCTTTGGTATAAAGTTCAAACATTCAAATTAACTGATTTTACATAATATGCATATAAATGAGTTTTTCCTTTTTGCCCCAAAATCGGTAAAAAAATCTTACAAATTAATCATGATTAATATCACAATCTGTGACCAATGCAGATTGTCAAAAGTGATACATATAGAGTCTTAAACGCTGCTGCCAAACTATACTTATCAATATGTGCACATCAGTTCATTAATATATTTATATATTTATGAATATTCATATACACTTATTGTATATTCAATTACCAATTAAAGCTGTTTTTCTGTTTTCAAGCTATTTTTTATTCCAAGAGAAGATTGTTGGTTCTGTTAAAGACAGCTTGTTAACTGAAAAAGGTTTTCTATGGCGTAGATTAGGCCCAAATATGTTTAAGTGCCCCCCCCAGTGGCTTTAGCTGCTGTCCCCTTAAGGTGGTGGTTCTGTTGTTGTTTGTCAATTTTGCTCCGTTTGTTTGTGGGGATTTTGTGTTCTTGTTTTGTAATGTAGTACTTCGCGTCCTTTCTAGTTTTGCAGCCATCTGGATGGAAAAGAGAGATCTGGTTCTTAACTTGTATTGTGCTCTTGCTATCCTGTGGCTGTCAGAGTTCTGTGTCTGTTCCTATTGGTGCCATAAGTTGGTATATGGTCTGTGATTGTGGCATTTCCTAGTCATACTCCCGTTCTTTTAGGGGATAGAGAAGCAATTTCAGAACTCATCCCTATTTATTTTTCCCTAGATCATATTTATTATGCTTGATGGCTACCAGTCAATCTTAGCGACAAGCTTGCCCTGAAACAAATGCATTCTGATGTTTACACAGAGATCAATTTGCCGTTCGTAAAATTGAAAAAGCATTCTCTTTGTTTGCCATAGACCAATCCCGAAAGCAAAATATTGCAGTCATGAAAGGTTACAGAGGTGCTATTGGCCTAACTGAAGATAAATATAAAGCTTTCTTTTTTTCTTTTTCTGCCAATACCTCCTAGGAGGACTTCTGAAGGGGATTCCTGTTGCCAAGTGGTAATGTGGTAGCTTAAATAAAAGATACGCAAAGTGGGTCTGATGAGTTTGTACAGTGCGAAAAGAGAGTTAGTTTAGTTAAAAGATAAAAACAGAATATGGTGATTAAGGGGGATACATGCACCTGGTGATAAAACAGTAAACTGTGACACGGTAGGAAGCAAGACAGTGCAGGTTGGGAAGGCATTCCAGTGTATGATTGTTCTAGAGAAGAAGCTGTATTTATAATAGCTGGTAGAGGTGGGGATCTGTTTATATTTGGGTTTCTAGCTGTTAAGTAAATCCCCTTCAAAGATGAGTCAGCTGACCTGTACCCACTTAATACAAAAGAAGTAGCGGACAGTTGTATTAATAAAACAAGTGAGTATGACAAGGAAACCTCCAGTTGGTCAGAAGCAATATGAAAAGATTGTAAAGGACGTGGCAGATACTCAGACGCCTTCTTCGTTAAATGAGTCAGTGAAAAAGAATATGCTACCCCTTTTCAGGCTAAAAGCTAAATCCAACCAATCGCCAGCTAAGAATTAGCTTGACAGTTTAAAGGATGACACGACTATTTTTTTTATATTATTTATCTCATGTCAAAGCCAGAAAGGTGACTTGCCAGCCCTTTTCCAACATGAAAATCAAAACTGTCCCCAATCCTTATCACTCACTTAGCAGTAAAGACACAGCTGCTTGAAATTCTTGAGCAAGGTACAAATACATAAAAAAAATACCACCAAATACAGACCCTGTGATAATGGATGACACAACCTTGATCAATGTATGATTTAGCAAAAAAGTCCAGAGCAGCCAAAAAAGTCTGATGGTTATGCCACTGAGGTGATTGTACCTCATGCTGAGTATTATGCTGGGAGATGTTGTATTTGATATATATCACAAAGATAGTTTGAAAAGTGTGACATGGCAAAAAGCCAGTAACATCAGACCTCCCAAAATCATGGAACAACTCTCTTAGATGTCATGACAGCAAAAGCTGAAATATTTGGGTTTCTAGCAGTTAAAATTATACTTGCTCAAACCAAAGCGCATATAATAGATACAAAAGGAGATGGAATTGTTTTAAGTTTACAATAGGGATGTATATTAGCTCCATGCAATCAGAGGAAGCAGGCACTCGTATGTATGTCCACATAAAGCATGCCTCTTTGACAGGAAGCCGAACTCTAATGATTGTTATTTCCAATATCGATGTTGTTGTACAAGATATAGCAGGTAAGCTGATTTGAATATCTACGCTTTGTAGATAGCATTCGGAAAAGGAAACACTTTTTGATGTATGCCGACTCATGATATATGTAAATCACTTGGTCCTCGTGCAAGGCCATTGCCTTTTTATGCATGTGTTAAATTATTGATGTGATACAGTGTCTGCATCTGTTGGCAATGGCAAGAAATCAGCATGGTAGGCATGTAGTCCTTTCTAGTTTTGCAATCATCTTGACAAGGAAAAGAGTCTTGTTACTGTAAATGTTTTGCAGCTCTTGCTCACATTGCCATGGGTTGGTCTGCAGTGTGTCATTGTGGTATTTCCTGATCATACTCACTTAGTTATGGAAGGTGGATGAAGAAACCACAGAAGTTTTTTATGCCTCAGTATTGCTGCAGGCACAATATCACAGTCGGAAATGGATACTTAAGAACAGATTATTGTTTTTATGTACGATTAGTCAAACACGACTTGCAAGATGGATGAAGCACTTTGATTTATTATTTGCTCGTTAGCAAAATGTTCACGATTCTTTCCACCAACACAAGCTGCTCAAAAAGAGCAAGGTAATGTAGAAGTTTTCCAAGCAGGACATGTTATGGAGACAACCGACTGTTACTGAACAATAATTACCATCTCCATCGTATTGGGGATAGTCAAAGCAGAACAATGTTTGGATTCCTAAATGGACGGTGTTGTCTGCTATAGCCATATGTTGTAAGGAAATGAAAAATGTAGTTGTTAAAAGTCAAATTGTATGAGAAACTGCAAATGCTATCCTTCAGGAACTGTGTTCATGCAACTGTCAAGAAGATAGGTAGTTACATGTAAATGTTTTATTTGCGGGCGATTATGCTTCGACTGTTTCCGAGTATAATGTAAGCAAAAATATTCAGCAAAGATAAATGTCTATGCCAGTTCAGTATGCTTAAAATAAGCAGCACTAAAATCATAATATCGATGAGCTAATTTGCATAAATAATGGTACACAGACCTAGGAGTGGACCAAAATTTTGATTGGAGAGATTTTTTTCAGTGGAAGATCACCACAAACTGAGACTGGTTTGATTTTATTTTCAATTTCTAGATTTTTTAGCAAAAAAAAAATAGGTAATTAATATTCATGAATATTTAATTAGCTAATTTGCATATTGGAATCTTGGAAGAAAGTGCAACGATGGAGCTTTAATTTTGTATGATCTTATGTAGAAAAGAAGCTTAGAAATGAATAATTTACAACATGGGCATTCTACGAGGGCTGTTCAAATATGAATGCAAGTAGATTCATAACTTTCTTCACATAAATGCTACGACAAAATGGTAAACGTTTCTATAAAGGACTATACGTCACCTTTAAACTGGCACCAGACCTAAAGAATAATACAGTATACTTATCGAGTTATAGCCCTTTGAATGAGGGACACGTTCGTATACTAACAAACTCAATGCTTCGAACATATACCAGTGATAGAGATAAGCGTGTAATTCTTCGATAAATTCTTCGGTGGAATTTCTTGAAATTTTAATGGAGGTATCCCCATATTCTTACATAATGATTCTGTGAAAGTTGCAAAAATCCGACATGCTTTTATTAAATTACAACGAATTGTTTTCACTAAAGTCTCCTAATGTTTGCAAAAAAATGGTAAACAAAACACCACCTTTCAGTTTTTAGTTAAACTTATCTATAACAAAATGCACGAAGCAACATTTAAACTAGTTTTAACTCAAAGACAATATATTGATCGCTCATACTGAGTTGTTGCTACAAATTATTGATGGATAGTGAGTAATTTTTAAACGCTGAAAATCATTTTTATAAAGTCAAAATTGTCTTCAGTGAAGGGGTTAAAGAATTTATACTTAATTTTATTGTCATAACGTTGCGACTTTATTCTAAATTTAAACGTAAACTTTAAGTTTGACCACTATCGGCATTATTTACAATAAAACTACTCACCTGGTCTTGAGGACTAGACAGATTGAACATATTTTAATTAATGTAAACACGTCATTAAGAAGCAGAAAAATGCTTAAAAAATGCTATAAAACGTGATAACTTTGTGAATAGAGGACGGCGCGTTTTGAAAACTCCCTTATGACATATTTAGCATGTTTTCAGCAAGACGCAAAGAAAACGACACAGCGATGTTCATTATTCCATCACCAGTAGATAAGTCAAAATGACGTTTATCATAAAATTAATGACGTCACAAACGTGCCTGTTTACTCAGATTGAAACAGGATTATATAACTTTTTTCCTGCACGCAACTTTTGGATTGTAACTTAAACTTGCATCTAAAATTTGGTGCCATTTTGTCTAAAGCTTACAAAGATATGACACTATATCCGCACATGTACCAAAACGTGCATTCTAATTTGCTTCATAAAAACTTCAGTATACAGGAATGACCTTTATATAAGGGTCTATAACTCGAGAAATATAGTGAGTATTTCTTTATGTTTGGTGCCATTTTAAAGGCGACAAATAGTTCTTACCAGAAAGGTACGACATTTTGTCGTAGCAAATATGTGAAGAAAGTTATGAAGCTACTTGCATTCATATTTGAACAGCCCTCGTACAAAACTGATAATTGAAGATTTATAAAGTATTTGTAAATAAATATTCATGATTATGCTAATGAGCTGCAGTGCAATTATGGTGATTTATAGTATTGCTAAGCCTAAGCTTTAGTTATGTATCGCTTTTGACATTCTACATCGATCAGAGGTTAAGATAGGTTTAATTTAAACATATTTTACCGATTTTTGGGTAAAAAATTAGAACTTGTTAATATTTAAAAATATGCAAAACAGTTAATATGCATATTTGAATTTTATACACAAGGACAATGATTTAGCTTCAGTTTGATACCAAATTTGTTGTTCTACGATAAATAGAAACTGAGATATGACCAATTTACCCCATACACTCCCCAGTAAAATGTCGGCCATTTTGTTTTTGGTGGCCATCTTGAAAATGGCCAAATGTAATGGACATGTAATGAACATATGGTGAACATTTCATGCTTGTATCATCAAGTGAAGTATTTTCTCAGTACCTCGCTCCACTAATGGGTCAAGCCTGGTGTTACCGAGGATGATTGTGTGTGTGCGTTTTTGTATTTGACCGTTGTTGTGCGATGCAGTTCTAAGTGTCTTCTCTAGTTTGGCAATCATAGATGCAAGAGAGAGAGAGAGAGAGAGAGAGAGAGAGAGAGAGAGAGAGAGAGAGAGAGAGAGAGATGGTTGCTTTAATTATTCTTTTGATACCGTTTGTATGCGCGGATCCAGAAAGTTTGTCAGATGGGGTCCAAATTTGATAGTTTTTTTCTTTTGTTTTTTTTTGATGAGGGGATAGGGGATCCAAATAACGCTATAGATGGGCCATCATCGGCCCGCCAGCGAAACGCCATTTAAATAGCTTTTCGCTGGCGGGACGATGATGGCCCAACATTGAATGCTGGCTTGGTAGCTTTGTGATTCGCACATAGTTGTGATTCTGGATCCGCACATGATTTGTGTGTCTGTGTTCTGTATCTCCTCCACACGGCTCGATGGGTTGTTCTGTGATCTGCGATTGTGGCATTTCCTGGCCCCAAGGTTATAAAAACGTTTTCATGCTCAACTCAACTGAGCACGAAATATATACTTTATTTGCTTTAAATCTCTTAGATGTGGCGTTTATCATGTTAAATAATGTTAAAATTTCAACAATTGTTGGCATTTTAACATTTATGAGCAGGATAAATTTCGTGCACAGCTGAGTTGGGCATGAAAAAGTTTTATAACCTCGAGGGCCTGGTCATACTCACTTATTGTTTAGGAATACTGCAAGGGCATCCTCTGGGTCTGCTTTATTTAGGATTGGTGTAGGAACATCATTTGGTGTAATGACAACAGGCTGGCTGTGCGTTTGTACAAATGCTGCTTGGATACTGCGAAAGTTCAAAATTTCATGAGCTAGCTCATTATGTTTTGCTTCACTTTGGATTGTGCAATCTGTGCTCAAGATTTAAGACAACAAGGCTGGCTGTGCGTTTTTACAAATGCTGCTTAGATAAACTAATGAAGGCAACACTGTCAAGGGTCATGAAAATCACCACCAACAAAACGCGTTGCGTGTTGGTTATTAATCCGGTGTCAAACTCATTTATTAATCCTGACTCAGTTCTATCCAGCTGGGATTGATCTTATTTGTCTCCCAATGCCCACACAGGCGTAGTCTTAAAAGAGATTTACCCGTTTAGATAATTTATCTTTGGAGTTATCACTGAGAATGACACTTTGAGAGCACCAGGGGTTTCGAAAATGATTTTAAAATACGTGTGAAAATCTTCGGATAAAGATTTACACTAGGTTCGTTCGCTAGTCCGCATTGATAAATTGAAGTAATATCTGTAACGCATATTCAGATTGGAGTAGGCCTGCACATTTGAGGCACAAAACATTTGTTTAGAAACAAGAAATGTCACAGTAACGTGACGAATGCCCCCAAAGGAATTGGTCTAGCATAATAGTGATGCAGCAGACCCACCATATTGTGACACATACCGGTCCCCACAGGGTAACAAGCAGCAACATATACCAAATTAAAGCTCGGAGTCTTGGGAGTTCAAAATTGCATGATGACACAGTCAGGGCCGAGGGCGAAATTTTTTACGGCCCTTCAACAGAGGGTACCCCTAATACCCTAGTCTAAAGCCCTCACTGATAAATGCATTAAATGTGCTACAGCATATTTGTGATAATTAACACTTTGATACAACAATAAACAGAAATGATAATATTGATTAATAGAACATCAGTTCCATGTAAACGTTTCATGTCTACAGTCACGAAAAAGGTCAACAAGTGCAAAAGTCACGAAAACATATGACATTGTAAAATATTGATGGTACTGTTGATTTGTTTACCTTAATATATGTCGTAAATAAAACCTTGCCATTCAACATAACATTTTATTCAATTGGCTTGTAAATAATCGTCAGTGTAGATTATAGTTCACTTTAACACTGCGCTGGAAATAAAAAGAATACGGAAACTTTGTTGTGAAAAAAGCAACAAATTGTAATCTGGATTTTAGCAACTTTTCCATAAAAATAACACTGATTTTATGCAAATGAGTCAATAAATATTATAGAAGGAAAAAATGAATGATTGATTGATTGACTGATTGATTGATTGATTGATTGATTTATCGATTTTGTTTTGCTATTAAATTATTCTGACCGTTAATATTGGTTTTTCTGCATTGGGTTTTTCATAATTTAAATTGTCGACCAACAATTATTATTAAATTAAATGATCTACAACCCAGTAATTTAATTCACCACCTTCAAGAAATGATGGTTATCTTAATGAAACAAACATTCTGCTAGAGCTTTGTATAACTGTAAATACAGTGTTTACATTAATATCAGACTTAGGCAGTGTACAGCATATTCTAGCAGGAAAATACTGACAGGGTCTTTCCAGCATTCACACTTGTAGACAGAGCATGAAATGTCCTGTCCAGTTCAAATGGTGGAGTGATAAAAATGCTAAACTATCCTGATATTCTGTTACAAGAGATTGCAAGACGGAAAATCTACCTCTTCTACAGCCAAGTTGTTGGGATGATTTCCTCATCCTAGTTATGCTCCCCATTGAAACAGGCTTTGCCTTTTATGCTAAAACTGCACGAATAGCTCGCTGGTGTTTGCTACAAACTGGTTATATTTCAAAATATTGCCTGACTCTTTAAATGAAACAACAATGAAACAACAATTGACCTCAATCAGCGATTACATTATTGTTTGTTTGTTTCAAAATTACAAGAACATGTGGAATGAAAAGACTGACGCTAAAGGGAAACGCCTAAGTAAGATGGTTTCTTCAAATACCTGTAACAGCCAAGTACTCGTTGACAGTCCATGTAAATGTGATTAGATGCCAGAAAAAGACACAAGACAGGAGTAAGCATTTATCATTCAGACACGCGTGCAATGTGGAAGAGGTTTGGTAATGATGTGAAAAGAACGACTCATATGTTTGAAGGAATATTTATAGATTCCTTCGACAATGACAATCCATCTGATCATCTCTTGAACTTCGCGACTGGTGTAGTGACAACATCTGCAATCAAGGAAAGTCTACTAAAAGCCTAAGACAAAGGCAGTCAAGTATCAATAAACATCATGAAGAAGCATTTGATACCATCACAAAAAAACATGCCACTAAAAAGCTACTACGACTCACTTCCCAAGTCTGACATTAAAGTAATGACAGAAATGCAAAGGACAGTCCGCATCCAAGAGGGTCTGGATGGGGGTTCTGGTATTCATTATTCATTAAAAATTTAGCTTATCATTTATCACATTAAAATTTTGGGTTATTCATTAAAATAAGACCAATTATTCATTGAAAGTAAGAAAGGTGGCAAAGAAATCTGATTATTCACTATTCATTAATTTTTTCTTCAATCCATTAAAAACTAGGATTATTCATTATTTTTAGGTCCTCATTATTCACTATTCATTATTTTTTAGGCTCATTATTCACTATTCATTATAAATTTTCGAAATGGGAACATCTCAGCAAGGAAAGAATTTGCTCCCAAGGGAAGCGAATTCTTTCCTTTAAGAGCAGTTCCTTATACTATGGAAAATCAGTTTTACCACAATAGGTGACCTCCCTTGAATGTTACTATTTTTATTACGCACGTGCGTAACTGCGTAATGGGAGCTACGCCAATGCTGACGTGATCATTTTTTTTTAAATTTTGGAAATAGATCGTTAATGGCAGCCATGACAATGACTTGTGAACACTGAACAGGGACAGTGGCTTAGACCTTGTTGGCCTATACACCTACAGTAAAACCTGTGTATAACGGCCACTCTCAAACAGACCACAAATTGGTTTTCACTTAAAGACCAATTATCCCTTAATGCACGCCAAAAGTATTCTGCAATACTTTCGATCTCCATTAAGCTACCATTTGTCAATAAGATCTTTGTTTATTTTAAGTGACCGTTTTATACAGGTTTTACTGTACATGTACACACAGTGTTTGCTCGAGTTTAATGTTTTTTCTCTAAGCTGCCAAAACGTTATGCATAATATGTGCCTTTGATTGCTTGTCCTATCAGAATAGCAGAGGAGACGTTTAAAGTTTCAGAGGAGACGTTTAAAGTTTCTTTTATAGATACATAAGGGAAACTGGCCACACACCCCACCCCCCACTGGCGGCCATGTTTTCTGATGGATCAAATTTGTTTTAGCTATTTTGTAGAAGGTTTTCCAGTAATCATCTCTACCAAATTATTTTGATTTCTGACCACGGTTCAGTGTTTTGTTGTTGCTATTTTAATTTCTGTTACCATGGTAAGCTACGCCCCTGATCGAAATTCGTTTAGCTATTTTAGAGGGTCATCCAGTGGATATTCCTGTGCAGTTTGGTTAAAACTGGTCCAGTGGTATAGAAGAAGTTGTCATTTGAAGCAAATTGTTGACGACGCACGACGACGACTGACATTGACTGTTAATCTGAGCCCAATAGACCTCTTTGGGAGAACGTTTATGATGCGTTTGCAAGACGTGTTCGGCGATTCAATGTTAATTACTCTAACTGGCTTCTCCAATCTGGAAAAGAGTATTTCCTTTGCTGTTTAGCATACGAGGGGGTTCAATATGTAATGAAAACCCACTCATAACTCCATCCACAAACGCGTTAGCATTTTATGCCATATGCCAAATGAAAGATCCAAGCGTTGCCGTTATAATGGTGCATAGAACATTATTTTATCTTTCCAAATTTAATAAGTTACAGACTTTTTAAAAAGGACACTAATAAACACTGCTTATATTTTCCTCCTAATTGTAAAGTCTCAGTTTAACAAAAGTTGAAAGGCATGCTGTAATTTCTAAAACAAACATTCAACATGCATGAATCACATATCCATAGTTTTCCGACGCCTTTCCCCTAAATCTGCTATAACGATACAAACTTTTGATCGCTACTGATTTCTCACGCAAACGGGTTTATTACGTTACCCCCTCTTACGTTGACGTCGTTTAAAGCAATGAACGTAACACTAAAACACGCATGGTTCTCGAAAATCGGAAATGTGGCTTTGAACCAGGAAAGGACAATTTTGATTGTATCGAAGTTTCAATACACACAGTGCACAGGCAGCAGACCAGTTAAACTGCAACCTATATCTAGGGGGTATCTCATCTATTGTCTAAAATTAGGCAGCCAGATTATGTACTTGTAAATACGTGTAACAATGTCCAAGTAATGCATCCAAATGTAAACCGAATGCAAACCTCGATGAAACGCAGTACTCTGTCTGATCCATTTCAGTGTAAGCCAAAGATGGCATTCGTTTTAGTGATTTTTAATATTTCAAATGACGTACTTGGGGTTACTTTATGAGTGAGATTGAATATGGAAATTTAAAAATCGGCTGTATTACTTGCAAATGAACATCAGAGCGACCAGAAAAAATGTTACAAATGGTTTTCGTATACATTTTAGCTATGTATTCGTTCACGCAAAAACGACACTGTCAATGGAATGCCAGAAAATGCAGCATCAATGAGGATTTTAACCGAAATGGCAGCCTCAGTATTTCATAGAATATAAAGCAATATCAAAAATTTTCTCAGGTTTAACACACCAATATAATTATGTTTATTTACCACACGAAGAAGCAGTCTGAAAACATCCATCGTTCATGTAGTTATCTGCTTTTGAAACCCTTGCTTTATTTCATATCGCAGTGTACTTCAGCACACTATCTTGAAAGCGACTTGTGAAATTAGATAAGGAGCTGGACAACTGCAATTCTACATTTATTAAAAGTAAGTAAGGTTGCAAAGATCAGGAATCGATATAAAGCCAAGAAACATACCTTTTAAACAAAGTAATTATGAAGTGGATAAATATAAAACTTTGGGATATACTGGGCTGTTTTCATCACATATTGAACGCCCCTCGTACATCTGCCCTGCTGTTATCAATAATATAAGACATAATGGCATATAATTAATTACCAGCATCTGACCAGTTATTACGTCAATGGTGAACACGTAAACGGCCCTTATCAATCATATCGTCTACCAGAACGCCGATCAGCCTGTCATACAATTGTCATTATTGTGGTATATGTAGAAGAGGGTCTTTTATTTACCAGTTACCTCTTGTCACCTTATGTCCAGATGAGTTGATGAGGGGATAGAGGATCCAAATAGCAATGTAAATGGGCCATCATCAGCCCGCCAGCGAAACGCCATTTAAATGGCGTTTCGCTGGTGGCCGAACATTGAATGGTAGCTTTGTGATTTTTCAGGGGATCCAGACCAGTATTGCTAATGGAACCCTATATTTTTGTGATTTTCCAGGGGGGGGGGGGTCCGGAACCCTGTCCCCCTCTGGATCCGCAAATGCAAGCTGTGCTTGAAGGGCTTTTTCGCGCGCACCTGCTTACTTACAGTTCCGTGTGGATGCTGTTTAACAATGTATGCTATGGTTCGACAATGAACCGTTTCACAGAATATGCCATTTTTTCAAGAGTACCCAATATTGGCTTAGAGCCATAGCATATGTTTGGGCTGAGAGATATATTAGGACAACCCATAATAATGGTATTTATTACACGGGCGAACAACGAATGATCGAGATTTTTCTGCGCATCCCCGCAATTTAGCTTAAAAGCCTATACCTAGACACCTGGGCCCACTGTATATAGTTAAAGAAGCACTAGAACAAAAATAGGGATAACGCATCGCAGGGGCGGATCCAGGATTTCTGGAAAGGGGGTCCAAAGGTGTTTGTGTGTGTGGGGGGGGGGTCGCTTTGCTGATTTTATCTAATTTTTCCTAAAAATCCCATGAAAATGAAATAATTTGGTCTCACTGAAACCAAATTCTTTTATAATCAATGAAATAATTTGGTCTCACTGAGACCACATTATTTCATTTTCATAGGATATTTGAAAACGTGGGGCGGGCGAATCGAGCGAACCCCCTCTGGATCCGTCAGTGCATCGAAAAGAAACAAAAAACAAAAAATGCCCGACGAAAAGAAAAGAAGATGGAAACGTATACCAAATGTCTATTTGCACGTATATGATTCAGAAACGGGAGTCATAGAAACACGAACAGTCAGACCTCCAGATAAGATGGGACAATCATGAAATAACTTTCTTATTTCTGAACCTAATCATATGTTGTGGGTAGTCAGAAGAACCGTATCAATGAGACGGTTCTTTTGAGCACCCACAACATAAATTATGGTTAGAATGATTGATAAGTATTTGTTTATCTGGACCTGACAAAGGATTAGGTAAACAAAAAAATCAGCGTAAATTTGTAAATATTTTCTTATCCGTCTATTTTAACATATATTTTGGTCACTCAAAAGAATCGTCTCATTGAGACGGTTCTTTTGAGTACCCACAACATATATTTTGGCTGAGAAATAAGAAAAATAAATTTTCGTATACTATCTGGACCTATGGCGGAATAGCTGTTAATCTATGCTATGCCATTTGTTTTTGTTGCTCGAGGACACGAGGATGCACAGATAGGTCTGCACACCTGCGGAGTCTGATTATCGCCGTATTCATTCGTTTCCTATGAAGTGCACACCCCAACAGCCAGGTGTTCAATATTGTTCGTAGCAAGTCTCTGTATGTAGCAGGTTGGAACCTGATAGCAAACTTTTCTTTTGACTAGGCCGTACACTATTCATTATCCTCTAATAACATGTTGTTCTTCAAAAAACGCCTCTAAGTCATCTACTGTCCTGCCAGCCAAGAGTGACAGTGACATCATGATTTGTTTAACAAGCTATCAGGGACTTACAACCGATAGATCACTTGTGTATTAATCCTATCCGCAGGATAGGATTAATACACAAGTGATTTATCGATTCGCATTAGCTCAAGTTGGGTATACAGGTTAATGTTTTACTTAACGATTGTAAACAAAACATGACGTCACTGTCACTCTTGGTTGGCACGACAATAGCTACACCTGCAGACTAATACATGGATAAGCATGTCTGAAAGGGTTTATTTCCAAAGTGCCAGAAAGCTTCTGGAAACAAGGTAAGCTTCTGGAAACAAGGAACATGTGGCGATGATCCCCAACGGGGCTAGGCAAAGTTATTGGTACAGACGAATCTCGTAAAATCGAAGTCCTCGGGACTAGAGGTTTTATTTCGAAGCATCGAAAATTCGAATTATGGGGACGTAGACATAAAAATATATTATTATCAGTTTTTCTTTCTATCAAACATAAGTTTTAGGCGCGAAAGAGAAACGTCTCAAAACATATGTTATTATAGACAGTTATTAAAACAGAACATGAAAAGTCATATTCCCAAATTTATTTCGAATTAGTGATTTTTTTCGAAAAGTCGAGGTCCGAATTTTTCGAAGTTTTACTGCTGTATTTGCGTATCGTGATATTTCTGGTCTGGTCACGTGTCTTTTTTTCTTGGTGCCGTTGACATTTTCTGATCATATTCGCTAATTTTTGTGTTTTCTGTGGTTGATATCCAAATATGTAATAGTTGGGTTGTCCGTCTGTACGTGGAGATAATCCACGAGCTTTAGCGAGTGGATTATCTTACGTACAGGTGGACAAACATGGTATAACTATTTTATACCGCCTACATCAGTGTAGACCTTGAACATCACGAGATAATCCATGCTAAAGTTAGTAAGGGTGGTATAAGGAAAGGTAGAGTACCCATCAGCAAAAATAATACCGATTTTTATCGTACAGATTAATTTTGTCAAAGGAAAAAGCATTGCTGTCAGTCTGAGTCATGAGGGTCTGGATGGGGTATAATGATTAATGAATAATGGCCCTTTTTATAATGAATAGTGAATAATGAGCCAAAAAAATAATGAATAGTGAATAATGAGGGCCTAAGAATTAACGAATAATCCTATCTTTTTAATGAATTGAAGAAAAATTAATGAATAGTGAATAATCAGATTTCTTTGCCATCCTTCTTACGTTTAATGAATAATTGGTCTCATTTTAATGAATAACCCAAAATTTTAATGAGATGAATAATGAGCTAAATTTAATGAATAGTGAATACCAGACCCCCCACCATCCAGACCCTCAGTCATTATATGCAGTCAAGAATATGTTTTTATACTCATCTCTAAAAATCAATAACTTTCGATTTTTCGATTTTAAAACAATGATATGTTCTAATATTTCATGGAAAAGAAACGAATATGGAAGAGACACAAACATTTTTGCATCCGGTCATAGCATTACAGTAAAACCTGTCATAAGCGGCCACTCAAAAAGAAGACCAAAATTGAATTTCAAGACCTATTATCGGGAAATGCAGATCAAAAGTATTGCAGAATGCTCCAAGGGGAGCATTCTGCAATACTTTCGACCTTCATAAGGCTACCATTTGTCATTAAGATCTTTGTTTTGTCTATGTTTGAGTGACCGCTTAAGACAGGTTTTACTGTTTTTAACTGATTTCAGCCATGTTTAGCCATGCCAGGCAATTAAAACGCACCTCTATAAACTTGCAAACAACAAATGCCCCTATCAAGCCTCAGCATCAGATGTGAGCCTGTGACGTCAAAATACATATACGCTACAATCTGACGGCACGCTAATGATGGAATTAGTTTTTATCAGTCACCCCTAATATTAACTGAATTGTTTGAACATAACCTTATAAACGTTTCCTATCTCACGGCATGTAACCTTTATCAGGTCATAATGACGTTGCACTTTTTGAATGGCGTCGCTAATGACACTGAATCAACACAAAAATCAAAATTTACGTCATAATCGCTAGTTTGAAGAGTGTTCAACAATGGGTAAACTGATAAATAGAATACCAGGTTCGCGTCTTTCGATATCAAGTTTACCAGGCTCGGCTTTGAGAACGCATGTTGAATCGCTCGGCAAGCCTCGCGATGTCAACATGCGTTCTCAAAGCCTTGCCTGGTAAACGTGATATCAAAAGACACTCACCTAGTATTCTCTATATACATTTGTATGCATTGAAGGCGTCTTTTCAGTTCATTACTTTAGGGCTTCATGATGCAACATAATTTGTTTCTATACTTGGTGCATATTGACATCAAAGCATCTGGCGAGACCGCATAGACGCACAGGTTTATCTGAACATTCGCTGCTCGCAGATGCGATAAGCAATAAAACTTTATGTTCTGCTTAAAATATCGATGCAACGTGCAGACGCTGTGCTGACGTCCTCCGGTGAGTTTTGCAACATACTATTGAAAACAACAACAACAAAAAAAACAACAACACTGACCATGCATTTCAAGAGTGACATGGACATTTGATGTTTGCAAATAATAATAATTGAGCAGCGATATGAGATTTCCAACAATGTGGTTTGTGCGACTAGAAAAGGCTCAGACCAGCCTGCGCATACGCTAGTCGCTTGGATATTCTATGAGTGTTAAGCTGCTGGCCGAACATCATTTGGAGTTTCTAAGTTTAAAATGAGGCTGCACAAGCTCACTTGAGTCTGCCACATTGTTGGAAATCACATGTCGTGGCTCACTTATAGACTTATACACAGTTTGCGTCAACACATAAAAAGTGGTATATAAAATATTGAAAAAAGAAAGAAAAAACAACAACAATCAATGCTAGGTAAGTTCTAAATGACTACACACAATTTTTAAATTGGAAAATCACACGTAATTTCAAACGAAATTTGATTACACATATAAATGAAAATAGAAACGATTTAAACTTCCATCCTGCGTAGTTATCTAGTATACACATTGTGGTCAAAAGCTTTATATATTATATGACTTTTTGCTTACTGTAAAGGCGGCATCTCATGAATGCGTAATTAGGATTGGTCAACTTTAGACATTGGGTAAAAGCGTGGTTTTATTCAAAAGTAACTGTATCATCTTGCCCCATTACCTCAGTATAGACGCAAAACACATTATTTTGTCCCTAAAACGCCAGCAAAATAACTACATCTGAAAATATATATCTAACATTAGCATAGAGGCAAACATTGTGGACCCATGATCTGGGTCCACACTGTTTGTTCATGACGCTTCAAGTATTATAGTGGATGACAAAACATACATTTTGTGATTATGTGCTTTAAGGGTAAATAAATGTGAGTTCAATGTGTATACAGTTAGGATTTTCATGAAATGCAAGCACGTTTGCGCAACTCAAACAACATTTTAATTCTACACCAAATCATAATAGAACCTGATTTCCATTGTTTAGCAGATGAAATAGCCGAACCACGCCCAGGTATGAATATCAAAGTTGCTGCCTTTACAGTAAGCGAAAAGTCTTTTAATACGCAGACTTACAGCATGCTATGAGTAGCGATACGTACTCACATCACATCAGCTGTCTCAATCATTCATGGTCATATTATCACTGGATATTAAACTCTTGCAACTCTTGAAAGAGAAGAGCGTAACGCCATTTGAAATACATAAAATCACATTTTGATAAAACAAAGATATAGACAAGCTCAGGATAGTTTGACACTTATCACACATTCGAACACCAAACGCTCAGATGAGCCCGCGCAAATGCGTATCTTCATCAGAGCATTCACTGCTCGCACACAGTAGGGATGTACACTAAATTAGATAGCTAAGATAAAACAATACTTAAGCCTCTAGCCCAAAATGAAAGCACTGCTTGCATGTTTAAAGGGTGACTGCGAGTATGCTATAAATACCAAATTCATTGGCGTAGCTCCCATGACGCAGTATACGCATGTGCGTAATAAAAATAGTATCACTCAAGGAGCTCACCTAATGTGGTAAAAGTGATTTTCAATAGTTTAAGGAACTGCTCTTAAAGGAAAGAATTCGCTCCCTCTGGGAGCAAATTCTTTCCTTTAAGTGAAGTTCCCATTTCGAAAAGGGACACAATTGAAGAGAATCACTGCTTGATCCAGTAGTCTCCCTTTGATGTGCGTAACTTTTTCAGCGTCCTGGCTACGCCAGTGAAAATCTCATGAGATTGTTGCAAAGGGACTTGTGTCATGTATGGCACTGAAGGTAAAGTTTCAAAGTGGAAGTCTAATCGATTCAAAATGCTTCCTGAACCATATGCTGAATACAGACATACTGATAGGGAATCCATTTTGATATGAGCTATATAATAAATGAATCTATCGGCATAAACCTTGCTGTATATAGACACTTTAGTTAGCTTAAATGAAATGTATGCGTGGTTCCTGTTGGCCTACCTACCCTAATTTTTTTTAACCCTATCCTAAACATTAAAATGGTCTTGGGAGAAAAAAAACCCTAAAATGGGCACTTTTTCAGATTTGGTCACTATTTTCTTTGTTAAATGTTATAACAAAATTTAATAATTTCCCTACCTACCCTAAATCTTGTTGGTATGCAACAGGAACCACACATATATTTCATTTAGGCCTTATATGAACCATAGGTGCATATTAACAAAAGCATAATAATGACCTCTGGTGATAGAAAGACCAATCTGTCCAGGCTGATAAGTATTCTCTAGATCCATGTGGATGAACATTGAAACAATTACATAACGCAAGTCCAGATTGTCAAATCGACTTCGAGATGTTTCATCGATGTTGATACGATGCAATATTATTTTGATTTCACCAAACATACACACACGTCCATTCTCTTGGGCGGTTAAGTGCTGATTCCACATATTTTACACAACTCTTGATTGAGCTACGTCAAAAGGATTGAGCTACGTCCAAAGAAATATCTTTTCCGGAATGTGAATAGCAAAGACAAAGAACAACTCTTGCATGCACACATTCTTTTCAGCCAACGTGGTATATTAGGTATACATGTGTCACCCAGTTTCAAGATTCTTTCACTCTATTTGAACAGGCCATGGTACCTAGCAAGGAGTTGGCACAGATTTTCTCGTGTCAGGGCAATTACATAAATAATGCTTTCAGTTCCAACTCATCATTGTTGTGATATCCCTTTTCATTGTCGACCTTTGTATACATCCAAGTTTTTATGTTCATTTGAAATATTGGATCCTTTTCTATTTCATGTCGTAAAATCCTGACCAAACACGTACATGTAATAAGGTTGTAACAGGCATTGTACATATATTCAAAGTTAAAGGGTTTCTATATTGTACATGAAAGACTGGATACGATTTTGATACTTGATTGTTTAGATTATTGAGATTCAAGAGGTATTTTGGTGATAAGGTGTTGTGTTATGTTCCGTTTTGGCCAAGGGAATGTTTCTTTAGTACATAATCCGGAAGTGTAAGCCTTAAGCACAAACCCACATGCTGGCAAGTAAGGAGGAATACAACACTACAAGTCTAAACAATATTCACTATCAAAATAATTCCTCGCTTCAATCATCATCGTCTTCAGGAACAAATAACTCGGTTTCCTCCAATAAAGCAGCTAACCGTTTCGCTATTGATTGGCCAATGAACATTCCTAATCCAATACATGAAAACACTTTCACCATGCTTAAGCGCTTTCTCGTCGGCACTTCAGGTACAGCATCTTTTAATCTAGTATTGACGAATCGAGGCTGATAGTTTCTCGATATAATTAGGGCAGCTTTGTGTGAATTTGCCCTGAAACATTTCCTAAACACAATTCCTGTTAACCCCGTCGCCATTATTGTTTACATTGAAGCGGAAATGACTTTTACCAACACCCGAACGTATCTATTCTTTTCCCTGTATAGTAAGGTAAATACAGGATCGATAATTATTACGAACCAGTCTCGATTACTACCAGGTGTAAAAGCCGGTTCGGTTTACTTACAGTAGACTTGCAAAATAGATTTCCTAATTGTTCAATAGAAATTCAATGTGTTACTTATGAAAAGAAAGCCGTTCACACATACGAAAACGAAATCGAAATTATAAGTGCACAGTATCTACTGATCTCTACTACCCAGTAAGCACGTGAATGGGCGCGCCAGCGAAACGCTATCTATATATCGACAAGCCTCGTGATGTCAACAAGCGTTCTCAAAGCCTTGCCTGGTAAACTTGACACCTAGCATTCTCAATACCTCGACAGGCCTCGCGATGTCAACAAGCGTTCTCAAAGCCTTGCCTGGTAAACTTGATATCAAAAGACACTCACCTAGTATTCTCTATGTCTCGGCAATCCTCGCGATGTCAACAAGCGTTCTCAAAGCCTTGCCTGGTAAAGTTGATATCAAAAGACTCTCACCTAGTATGCTCTATATATGGATTCCTAATCTTTGCCTTCTTTTTCTTCTTTGTCATCATCATCACTGATGTCGCTTAAAAATAACCCTTGTAAACAACGCTTTCGTTTGCGGTTTCAGTATGGACAGAAGAAGAAAGAAAAGATACGGAGGACGTAAAAGACCATGGGTCACCAAAACAATCACAGGTTGCTGAAACTTTGTCATGGTGAGTCCAATAAATAGCCATGTTTCTTTTTTCTTTTTTGTCCACTTACTCCATTTCGCAAAAAAGCTGATTACACTATCAAAGTTTGTGGGCTGCCCTCTGTTTTCGAGATTGCTTAAACCAGCATTTTTAGCTACAGAGACTAGTTAGATTAAAGAGCAAATTTAATTACTTTACTTTCCAGATAGTGAATACACAGGCTGCGCAGACTACTATTTATAAATAAATAAATAAATAAATAAATAAATAAATAAATAAATAAATAAATAAATAAATAAATGTAAGAATATATCATGAGTGTAAGGGTAGGATAGAAAAATCCGTCCCGAGGATCGCCGTTTGGCATATCGAGGTTTGCCGAGTGATGACAAACGGTGACGGGACGGATTTTTCTATCCTACCCTCACACGAATAATGGATTCCCTCTTCTTGGTCACCACTGTATTTATTTATTTATTTTTGAATAAGATTTCAGAAAACAACAAAGTCAGGGTTTCTCGCGCCAGCGCGTATACGCAATTTTGCACATACTTTTATAAAATCGCAAAGTTTTGGCGGGAAAAGCGGTCCGCGTTTTGCTTATTTTCATAATTAGTTTTCAGCTTTTTTCGATAAGGAAAGGTCTCCATATTTGTATCAACTCAGAATTAGGTTAACACCTTCCTAATATCAAATTTATTTGCTATTCTGTGAGTGGCGACGTACCCACCTTGTTTGCATTTTAATATAAATGCTCGCAAAAAGGACCCAAGTGTTACCCACACGTGTTAGCTCAGTGTCCCAACTTCTCATGGGCTCTCAGGGACCCCAGGCTTACAAGTGTCATGCGCGGAATCAGAAAGTTTTGTCAGAGAGGGTCCAACTTTGACAATGTTTTTTTAGTTTGATGAGGGGAGGAAAGATCCAAATACCACTATTAGCGGGCCCTCAACGGCCCGCCAGCGAAACTCCATTTCTATGGCGTTTCGCTGGCGGGCCGATGATGGCCCAACATTGAATGCTGGATTGTTAGCTTTGTGATTTTTCAGGGGATCCAGACCAGTTTTGCTAAGAAACCCTATATTTTTGTGATTTTTCAGGAGGGACCCCCTGTCCCACCCCTCTGGATCCACGCATGTGTTTGCTCAGTGTTCCTACTTCTCATGGGCTTTCAGGGACCCCAGGCTTGCAAGTGTCATAACCATATCTGTAAATACACCCAAATGAAATCCTTTTATCATTTTTGGGGACGGATGTTAGTCCGTTCCCCAATTTTAACAATAGCGTTTTGACCACACGTCGTAATTTGCTCTTGCACTGTTGAACACATCAATATGTTACCATTAATCCCAATTTTTCAGCATATGTGTTGCAAAGTATCAGGTTAAATGGTTGATTTAGAGGCAGAGGGGTAAACAGTTGATTCTGGATCAGTTACTTTCTGAGAAGCCGGCTGATATGGATCTACATTGTATTCAAAACAGGGCATTACCAAGCCGCATGATAAGGGATTAATACAATCCTAACAACACCTATTAAGAAGCTTCCGCGTAAAAATAGTTCCAACTTGTTTTGTGTTTTTTATTGTCGTTTTTGTTTTTGTCTTTTTAAAAATAGGTCAAGATCTACAGTAATTGAGATTTATCTGCTCGATTTCAAAAAAACCAATCATAAATATATGTAAATTATTATCGCGCAATAATAAATTTATATAATTAGCGACCACGTGAGCAGGGAACCAGTTGATACATATACAAGAATTGGCTTTTTAAAAAAGTTAGCGGTCGTTTAGCGATATGATTTTAAGTCGTCTTACGCACTACATACTTGTGTTTGAACCTCTCAGACTTGTCCAATTGCATTAATATTTGTTCTGAGTTTTGATTATTAATATCCCAGCTGTGATTTTATATTTAATTTTTACAATTTAATACATTTTCCCATTTAATGCACCCTGGAAAATGCAAAAGCCAAAAGGTAAATAAAATCTAAACCTGTTGACTGTACAATGTGCAGACTTCTCGGAGCCTTCGTTTCTAGCATAAATGTAAACCATATCACCATTTGAGTCAACACGACCTTTTGGTACTTAACGCATTGTCCAGTGACGAAGACTCGGGCGACTCCGTGCAAACATGTGCAGACTCGCCTTCGCAGTCGCATTGTTGAGTGTCTCAGGCAAATGTGCAGACTCGTCATGCATTCGCTGCTCGTATTAGCGACAACCCAATCACCATTTGATCAAACACGCGACATTTTAATACTGTTGCGAAGGCTCAGACGAAACTGTCAGCGCAAATATGCAGACTCGCCAAAGCCGTAGTCACTTCACAATGCGATAAGTGTCAAAATCTCGTGCTCTCTCAAATGGCGATTTCGGTGTCATTTTTGCAAGCAGAAAATGCTCTAAAGAACAGGCTCACCTAATGATTCATCACAGTTCCAAAATATCATGTGGTGGCTCAAATGGAAATCTGTGTTCCAGAAGCGAAGGTTCTGGTGAGTCTGCACATTTGCACAGGCTCGCTTGAGCCTTCGTAACAGTATCAGAATCCCATGTGCATGCTCGATCGGCGGTGTGTGTGTCATTTATGCGAGCAGCGAGTTAAGGCTCTGGTGAATATTCACAAGGCTGCACAGGTTCACCTGAGCCTTTTGTCAGTCGACAATCTAATAAGTACCAAACTCTCTTGCTGGCCCGAAATGCGCTTTCGCTGTCATATATGACTTCAGCGAATGCTCTGGTGAGTCTGCACATTCGCACAGGCACAACTGAGCCTTCGTCACTGTACCAAAATTTTTTGCGTTGGCTCAAATGACGACTTGTGTCCTATTTATACGAGCAGCGAAGGCTCTGGCGAGTCTGCACCAGTAAATACAACAACGGGGTGCAACCATCGTTGCGTTACTTCAATGCTCACTTCAAGGTTATGAAAATCCTCAATAAAACTTTTATCAAGAAAATGTCATTTCATGGAGGTATAATGCTGCCTATGCTTTCATTAATATAGGCTGCTAACTGACTCAAGGGTCGTTGTCGACTTTTGAAAAGTGGTACGATCTTGAAATGTAGTATGCGTCTTTCGAGTGTCAAAGGCACGTGTGTGTGTGTGTGTGTGTGTGTGTGTGTGTGTGTGTGTAGGGGTGGGAGGGGGAGCACGAGAGAAACGACCCTCTCATTTGGGGGATAGGGCCTCCCTAAAGAAATATTTCTAATTCAAAATGTCCGTAAAAGCGATTCTAATGCATTTTGAGGTCATATTTTTCTAGTGAAGCCAAGTTTATTTTTTACAAGCATTAGCTTTTTTTTAAAAAAATGCATATAGCAGCTTTTTGAACCCTCACCATCAATGCATTAACACATATTTCGGCCCATCGGCGGTGGCGGTGGACAGTTTCTATTTCTCAACCAAAACATAGTTGTGGGTACTCAATTGTCTCAATAAGACGGTTCTTTAAAGCATCCAAACATATGTTTAAATCTCTACCAAGGCATATGTTGTGGATAATCAAAATGGAACTGTCTCATCTTTTGAGTACCCAAAGCAAATATTAAAACTGATGGACAAGAAAACATTCTCACTATTACGCTGGAATTGTTTGCTAATCTAGACCTATGATTCTATATCGAGAGAAGACTCAACAAATCAGGTTTCGCATCTACAACATTACTACGGGTTAACACGAAATCATGTTTGATTCGAAACAGCATAATTTTATATTATGTTTTCTGTTTCTTCTCAGCTCACAGGGGTCGGCAATGATGATTTAAGACCACTTTGATGCACGCTCACTATTATACTTTAATTGTAATTGGTGCCACTTTCTTAATCTTATTTTTTGTAACGTCCGCTTTTCACACCCTGATGCCCCAAGAATGTGTGTGTGTGTGTGGGGAGGGGGGGGGGGGGGGGGGGGGGGCTGAGATTTTCATATATATACGTAGGCTGGGACCATTTTTGGGGGTTCAAAATCTTGAATTTTAATATTTTTGGGGGGTTTCAGAAATATCATTATTTTTGGGGGTATGAAGATTTTGTGGATATATCATAACAAAATTGGACTGGTTTTAGAGGTCATTTCTATACATTTCAGGGATTTCATGGGGTTTCTTAAAGTCAATGTGCAGGATGGGGATATTATTTTGGGTAGCCCAAAATTACAAATATTTTTTGGGGTCTGGCTGATATTCCCGATATATTTTGGGGGTAGACAGTAGATGCTGGGTCCAAGCCTACGTATGAAGAAAAACATGAGAGTACATAATAATGTCTAAGTTCAAAACTCCCAAATATACTATCAAATGTGCACAAAATATAGGCTGCACATGTTCAACGTGGGAACAACCATAATGCAAAGTTTGAATATAAAAGAATGAAAGCTGCTGGAGTTACAGATTACATAAACGAGACACCCAAACCATTTCGGATGGAAAAATGTCCAAGTTCAACGGAAAATATTTTTCAAATGTGCACAAAATAGGAGGTACACATGTTCAATGCATGAATGATCAATCATTATGCAAAGTTTGAATAATAAAGATATGAAAACTGTGGGAGTTACAGATTACACAAACTAGACACCATCTAAGCATTTTGAACGTAAAAAATACCTAAGTTCAAGACCCCAAAACACGAAACAAAATATTTGGGGAATGTGCTCCAAATCAGAGATGCACATGTTCAATCGTATCATCATGCAAAGTTTTCATATATAGGAACGAAAACTGTTGGAGTTACAGATTACACAAACTATACACCCAAAGCCATTTCGGAGTGAAAAAAATTCTAAGTTCAACACCCGTCAAAAATTGAGAAAATATTTTTCAAATGAACACAAAATAAGAGATGCACATCTTCAATGTGTGTACAATCATTAGGCAAAGTTTGAATATAAAGGAATGAAAAGTGTTTGAGTTACAGATTACACAGACCAGACACCATCTTAGCATTCTGGACAGAAAATATGTCTAAGAGCAACGCCCCTCAAAAATAAGAAACTTGATATTCATGAATTATGCACAAAATAGAAGGTGCACATCTTCTATATGTGAACAATCACTATGCAAAGTTTTAATAAAAATGAATGAAAACTTTTGGAGTTACAGATTACAAAAACTAGGCACCCTAAAAGTATTGCAGATGGATGGACAGACGGAAAGACGGACTCTCTTACAAATGGATTCTTGTTGGTTGCCAATAAAGCGTAAGTACCCAACAAATCCCAGAAAAGTTTAACGGAATAAACTTCATTTTGAGTTTATATTGCCTAGGTTACATTTGCTACGGTCGTCGTACGATTTATTTGTCTACGATTTTCTCTACGATTTTTTCGGCATCGTAGGCGGCTAAAAGCTACGACGTATGTGTTTACATTGCTTACGATCACCTTACGATTTCTTTCGGCGACAAACTAGAACAAAAGTTTACAGAGACCTTGCGGATATCGTACGACAACCGCAAGGTTATCGTACAATCATCGTGCTATCTTCATGACCTCCCTATATAAATCGCACGATGCCCGTACGATGACCTTGCGGAAGTCGCAAGGAGTTGGTACGCTGACTGTGCAATTGTCGTGTAATTATGTGCATGGATTCAAACGGCTATCCATGTTCATTTTTGCATTCCATTTGAACTATGTTTCAAAGTCATGTGATCACAAATCGTGATGTGAAGAGGCTAGTGTTTTAGTTGAACATGGTCCCAAGGTATGAAACAGCGTGATACCTTTGTGTATATTTTAATGTCGATTTCTAAGTTCTGCAGTTTTTATAAAGTTTAAATCACAAAATATTGCAACCACTTTTTTATAGTACACTTTTATAATTCGAAAAGTAGCACTTTAATTGAAAATATAAAGATGCTTTTATTGTATCAGCGTAGACTAAAACGCTTATTATGGTTTTATTCAGTTTAATCATTCAAAGACACTCCACGGCCAGCAACACATAAAATCTGCGTCATAAGCAAAAATGAAGTCGTTGCATGCGAACAGCAAAGGTACTGATCAGAATGCGCTTTCTTCCACTCGGCCTGGTCAGCACATTTGCCATTCGTTTTCAGTAAAATACATTTTGTAGAACATTCATTCATTCAAATTTCAATGTTCGAACTAGTCACATCTTCTCACTTCGAGATTTTATTCCTTGAAGTAATACTCAAATTCAAATCCCAGAGTTATAAATCACAAAAATATCTGGACTTTTTTTTTAATCTTATCTAATTAATTAAACCCCTTATCCAACCAGCATTTTATATACTGAAAATGCATATGCATTTCACGTTAGGTGCATATTTTGAATTGCTCTTCAGATAATTTTATCATGGAAACATACTCTATGGGCCCTGATTAGCATGCACGGATCCAGAAAGTTATGTCAGAGGGGGTCCAACTCAACTTTTTTACTTGATAAGGGCGAGAGGATCCAAATACCACTAATTATTGGCCCGCTAGCGAAACGTCATTTTAAATGGCGTTTCGCTGGCAGACCGATGCTGGCCCGTCATGTAATGCTGGCTTGGTACATGTTTAGCTTTGAGATTTTCTACGGGATCTGGACCAGTATTGATAAAAAGAAACTATATTTTTGTGATTTTCAAGGGGGGGGGGGGTCCGGACCCCCTGTCCCCCCCTCTGGATCCGCTCATGATTAGACTGCTTCCATCAGCAAACTGAACTGTGTCCATATTGAGTCACACTGAGTGGTGGTATAAGAAACATCACCTGAAGACAAATATTGAAATGAAACAAACAGCTAATGATAAGTCGCAAGGCGAACGCACGATCATCGTGCCATCGCCTTAGGGTTACCGCAGGATGACCGTCCGATGTCCATACGATTTTATGGGCCCTGCAAAGGCATCGTACGGCGACCTTGCGGGCTCCTTATGACTATCGCAAGAGTGTACGATCATTTTTGGGCCAAGATGACAATCTAAAACCCTGCGTTGTCCTCACGATCATCGTGCGGTGCCCGTACGGGGATCATACGATGTCACTGCGATGTGTCTACGGGCTACGGGCTTACGATTTCTTCAAATTTGTCATTGTGCGGAGTTAAACAAAATCGTAGAGGCCACGATGCCCGTAAATCCGTACGATGATCGCAAGGTCTCCCTGCGGAGGCGGTACGGAAACGGTGATTTGGACATCGTACGGGCATCGTATACTCGTCATAAGGCAAATGTAACCGAGGCATTAGCTCCCTTTATATGCAAATGAGGTTTATTCCGTAATTGATTTTGGAAATTTAAAGTACCAAGAAATTTCGGAAATTTAAAGTACCCAACGAGAGTCCATTCGTGAGTACGAACGGACGGAGTGGACCTACTACTAGACCTGCTTTCGCTGAGGCCACGCAGGTAATAATAATTATGAAACAAGTATTAGCCTAAAAAAGCTGGTGGTCGTTTAACCTGATTATAATATGTATTCATGCACACTGCATGCTTCAATTTTTAACTTCTCGAGCCTGTCCATTTACAATGGTTCAAAGCTCTGAGATATAAACGTCAGAGCTGTAATTGTTTACCATTTAAAACGTGCTTCCATCGCGTATAGGTCTACTCTTTTTATGTGGCTGGATTTTAAGTACCCGGCTTATGCATGGCCATTTATAGTCTATCGTGAACAAGATATGTTATGATAGTGGATCTAGCATGCGACACAATTATGGAACGTTATTTGACAACATTGGACAGCCCATTTTTACGATATTTTTTTTCTAAAACTGAGGCCACAAAGCAAGGTAACAGTGACACTGAATGGTATTCGACACTCCCTGACCCCCAGGATGTGCCCACAAACCAAATTCGGGATTCCTATATGATATAATATAGGATTTATGCTCGTGACACGATTTTTCTAGATCTGAGGGCATATGTTAAGGTAGGGTACGCGACGCACCGTGACCCCAAGATACATGAATTCACGAATTTTGGCATTCCTACTTCAAATAATACAAGAGATATGATCCCGACATTATGTCAACACTGAAACACTGTCTCAGAGCTGACAGCAGCAGAAACCACTTGGTGCCTAAATTAATTTTACTGAACAGATCTTCACTCTAGATGGATTCTGCTGAAGTCAAAAGCTGAGAAAGAATAGTATCTTAATTTGACCATATGTACATACAAATGGACGGTGATACTAAAGTATGAGAGTAAGTCCTGTTCCTTCAGCAATTAAGTACCTATAGTCTTATATTGTAGATACGTATGCATAACCATTAATAGTCTATAATAAAACTGTTTACCGTGTCCGTTATATGGCAGTACATCAATTCATATCTAATTCCGTGTGATGTAGATACAAATAAGAAATGACAATTTATATAGGAACCAAGTGGTTTCAAATTTTGATGCTGCCAGTTCTAAGGAAGTGGTTTTGATGTTGATTAATTGTTTATTGTTTCTTCTATTTTTTTTTCTTGGTCCTTGTTTGGCTTTTTTGTTGTAAGGTTTTAGTTAACCATTCTTGTTAGCTAAATCACAGGTTGTACAAAAGGTATCAAACTAAAAATCTCCCTATTTGAAGACTTGAACGCTTAAATACAGCCGTCCCCATCAGTACTCTCAGTGCTTTGATTAAATACCGCATTCAAACAATCCACAGTTGTACGCGGAAAGTAAATATTAACACAAGAATTATCTGATCGCACTTTTAATGAAGAACATTTGGTATTTTATCAAATTTTAATCCCCTAATTTACCATTAAATTCCATAAAGTTGACTAAACTCCTTTTAGAAGTTCATCTGTAAATAGATTAAGCTTACTGAATATTTGGTACCATTGCATAACCCTAATGTGGAAAGAATTTCTGTATCAAGTTAACGGAATTTTTGTTGTTTTCATTCAATAATGTGTGTTAAAATTGTAATTCTATATTGACTAAAACTGTTAATGTTCATTTTATGAACATTAACAGCTTTAGTAAATAGAGAAATATATTTTGGAAAACATATTAATCTGTACGACCAAATATTTAGATCAAATCGAAACTATCGGCCTCGCATCACAGGGACTTGAAGTTCGGTCCTTATATCACCTCTATAACCTCAAACCCAAAAGCTCACAATGTCATTACGTATAGCCCCAAAAACAAAAGCTCACAATGCTACTTCGTAATGACATTGTGGGCTTATGGTTTTGAGGCTATAGAGGTAATAAAAGGACCGAACTTCAAGCTCCTAACACTACGTAATGACATTGTGAGCTTTCGGTTTTGAGGCTATAGAGGTGATATAAGGACCGAACTTCAAGCTCCTAACACTACGTCTTGGCATTGTGAGCTTTTGAGGCTATAGAGGTGATATAAGGACCGAACTTCAAGCTCCTAACACTTCGTATTTAGGCATTGTGAGCTTTTGATTTTGAGGCTATAGAGGAAATCACAGAAATATGACTACCATCTGAGAGAAAAAGGGGGGGGGACGAAGAAAATATATCTAGAATAGAATTGCATGGTTTTTTTTTCAAAAATGTTGATATCAGACTAGTGACTAGTCAGGTAGGGTAGGGTAGGTAGGTAGGGCGAGATTTTTCTCAGAACAAGCATTGTTCACAAATGATTTAATTCAACAACTGATATTATTAGTCATTTGATAATTTACTGTTCGTAAACATCAGATTTTGAATCGTACTAGTTACAGAAGCATGCAAACATAATGAACCAACAAGCAGGGTGAAGTATGGCAAACTGTACATAACTGAGCTCAAGAAAAAGGCAAACATTGACAGCGATAAAAAGTCTGAACAGGATATGCTCAGATAAACTTGCAAATCAGATTAGAATCATTACAGGAAACTTGGAAATTTTATAATTGAACAGCGTAGCCTCTGACCAGACTGCGCGCTTGCGCAGTCTGGTCAGAGGCTGCGCTGTTCACACAAATAAGGAGTTAGGTTTTCTTAAGGTGCTCTGCATTTTTGTCATTCTGTTGGCCTAGGTGAGCTCTCTGAGAGGCCTCACAGATGTTTGCGTATCAGCTTGAAGTGTTCACTCTACATAAACAATGTCATCAATATTCACAAGATGTCAAACTATCCGGGGTGTCGTGGTGTTGTTAGGGAATGAAAAGGAACTGGTAGGGCAGGATGTAAAGTAAGAAAGGCTGGAACGATCAGGAATCGATACAATCAAGTACCACACCTGGCCCAGGATACCACATGGGAAAGTGACAAAAGCACAATTAAACATCACAAACAAGAGCCAAGAGGTCAGCCCTTTCCCTTCAGGTGACCACAAGGCAGCAATGATCAGACGCGAAAGCCCGCCTTGGAACGGTCAGTAAAATATTTACTGGAGGGCTTAGACCAGTTTCACGGCACCAACCTCGCCCTTAATTCTGATGTGGACCAGGACACATTTGGGAAAGTGACAAAACACAACAAATACGACAGTCAAGAGGTCAGCCCTTTCCCAGCAGGTGACCACAAGGCTACAAAGAACAGACACGACAGCACAACATACACAACATGAAGCATAACTAACAAAAACGATCCACATAAGAAGCGCCGCCTTGGAACGGTCAGTAAAATACTTTTACTGGAGGGCTTAAACCGGTTTCAAGACTAGCAAAATTTTGTGGCAGGGTATGATCTCGTTTCTCTGAATGGCCCGAACTTGCGATAACCTAGCACTGGGTTTGTACGCTTATGGGGTCGGAGCCGAAGTTTCTTTCCACAGCTACAAGTAAAGATAATAAATGATCAACTTGGAACGCTCGACAGTCCTACGGAGTATTGCAGGATATAGTTAAC
Source organism: Loripinus fragilis (assembly GCA_964019695.1). Taxonomy (NCBI): domain Eukaryota; kingdom Metazoa; phylum Mollusca; class Bivalvia; order Lucinida; family Lucinidae; genus Loripinus; species Loripinus fragilis. The sequence continues at coordinate 79,444,500 of OZ026519.1, forward strand.
AAACGTTCCTAGACTTTCTTATGCATCTCTTTTCTAAAACGATTGCAACATTTCGTTCGGATGTTTTGTATTTTAGTGTTAAAGCTGCATACTCTGTAACTATGAACATTTTCGAAAATATATCTTTTCTTTTTAAAAAATTTGTAAAAGTAGAATTAAGCTATGTTTTCACAATAAAAATGTTCAGTACAGCTGAAAACTGCATGGAAAAGTGAATTATCTTATCAAATAGGTGTATTTTTCTCTTGTTGGTAATTATTTGCGTCCCTCCAATAATTATAGACCGTTAAATTTCAACATAAATGCAGTTGTTTTGATAGTGATAACTTGTTAAGATTTACGAAAATGGTAAAATGTTTACCTGAATTTGAGTATTTTTACTGCGTTCTTGAAAAATAAAAATATTATTTTTAAAACTAGAAGATCAAAAGTTACAGACTATGCAGCTTTAAGATTTACAAATTATACATGTACGATATACTACTCAAAACAAGTTTTGCATCAGTTATAAACATGCACGTATTTTTTTCTTTATTAGCAGAAAATTTGAAACGGATAAACATCAAGAGCAACCTTTTTATTTGCTCACAAAGACCTGGAAGTAAGGTGATATTGTGTTTCATGTGCGGAAACAGAGGGGGGTGGGACAGGGGGTCCAGACCCCCCCCCCATGAAAAATCACAATACAATAATATAGGGTTTCTTAGCAATACTGATCCGGATCCCCTTAAAATCACAAAGCTACCAAGCCAGCATTCAATGTTGGGCCATCATCGGCACGCCAGCGAAACGCCATTTAAATGGCGTTTCGCTGGCGGGTCGATGATGGCGTTTCGCTGGCGGGCCGATGATGGCCCGATTTTAGTTGTATTTGGATCCACTCATTAACTAAAAAAAAAGAAAAAAGTTGGACCCCCTCTGAAAAAAAAATCTGTATCCGCGCATGTGTTTGGTACAGAGGTTGCTGGAGGAGCTCAAAAAGAGTAACCCTGTGAGTAGAATATTGTCAGGTTTGATAACTGTCACTATGGATGCAACAACAGCATGTAATCATCCATAATGATAAACTGAAGGCAAAAGTTATCAAACCTGACAATATTCCAATCACATTCACATTTGATCTGGGGGTTACTCTTTTTTATCTCCTCTTGAGACATTTGTACCAAACACACTGCCGCCATACTTCCAGCAAACAAAAAGGCTGCCCTAAATGTTTAAGTTTCAAAAATAGTAAGTGAGTATGATCAGGAAATACCACAATCACAAACCGCAGACAACCCCATGGTACCGCGAGGAAGAGCCACTTAACCATCACGAGTTACAAGGAAGACAAATTAAGCAAAGTAACCAGCTCTCTCTTCCCCATCAAGATGATTGCAATACTAGAATGGACATTGAGTAACGTACAACAAAACATAGAACAATTACAGACTCCCACAATGGGAGTAACAATTAACGAAAAGTCAACAACAACATTTCCGCCGCCTTAGAACGGACAGCAGCCTAAGCCACCGGGGGCTTAAATGCATTTTACCGGTACTAAATCTTCGCCCTAGATTCTGCTGTTGTTGAAGTACAAAAATGTTCAGCTCGCATGGAAGCCTTCTAACTAATGCAATGTATTATCATAGAGAAACACTCTAATCAAATTAACACACAATGATGAAACAAAGAAAAGAGCTCATGACTCACAGACAGCCAGAGCTAAAGAAAAACTCAAGTTGAGCCACGATGGGTCCAGCTACAGATAAGCATCAGGTACCAACCCATCGATTAAAGCTTTACGTCAGATCCGTCATAGAGTCTGAGGCCTGACCCACCGTCGTGCAATTAAAGAGGAAACCATAGCTATAAACCGTGATTGGGTTTAAAACCAGGCATGCAGGCTGTCGCATGGCATCCAAGTTATATCCAGCCTTTATATAACGTTTAACAATCTTTTTGAATTGATCACTAAAATTAGGTTTTCCAACAATTCGTTTGAATTTATAAACTAAATCACCATAAAATATAGGTTCTGATATACAAGATACAAGATACAAGAAGCTTTAAATTACGTCGGTTACATATAACAAATAACATTAGCTACAAGAGCTATTTTCCGACAAACATAGTATAAAATTTTGTGTTAACGAGTGTAAAAAGGCTGTAAAAAAATACATATTATATGGTTAAGACATAATAATCAAGTAAAACAAGACAAGTATTACCCATGGTTAAACAAATCTAAAATAGAACAAAAAATATTAATAATATTATGATAATTTAAAAATAGCGATAAACCTATGAAATAGAAATAATATATAAGAATAGCATGTCATAAGAGTTTAATTACAGGCTGATAAAATAGTAATAAAAATATAGTGATAGATCTGTGCAATAAAAATAATATATATATATGAATAATTCGTCATATAGTATTTGATCACATATTGGGAATCACAGATAACGGTAGATATATTTACAAATATATACATGTATTCCATTGTAAAATCATGTTGCTTAGCTGCAATGATGAGCGTCATAGCAGGGAAAATGACGTCTTAATAAAATAAGGATATAGAGGGCTTGCTCTTTTAAAAGAGAAAGGCTTACTGCCATGGAGAGAAATGCGAAAAAGAAAATGCAAGAAGCATGGCGAATTCCTATGAGTTCCCCATAACTTCTTGCACAAGCGAAAATCGAAAGCAGCAGAAGAATTCTCACAGAGAATAGCCCAGCAGTATTATGACCTTGAAATTGGAGCTTCATCAGACAATAGTATAACAGCATGCTTGGGGTAATCAAAGTAGCCCTCACTCTGTGAAGGCTACCTTGAGCACTCCAAACACATGTTCGCCTATCATGCAGACAAGCCATAGTCTTGAAGTGAGAATGTCTATTAGCTTTACCAGCTTATAAAGCATGAAGCTCTTATCAGGTTAATAATTTGAAATTGTACATAAAAATATATAATTATAAATAAATAAATAAATAAATAAGTTAAAATAATGTTATACACTCATCAGGCTCATTATGAGCCACGACATACAGCGCATGAACAGCTAGGGCCAGTCCAGGTGCGGATCAACCTCTCGAACTCCCTGAAGTTAGATACCTTTCTCAGATTGTTCGGGAGGCCATTCCACACCCTGGCAGCTTCGAATCTGAAGGATTTCTGACCATATGTCGTGGTTCTTACTGAGGGCACATGTAGGGTGTTCTCATATCTCAGGGAATAGGTGGACTGTTTAACATTTACAAGGTTTCTGATGTAAGGAGGGGCAATATTGTTGATGCATTTAAAAGTTTCCAGAGCAATTGTCCTAAGTCTGCCAAGATGGAGAGTAGGTAAATTAGCTCTGCTTAAAAGCTCTTCATAAGAAGATTCATAACTGTCAAAAGCAATTTTCAGACCTCTGTATTGTAGTTTTTCCAGTTTTTCTGTATTGGTCTTGCTGCAGAAATGCCAGACTACAGGGCAGTAGCAGAAATTTGACCTTATAAATGATTTAAATACAAGCAGTCTGGTTTCTACAGAGAGGAATTTGCTAATTCTTTGTAATACATTCAGTTGTTTGGCAACTTTCTGGCAGATCCTGGAAACCTGCACGTTGAAATTGAGCTGATAGTCAAGCTCGACACCCAAGAGCTTCACTGTCTCCTCGCATGCTATAGCATTGCCGGCTACATTGAAGCTCTTAAGTTCCGAGTGGGTCCTATTTCCTGTTGCAATTGCTTGAAATTTTCCAGGATTTGCTTGCATTTGGTTGTTGTCAAACCATTCCAAAGCTATTTCACTTTCACTTTCAACTACGCTTTTGAGGACAGCCAGCTGTCTATGTATGAAAGACAGCGTGTTGTCATCAGCGTAGTTGTACATTGTGCATTTTGTTAAAAAATAATAGATGTCATTTATGAATATATTAAAAATCAGGGGTCCTAGAATGGAGCCCTGAGGGACACCCTTTAGTATTTCCAGCCAGCTACTAGCCTTATCTCCCAGTTTTACACGTTGATGCCGTTTTGATAGGTAGCTTGCAAGCAGACTACAAGAGTGCTTAGATACCCCGTATGCTTGCAGTTTTGCAAGCAAGAGGTCATGGGGGATGCAGTCAAATGCTTTGCTTAAGTCCATCAAAACGGCCCCGACGTGCATGTTTTGGTCCAGAGCCTGCTTCCAGTCTTCGACCAGTCGCAGGAGGGTGGTTTGACAGCCATAGGAGGCTCTGAAGGCAGAAAGGTAATCATGGAAAATAGAGTTGAAATGATCACTCAACTGCTCGCTCAACAGGCGTTCATAAATTTTGGAGAGTGTTGGCAGTATGCTGACTGGGCGGTAGTTTTTTTCAAGGAAGGGGTCATCCTTTTTAAATATTGGTTTTAGATATGCCTTGTTGCAGAAGCGTTTTTAACCCATTGTTGTATTTAACAATTAACTTTGAGTGTCTGTGGTAGAATCTAGAAAATGTTTTTCGAATTTTATGATAATATCTATAACCTTGTTTTAATAATTTAGCAGTTAAAGATAAGTTTCTGTCGTTGAAGTCTTCAACATTAGAGCACACTCTAGCAAAACGACTAAGCTGAGAAATATATACACCATAGGAAGGGGAGCGAGGAACATCTCCATCAAGAAATAGGAAATTTACTATTTTAAAATTAAAATCATCCCGTTTATCATAAATTTTAGAAGAAACTATGCCATTTGTCATTGACAAGTTCAAGTCCAAAAACGGAGCCTCAGTATCAGTAGGATTCGCCTTAATTTAACTGAAGTTCAGTAGGATATATCTGATCTACCGTTTGTTCAAAATAAGGATCATCAATATTAAGTAAGTCGTCTAAATATAATTAATTATATGGTGAGCGTTATCCTAATAGGGATGAATATATTTTATATGGGATTAAAACAGCGAATCTTTAATAATTACGATTTTCAGGCTTTCGGACAATTACGAGAGAGCGGAGGGCGTCTGTCTACCAAGATGTGTCTTGTATCAACATTACCTCGACTTCTGCAAGAAAATGAAATTTACTCCCGCCGGGGCTGCAACATTTGGGAAGGTAACTTGATCTGCTTTGCATGCTGGGCAATTTTGCATACAGAATTTGCGTTCGCTGATTTTTTATAAAATAAATTGATATTATACAGTTATTGACTTATGTTGAGGTAGACATGGAGTGTTATTGAACAGTTAACGTAATATTGACCGACGAGCGTCATAATGAACGACGCGGAGCGGAGGCCAATATGATTAAGTTTATTGTTCAATAACACTCCATGTCTACCGAAACATAAGTCAACAATTGTTTATTATAAAATAAATGTGTGTTATGCATTTCCTGTCATTTTATACCATTGACGTTACGGATGAGTTTAAGAGTTTAGAGTTTTATGCATTGACCAAAACCCCTAACCGGGGTACAAGTCAAAACATACTAACAAATAAACATTTGAGGAAAGTTTAAAATATGATTACGAAAATCAGCATAATCTCCTCCGTGGGTATTCATGTCTACTTGAAGCAAACACTGTGAGACCACCAAGCAATTAAACACCACTTTTGATGAGAATAGCCAGGCCTCCAGATAAGAGTGTGTATTGGAATATTATTTTCTTTATTTCTCATCCAAAATATATGGTGTGCAGGCCCCCTAGCAGACTCTAAAGAAATTAAAGGTTTTTTTTATTATAAAGGCTATTTTAGGCAAAATAAAGGTTGTTTCATTGAAATTCTAACAAAAATAAAGAGCAAATTAACATCAAATTTTCTAGTATTTTTATCGGATCCTGATCTTGAAATCCATGTTATGATAGATGATGGTATGAAAGAGGTGCAGAAAATCCTTAGCCAACAAATTTATAGCGCATTAATCACAAATATAAAGGGGGAATTACTTGTATTGTTTACCCCCTAGTTGAAAGCCTCACTATAACTAAAGGCTTGTGTTGAGCGGTATTCAATTAAAAATTAAATCACATACTTTCTAATCTGGAGTGGGGGGTCCGGGGGTCCTCCCCCGAAAATTTTTCAAAACCAAGAAAGCAGAAGAAGCCATCTCTCGTCATTTTGTAAGGACAATTTTACCTTCAGTAAATGAACAATTTCAGAGGATATTGCTTCCATTTATTGTATGCTCTTTTTTAAATATAAAATTTAGACAGATATGCATATTGTCTGTGTTAGTCTTGGGGTGTAGATAACACTCTTTAGATGTGATGACATTAGAAAATCAGGACATTATTCAAGTCAATAAACCCAATAGATGCTATCCATTAATATTTGTTGGCGCAGTTATTGCAGTTGGTAGCATGTCCAACCTAATGTCTGGAGTTTTGCTGGTTCTATTCTCAGGACGGGCACATTCTTTCATTAGTTGTCAGTTACTAGTGAAAGATGAGCACTGAGTACTAATGAAAGGATTTTAGGGAAAGGGTGGTTAGGATCAACTATGCATTCTGACATTACCTCAGCTGTTTTGCATGGATGTATGGATGTAAAGCAAGAAATCAACCCAAAAGCATTTATATTTAACTTACCTCACTCTTTTTTAATGCTGCCTAATCTGAAGCCTCAGAAAAATTGCATATTAGAGCCACCCTGGTGCAAGAGGTAGGTATAGACATAATGGTCTGAGGATGAATACAGCTCAAGATGTCACAGACATTACTTGTCAACATACATTATGGTCTATTTCTTATGTTCTAACTGATCTTGCAAAATTTATAGGTTTATTAATCAAAATAAAGGTTATTAAAGGTTTTTCAGCCAAATTAAAGGTTTTAAAGGATTGCAACCAAATTAAAGGTTTCTAAAGGTTTTAAAGGTTCCACTAGGGGGCCTGGGTGTGTGTACTCAAAAGAACCTTCTCAATGAGACGGTTCCCCTGAGCACCCAAAACACATATTCAAATTAATGGGTAAGAAAATTAAAAGTTTACGTAAATAAAATTTCCTTATCCGTATCTATGAATAGCAATACAAAACATATGGTGTGGGTACTCAAAAGAACCGTCTCAATGAGACGGTCCCCTTCAGCACCCAAAACATATGTTTAAATTAATGGGTAAGAAATTAATTAAAAGTTTACGCAAATAAAATAGCCAGGCCTCCAGATAAGAGTGCGTATTGGAATATTGGATCATGCGAAATTACTTGACTTCTGACGTCTCTTCCCGTAAACCATGCACTATTACCGCGTGCTATGTGCTTTGAAACGTCACGTCCGGCAAACCATGCAAGACTCAAATGGACATGCATCTGGGCCAATCAGAAAATGTTTATTTATAGATTATATAATAACAAAAGTTATCTGCAGACGATAAACCAATCGTATAGAAAAAACATGTAGTCCAGTCTATTATTTTCTATGTACATAAACCTAGCATTAGACTTTCCAAAGTCTGTTATTTTTTCTTCTTCCGTCTATTAGTGTTTTTCCATAAACTTCATTTCTTCAACACAATCGTGAAAAAAATGAACGAAATTAACGTACATTTTGAAGTCTAGGATAATGGGATATTCACTTTAATAAACAATAAGCGGGAGGTTCATCTAAAATCAATTCTGAAATGTAGGGACTTGGGCAAGTCTAACCTAGCATCAGCTAAATAGGGCATGGGCAATAGTACAGACCCAGATCAGTCACCACAGAACGCGGCGACTGATCAGGTTCTGAATTATTTTCTCTAAAAAACTGATCAATTCAAATTTGAATAAAAATAAATAAAAATACCACCCAACTAACATTAAATTGGTATCGAACTAGTCCTAGTAGAGTGGGAAAGTCCATGGTTAATGGACATGGAGACTTTAAGCAGTATTTGTTCAGAGAGAGAAAAGTGATAAGTAAATTTAGAATCATTATCCTTAATGTCGAGCACTATAATATTAAATATTTGCATGCTGGGTAATTTTGCATGTTTTTTTGTGTGTCGTCTGCTGATTTTGACAAAATTCACCATTTCAAAAAATTCTTTCACGAATACCATCAGAGTGCCAAACAGTTTGGACCCAGATCAGGCCCGACGTTTTGTCGGGCCTGATCTGGGTCCAAACTGTTTGCAAAGATTATCAGTAGACGACAAAATCATCACTAGCGGGAAGGAGTTAAAATGAAAACAAACAAATTTCGGTGACATTGCTATCTCAGTTCGATATCCCCTGTCAGTAAAACGTTTCAAGAGTCTTGTTTTGATCCCCTCGTTCTGCTAATAGGTGAAACAGTCCACTCGAACACGTAATTAGTCATTCTAATTCCACTCTCCAGACCTTTTTGGGGGCCGCTTGATCAATTTGTAAAGAATGCTTGTTTGTATATAGAACGTTTTCGTTTGCTGATTTTTGACTAAGACATTACGGTTTATTGCTTTATCGATGCAAGTTGTATGCTAAAGATATTAGTTTTCCAAACTTTTAGTTCACCACCCACTATGCACAATCAGACAAGCCCAGAGCCTTTGCTACTCTCACACACAGAAATGACCTAGATAAAGACTCAGGCTAAAAGTTAAGCCTCTAACCCCACTAGATAGATGAGCATGCATGTTTAAGGAATAACATAACGATTATGCGACAACGTTACACAAAATGTTGCCCAGTACCTTCTTCATAATGTGATATATGCACTTGCAAAGTTTGAAGTTGCTCTTCCAGCGGTTTAGAGAGTAGATGCATTTACAAGAAAATACATTGTTTGACCTTTGCTCTTGACCTCGGTTCACAAAGAATGTTGCCATGTACCCTCTATACGCTACGTGACCAATAAACCTGCAAAACGTGAAGTTGCTACGTCCAACGGTTTAGGAGGGGATGCATTTTCAATAAAATACATTATTGATCTTTGACCATGACCTTTGAGTTAAGGTCACACAAAATGTTGCCCAGTAGCCTCTCCATCATGTGACCTATGCAGCTACAAAGTTTGAAGTTGCTACGTCTAACGGTTTATGTGACCACGTCTATTGGTTTAGGAGGAGATACACTTTCTAGAAATTTGACGGACAGACACACAGACTCACAGACAGACGAACGACGGATGGACTTTGGTACGAAATTAATATACCCTTTTTTCTAAAGAAAAATGCGGGTCTAATTGCGTCAAACAAACAAACAGACTGATAAAAATCCTTGCTAAATCGGCTTTAACACAAACCATAGCTTTGACCTTAAAGTAATGACTTTTGATCAATCGAGTTTATGAACACCCCCTGTATCCGACCCGTAACAGACAGCAACAGAATTGTTTACCTGGGCACGCACATTGTGGCGGAAATTCAATTTAGCCGTTTTCAGCCGTTTAAAGAATCCTGGTGGGAAACCAAAGCGTCAAATGATACTGCTTTTGTCTTCTTTTAATAAGTTACAATTTTTTCACAAGCATGCCAAATCAATCAAACGTCGGTTACGGAAGCCATGGTAGCAAACCATATATAACACAACCTATTTTAACGAATTATTCAACAATGACGATGCTCGGATACAATCTGCATACGCAGGACGTCAGCGCATTCGGGAAAGTCCGCCATAATTCGAGAATCGAATCATGGCTCGGGTGTATGTAAGGAGCATTACGCGTAATAATATGTACCAAAAAGCTCCGCTTTGTTAGCCCGAACTGGCGTATGGAAAATGAGTTCTGTAGCATGTGGTTTCAGCTCTATTAAAATCGATTATTCTGATTATCCGAAAAGATTAATCAGCAGAATAAATGAAGTTTATGTTTTTTCAATAAAATATCGCTATATATCGCTATAGCGATATTTTATTGAAAAAAACAACAACATAAAATTCATTTATGGGCTGTTTGTTTGTTACAATCAAACCGTTGTTATTGTGATAACATGGTTTCCGTGACGTCAGCGTCACGTTATATAAAGTCAGCGTCATGTTATCACCCGCGTTATGCAGACAATTCTCATGAAATATCATACCTTGTAACTCCTCGATGTACATCCGTGGTCTAATTCCACGGAATTTCGCGGAATTGGCCGAGGCAGTTCCGATTGGACGTCAGCGGAGTATAAGTAAATTGGTTTTGATGAAGTAGAATCAAGGAAAATAAATGAAATTAAGCAATTTTACTTTCCACCAAAACGCACATGCCACTGTAAACAAGACATTATGGACTGTAGGTTACGGTTCGAGAATGCAGGGGGAGGGGGGGGGGGGGGTGATGAAGAGCAATGAAATGTGTGGTCAATACTTCAGTGATTTGTAAATGTATATGATAAACACGTTTATTCTTTTTTTTCTGTTTACAGATAATACGACAGAGATTTCCAAAACTGACAACCAGAAGACTTGGTACAAGAGGCCAATCAAAGTAAGTTTGTTTACTGTACCCATTAGCTTCCCATTTTATGTATATTGACACAACTTCGTCAGAAACACCATTTTCCCATTGTACATCAAATCAAGGAAATATAAAATCCCGTCTGTCCCATACCCATCAAAAATATAGTGTTGGGGTACAGGATGCAAACCCTTTTCAGGGCTTTTTCCAGCAAATTTGGGAAAAGGCCCCTGGCCAATACTTGGTAAAAAATATCGACTTAACATCAAACTTGGGAGAAATTAACGACATAGAACAAAACAAGGGTAGCAAAATATATCCTCAAAATCGAGTCATTTCAGATTCTATTATGTCAAGCATACCACTTTAGCACAAGTGTTTAAGTATCACTCTGATATGTTTCATTGTTTCTCATAAGTGGTCATAAGTAGTAATGGTCTCTAAAAAAGTAAAAAAAAAGAAAAAAAAAGAAAAAAAAAACGAATCCCTTTTCTGAATTGGGAAAATCAGACATGGTATTGGGAATAAAGGTGGCTATTTTCAATTTGGAATGGGGCCGAAATTCGGCCCCTAGAGATGGGCAGAAAATCCCCTGCTGATGGACTAGGGGTAACTTACGACTATTTATTGTTCTTTTAAATTTGCAGGTACCATTATTATGGCATTGGAATCAAGGAGTCATCTATATACTATCACTCCGTTTACTCTGGGAAGGGATTAACAAGGTATAGTTTTTTTAAAATTATTCTTACCACTTTTTAGTACTTATATTGTATTTATGTACCAAATAGAGCCCAGCGTGTACTTAAGTGTCTATTACATGTACATCAAATACAATATATTTTTGTGCTTCAGAATTAAAACTGTTAGCATTGAAATTATAAGTTGCAATATAGTGATGCTAAAAACGAAACATTTGATGAAAATGAATGAGAAAATAGAAAAGAAAATATGTAAAAGATTTTTTCACCATTTTTTCTTCAATTTTTTTTTCGGTAGAATATTCTATTATTGACAGTGAATATGTTTGCTCCCTTCCATATCGTCTTTATAAGAGCAGAGTGTGGCTGACCAAACTGAAGTTGATGTCATTCTGAACAAAATAAGTCGAATCTTGTTTATTCAAAGTCTTTGGAACCGGAATTTTTACTTTGAGCTTTTAGTAGTTTGAGTAAAAAAAGGTTGACATGTAATTATTGCAAAATAAAACTGCTTATTTTCCCATATTTCGTATCAATATATATGTTTAGTGGGTACATAAAAAACACTTCTGAGAATGAGTGTGCATATTTGCGTATTTACCCAAATAAATTTTCCAAAAAAGCAATTAAAATTGATCTGGTAGGGTAATTAAAAGCAAAAGAAATTCTCTACACCCAATACAATCAAATAGTCATGAGTACCGGATTTTATCACTTTGCCGACCACAGTTCAATTTTAGCTCAGATCACAGCCAACTGACTGGTTTTCAGCATTTATTCAATATGATCTGAGTGTGAGCAACATCGATGTTCTTTTCATAGCAGCAATAAGACAAAATGTATAAATTGGTAAGTAAATTTTTAACATTTACAAAAATACCCAATTGAAGAACCAAAATACCCAAATAAATATTTATTGGAAAGGGTTGAATACCCAATTTAAATTTGCAATACCCAAATGAATGAAAAGGAGTGGGTAATATACCCAATTGTTAAAAAAAAATAATTCAGGTACTGACTTCTCATCCAAACACATTTTTCAAAAGTAACATGAAACAAACATCTAGAATATGTCCTGGTCAGAAATTAACTTCGAGTTACGTGGTACTTCGAGTATTGGGGAGTTCGAATCAGCACAGTTTTCAAAGGGCACTAGAAATGCTTTTACTGTGCGCTTGTTAGAATGTGAACGGTAATTGTCTTTTAATCCTTGTCCAACTGAACCCGGATTTATCTTCTTTTTATTCTGAAAACTCTGTAGATCCAGATCAGCTGGCTTCTAAAGAAGCCATCTGATCAGTATCCACCCTGTTTACCACTCAGCTTGTAAACACATGCCTACAACTGGAACACACATGCCAACAGGACAAAAAACGTGGAGGTGTTTAGCGTATAAAGTGTTTAGCATGACAAGGGTTAAATGGGCCTCGACGGAGAAAATCTGTCTTCGGGGTTTCCAAGAAAGCAAGACTCAGACCAGCCTGCTCAGCTACAGAGACTAGCCAGAAAACTGAAAATTCGCTCGTAGCAAGTCTATATATGGTACTTTCCAATAAGCGAATAACAAAGGCGCTGATCAGACTGCGCGGATGCGCAGGCTGATCTGCGCCCTTGTTGTTCGCAAACCCCGAAGGACAGGTTTTCTCGCGTTGGGGCCCAAGTATTGACCATTATTTTTGTTATTTGTTTTTCAGATTTTCTGGCATCAAGATAAAGACAGAGGTATTTACAGAATAAATGTATTTATCCAGTGACTCCATCGTTATCAAATTATGACCCATAGATCAATAGATCAGTCCCGCCATATGATAAAACATTGATAGGTCAAGTTGGGTTACTTCTGACACCAGGTCATATCAGTGAAAACAGTGAAGATCCGGATCAGACGGTTCGTCATAAGGATTTTCACTTTTTCACTGGTTGTTCAAATGCGGATCCAGAGATGGGGGCAGGGAGTTCGGGCCCCCCTGGAAAATCACAAGTTATATGGGTTTCTTTAGGGAATAAGCAATTTGACCCTCCCCCCTGGAAGAAGTTGGATCCCCCCCTGGAAAACGTTGGACCCCCTCTGGAACCTTAAAAAATGATAGATTTCTTTGAAATTGACTATTTGACTTCTGTAAAATAAGCTGAGGACTAAAAAAAACAAAAAACAACAACAACAACAACAACAACAACAACAACAACAAAAAACGTTATCAGAGCTTTTTTTGTCAGACTGACCTGGACCCCCCCCCCCCTGACGAAACTTCCTGGATCCGCGCATGTTGTTAGTAATTCCCTGAACCTGACATATTAGATGTTCTAGGCTGAGGTTAACTAATGAGAGGTAAAAGACATATTAATTTTAAATCCTTCTTGAAATTTGTTATTAACACTTCCTGAAAACTATAATGTTGAACTTGCTACAATTCAAGTTTATCCCTTCAACTGTGCAGGTAGCCTGGGTTCCAGTCTGATCATTTTTTCTTCTTTTTTTATTTTTCCGTTTCTTTGTCAATATTAATCGAAATCAATAACGGACTACCGACTTAGTTTTTAGAATATTAATAGCAGAAGAAAGAAAAAATTGCCACAATATTGACGACTGGACCCAGGCTACTGTGCGGGCTGAATTGAGCCAAAATACAGTTTTACGCCACGAGGACACCCATGTGACAGATACATGCATCTAAACACGAATTAGTATTACACAGAGCTAAGGCGGATGTATATCACCAAAAATGCATAACAACAATACAGCTCTTGGAAAGCATATTAATCGAAATCAATAACGGACTACCGACTTAGTTTTTAGACTATTAATAGCAGAAGAAAGAAAAAATTGCCACAATATTGACGACTGGACCCAGGCTACTGTGCGGGCTGAATTGAGCCAAAATACAGTTTTACGCCACGAGGACACCCATGTGACAGATACATGCATCTAAACATTAATCAGTAGTAACGCAGAGCTAAGGCGGGTGTATATCACCAAAAATGCATAACAACAATACAGCTCTTGGAAAGCATGTTTTCTAATATTAATAGAGCCAGTACGTAAAATTAGGGTACTTTTTGTACCAGTGAGCATTGAAGGCGAAGGCGAGTCTGTGCATATGCGCAGACTCGCCTGAGCCATCGCTGCTCGCATATACAAAGCATGGATGTAGATGAATTCTAAGAACAAATTTTGGACCTCTTGCCATGCTGGATACGTCCTCAGGAGGATATGTCAGCATGGGCTTTTTTTGGAGAATTTTGCGCATAAACGATAAGTACCAAAACACGCCACCAATCTAGCTCCTTCATCGTATAAAATCAACACTGTGTTATGAAGAAGAGGGACCTATTTCCAATGAATGAAATGGACCTTTAATTCAGCAAAATCGTTATTTTTTCTGCTCAATACACAAATTTTAGAAATCCGAAAGTGCTATTCGATTGCCTTTATGATTACCTTCGACATACCTTAAATAATGTGCCTTGGCACATACACTGATTCTAGAATCTGAGTTGTAGTTTGAAAAATGTCATTTTTCTGCATTACAAAACATTTTAGACTGTCAAGCTGAATATCCTCTTAAAACCTATATCAGTGTCGAACAATTCAATGAGCATTTCATAGTAAAGCATTGCCCAATTTCTAAATTTTGCTCTCAAAATTAGGAAACAGAAAGTTGAATGGTGGCCATGCAAAATCTCATGTGCTGGCCCATATAGCAATTTTGTATTGTCTTTTTTTCAACAGGAAATCTGACGGGTGATGGCCTCATAATTGTGACCTTTTTCAACCCTGTAGTATGCTTGCTAAAATAGTTGTTGATCATTGAGTGTACTCTAGTAGAATGTCAATATAAAGTGTGAACTTCAAGTCAAACATGCTAAGCTCGACCTGTATCACAACATATAAATAGTTTCTTAATAGCAACCATTCACTAGATTTGATATTTATGCTCTCATAAAATTTTGCTGTCTCGTAGTGAAATATATATTCTTTATGTGTTCATATTCAAGTGTATTTTGTAAGGCAGGATTTTGTTTCATTTGTTTATTAGCAAGAGAGACTAGGTGAAGATTCAAGATCCTCTAGAAAAAATGCCTTCTGGTTTGGTTCTCGATCCTAAATAATTAATAGAAAAATAAATAAAATTTTCATGTATTTTTAAGAAGAATTTACTTTTATTTGACAGGGCACATCTTATTTCCCCCTTTTATTTGTGGTTTTGTCCCATAAACTACTAAATGCAATGTTTCTCTTAAAATAAAAAGCAGAAAATGCTGTTCTACGAAATATGAACAAGTGATTTAATATATATACTGAAGGACTTTAGAAATGCACCACCTACTAAAATGCTAGTATTTAATATTTTAATTGTGTGAAAAAATAAAATTGACAAGTCCCATCATTTAGCTTGCATTCAATTAGAAAATCAAAATGATGTGGCATATGGTTGCCTTGACGTCAAGATAATTCTGTGACAACCCAAATTTAAAAAGTCACAGAGTATCAATACCTTCCATAATGAGAGCGAAAACGTTTTCAAATCGATGTTTGTATCCAAAAGCAAACGGAAATATAAAATCAAATCATGATGTTTTAGGCCTTTGACAACGTCTGCGTGATGTCATTACTTTTTGACGTAATTGACAGTTTATATCCTAAGTAACAGGAATAATCAAAATCTTTAAGTGCCACCAGATACTCATCAATCCGTTGCATAAAAGACAAAGTATTGCGAAATGCGCGAACGTCATCTGCCTGTTATTGCTGTTTGAAAAATTAAGGCTGACGTTAGCAAAGAAACGCAGCGGCTGGGAGTGCAATTAAACGATTATTTCCAAAACTTTTTGTGTTTTTCTATTGGTTAAGACATCTGGCTACCAGCTCAAAATGTTTGTTTTCAAATTGGATAACACTCACATTTGTCAGGCGCAAATTTAGAAAACACTAACATCGGCGTTTCATCAGAATGAACCACATGAGCAAACTGATATTATGACAAATCATGGTCCGTTTTTGTAAGCGGATAACAAAATGATAAAGAAAAATCCACAAATCAGCCATGTGGAAGAGACAGTGATTGTTAAATCGTGCGTTGCTGAAGTCCTTCAGTATATAATATTTTCAGGGATCAAATAGGAAGTATTCCCTGAGTTCAAAGACTGGTACTCTTCTCCCAGAATTCCCAAATGCTGACAATTTAGTCCTGCCAGAGGAGGACCAGAGAGAAAAGGTAAATGAGCCGTGACATGTGATTTCCAACAATGTGACATTTTGACAAGTTTAGACCCAGAACAGCCTGTGCAGCTTCCTTTTAAGCTTAGAAACTCCAAATGCTGTTCAGCCATAAGCTGAACATTCATAGAATATTCAAGCAACTTGCAAAGGCTCTGATCAGACTGCGGGTATGCGCTGGCTGGTCTGAGCCTTTGCTGGTCACACATACCATATTGTTGGAAATCTCATGTCAGGGCTCAAATAAAGTTGACATCAGTTTGACTTATAATGTTCATGAGATCAAATTCTTATCACATGCTCTAGATGAGAGTGCGTAATTTAAGAAATAGATTCGCTTTTGCAGTATTTGTTGCTAAATACAGTATATATGGTATCACTGGCTGGAGGTCAGTTTTTAAAGTGGATATATCACAAGCGTGAAGCACGAGTGATTTCATACTCTTACAACTGACCAACAGCCAGTGATTGATATATTAAGCAACAAATCACTGCTACCACGAATCTATTTCGATTCTAACACAGAAAAAGATTGAAAATATGAAAGATTCCTTCAGATTCTATACAGATTCTGCCGTTATGAACGGAGCATTACAATTTCCTGTAAATCTTTTTTGGACTAAAACTCGTATTTTTACGTACGTTTTGAACATTCATTAGTTGTAAAAACAATGTTACGCCGTTTAATATCAAGGCTTTATGGGATAGTTGACGTCATTTATATTCAAACTGGTGGCAAAACGACGATAAATGACGTCACGCTAGTCCGTGCAATAATTTATCAACCAATAAATCACTGAATTTAGTCATTAGCTTTGTAGGCGATCAGTGTTAGAATAAAAATTAACTTTCTTATTTCTCAACTAAAACATAGGTTGTGGGGATTCAAACAATCTTCTCAATGAATGTTTATTATAATGTAAAGAACACATTTTCCAAGAATTCTGGATACATATACCAACACTATTCTTGTGATAGATGTACGTGTAAAATGGTCATATACTACTTTCTCTTAGATGTAAATGCCTCTCACAATGTATTAAACACACTGTTAGAGAATTCAGGATATTTCTGACAGTAAATATACGTATATTTCTGTCAGATACTACTTTTCCTCAGATGTGAATGTTTATCACAATGCATAGAACACATTATCAGATAATTCTTGAAACAGACACAAACACTGTTCTGACAATAGATGTACGCATTAAAACTTTCAGATACTACCTTCTCTCAGATGTGAATGTTAATCACAATATATATGCATGGAAAAACATTGTCAGAGAATTCTTGATATGGACATCATAAGCACTATTCTGACAACAAATGTACGTATAAAACTTTCAGATACTACCTTCTTTGAGATGGGAATGTTCATCATAATGTACATATATGTATAGAACATATTGTCAGTCTGAGAAAATTCTTGATATGGACATCATACGCACTATTCTGAAAATAGATGCACGCATCAAACGTTCAGATACTACCTTCCCTCAGACGTGATTGCTCATCACAATGTTTATGTATAGAAGACATTGTCAGAGAATTCTTGATATGGACATCATAGGCAATTTTATGACAATAAATGCACGCATAAATCTTTCAGATACTACTTTCCCTCAGATGTGATTGCTCATCACAATGTTTATGTATAGAAGACATTGTCAGAGAATTCTTGATATGGACATCATAAACACTTTTCTGACAATAGATATGCGCATAAAACTTTCAGATACTACCTTCCCTCAGACGTGATTGCTCATCACAATGTATATGTATAGAAGACATTGTCAGAGAATTCTTGATATTAACATCACAAGCACTGTTCTGACAATAGATATATGCATAAAACTTTCAGATACTACCTCCCTCAGATGTGAATGTTCATGTATAGAACGCATTGTCAGAGAATTCCTGATATGGACAACAGAAGCACTTTTCTGACAATAGATGCACGCATAAAACACTCAGACAACTACTTTTCCTCAGATGTGAATGTTTATCACAATGTTTGTGTATAGAAGACATTGTCAGATAATTCTCATGCTGCATCACTTCCTTCAGATGTGAATGTTTATAATAATGTAAAAAATATAATGGCGTTTAATTTTGACTACAGACATTAGTGCTGTTCTGATATTAGATATACGTTAATAACTGTTAGATCCTACTTTACTTCCTTCAAGTTTGAAAGTTTATCATCATGTAGAGAACACTTTGCTAGAGATCTATGGATATGGTTATCAGCACCGATTTGACAAAACAACTAATTTACATTTATAACTCTTAAATACGCACAGCTTGATTTCACAAACATTTCCCATGGTGTATAGAACACACTGCCAAGAATTCTTGCTCATACAGTCATCAGCATATTATGATATTTCTAGTAGTTAAACGTGTATACTTAAGCATATAAGACACTGCTTTATTTCAAATGAGAATGCCCCCAGATATGTTGGGTATTCAGCATCTCTGGGTAAAGATTTCAACAATTCTTTGGAATTGTTGAAATCAGCACTTTTTGACAATATATGTATATTTACATGTATAACTGTGTAGATTCTTGTTTATTTCAGATGCGAACTTTTATCATGATGTATAGAACACATTGTCAGAGAATTCTGGATACAGTTATCAGCGCAAATTTTGAAGAGGTAACGCATTTATAGATCTGACATTTTTGCGTTAAAGCAGACATTAATACAAAGCATCACGTTAAAGCTTAGCTTTTTTCTGAAGAAAGAACACAAATTAGCATTTTAAGTCTATACAGAGTTTCATCTTGGGCTTCTTGCTACAAATATTTGAGCCATTCAGGAAAGTCTGGCACAATTCGAGAATCAAATCAAGCCTTGGGTGTACGTAAGGCGCATCACGCGTAGTACTATGTACGAAAAAGCTCCATTTTGTTAGCCAAAAAAGAAGTAAGGAAAATTAACCCATTTGTCTGTTACCCGAAAAGTTTAATCTAAAGCACAATAAATGAAGTTTATGTATTTTTCAATAAAATATCGCTATAGCGATATTTTATTGAAAAAAAAACTTCATTTATAACCGTTTGTTTTGCTGCAATCACACTTGTTATTGTGTTAACATGGTTTTTGTGAGGTCAGCGTCACGTTATTTAACGTCAGGGTCACGTTATCACCCGTGTTATCAAAGTAGATCCTAGATGTACATCCATGGTCGAATTCCACAGAATTTCGCGGAATTGGCCGAGACTTTTCCAATTGGTATTTTAGCATGTTCATGAGATGCTGGTACTTATTGCATATGCAAGCAGCGGACGCCAAAAAAAGGCTGCGCTGCTCGCATACACTGGGTAGAAAACTAGATAAAGGCTTGTGCAAACTATTATGCCTTTAAATCCCACTAGATAACTGCACAGACATATTTAAAAATAGTTATACGCAAATACAATGTGTAGCAAAATAACATGAAGTTGTTCAATTAAAGGATACTAGCTGAGCTATGTCAAAGAATGTGATGAGTGTTGTACTTTTCCATGTCTCATTTTCAGATTAATCAGTTTAGTAGTAATTTCTAAGGTGATATTTAAAAGCTTAGCGAGAACAATGAGTGAAAAATAAAACAGCAAATTGGTAAAGTTCAAATCCAATTAAGCGTATTGTTAAAAAACAATTTAATACATGGTAAAATGTTACACAATCGGGCTTTCAAATCATGTGGAGTTATGCTTGATAAATAAAAGTGCTCATTTCATTGTAGTACAAGGAACTAGATATATAGTATATAGTCTTTAGGATTTGGCAACGTTGCTTTTTATTAAGTAAACTTCGTATGAAATGGAAAAATGTAAAGTATAATTTATCATGAACTACTAAAATCAAGTATATAGGCTTCTGAAAATTTTTCATTTGTAAATGGATTATATCTAATAGGGTAAAGTCGGCTAAATTCGGATATCAGGTAAATTCCGTCACACATTTGCAAACAGTGTAAATCCAGATTATGAGCCGTCTCAACAGGATTTTCACTGTTTGCTTAGTTAATTTATTTTTTATCCCAATATTTAAAATATGAAACAAACAAAGTTGCTGTACGAATTAAGCTCAATGTCTGAATATACCTGACTTTACATTATTGTTTTTCAGATCCAAAATTTTCTTGTCCATTTCTGGCAAGGTATGCCTGACCACTTACTAAATATACTTCAGTTAGATCTGGTGGTGGACGTCATTGCTTTGTGTGATTCTATCTTATATAAGGTATATAGATATGTACATATTTTGAACAAATACTGAAGGACTTTAGAAATGCACCACATGCTAAAATGCTTATATATTTTCCAAAATTTAAAAGTTTCATTACGTTAAGAATAAAACTGACAAGTCCCGTCATTTAGCTTGCATTCAACAAGAAAATCGAAACACTGTGGCTTATGGTTGCCGTGACGTCGCGATCATTTTGAGACAACCCAAATTTAAAAAGTCGCAGAGTATGAATACCTTACATTATCAGTGCATTTTTTTTATTAGATGCTCGTTCTCGAAAGTAACGGAAAGAAACCCCAAATCATGAAGTTTAAGGCCTCAGGCAACGTTCATTTCGTCTACGTGATGTCATTTCTTTTTGATATAATTGGCTGTTTATATCCAAAGGAACAGAAATAACCAAAATCTTTAAGTGCCACCAGATACTCATCAACCCGTTGCAAAAAAGACAAACGTATCGTGACGTGCGTAAACGTCATCAGCCAGTTATTGCTGTTTGAAAAATTCAGACTGATGTCAGCAAAGAAACACTGCTATTAGGAGCATAATAAAACGATTATTTCCGAAACCTTTTGTGTTTTACCATTAGTTAAGACATCAGGCTACCAGCTCAACGTGTTTGTTTTCAAATTAAATTAAACTCACATTTGTCAAACGGCAATTGTTAAAAACACTAACGTTGGTGTTACGTCAGGATAAACAGCATGAGAAAATCATGGTTCATTGTGTTAGAGGAAAAAATTGATAAGGGAATCATGATCAAAACAGCATTGTGGAAGAGACAGTAAATGTAAAATGGTGCGTTTCTAAAGTCCTTCAGTATAGTAATGAACTAAATAAGGCAAAATAATATTCCTGCTTGCCAGTTGTGTACATTCTTTTTTTTTTTCGTTTTGTCACCAAATCAAATGCTCCATCTATATTTAAAACAGAAATTATCTTTCCTCTAATATGTAATTAAAATCAGATATTTTTGATGAAAATTGGTACAGAAAAGGAAATGTCTTCCCTGTCTTTGGGATTTGTTACCTTAATTTATCCTGGTTAGTTACAACCACAAGCTAGAATATTGAAATTTAGCATGTAGCAAGTGTAGCTATTTCCGGAAAGTGAATGACAATGGGTTTTCTCACGATGTTACCCATATCAATATGAATGTATATAGGTGCAGGAAAAATCTTTGGGGATAAAATAGTTTAAATTTGAACGATTTTCAGAAATTTAGCGCAAGTAAAACAAAAATTCCCAGTTATGCTTTAAAACTAAATACCGATTTTCAATATTTTCAATATTCAGTATTTATGAGTGCTATCATTTCATATTTAGTAATATTTAAGACTAAATCTGACGAAACCTGTCTTGAGGATGTGTAACCTTAGGACACTCAAAGCACATCTGTCAGAGACTGAGTATGCACAGGAAAGGCCACTATCACTGACCACAGAAGACTCGTTTAATAAATTTCATGTGAAATGTTCACTCGTGTAAGATACTCTATTTATCATATGAATTTGCAGTTATTCAGTGGATAACATCAAGTCATTAACTAGAGCAGAAGTTGATGGTACACCATCGCAAATACCCGCTTTTTGACCTATAACCTTTACCTTGGGGTCAAGGTCACACAAAATGTTGCTCAGTACCTTCAACATAATATGACCTATGCACTTGTAAAGTTTGAAGTTGCTATGTCCAATGGTTAAGGAGAAGAAGCGTTTACAAAAAATACACTATATGACCTTGACCTATGGGTCAAGGTCATATCATATGTTGTCTAGTGCCCTCCAAATCATATGACCTTTGCACCTGCAAAGTTTGAAGTTGCTACGTTTAACAGTTTAGGAGAAGATGCATTTACAAGAAAGTACATTACTATTTACGGACAGACGGACTGACTTCGACACGCAATGTTGCCCAGTGCCCTCTACATCATGTGACCTATGCACCTACAGAGTTTGAAGTTACTACGCCAAAAGCTTTAGAAGGAGAAACATTTACAAGAAAATTCAATATTTGACCTTTGACCTTGAGGACAAGGTCACACAAAATGATGCCCAGTACTCTCGACATTATTTGACCTTTTCAGCTACAAAGTTTGAAGTTGCTACATCAAAAGGTTTAGGAGGAGATGCATTTACAAGAAAATTCAATATTTGACCTTTGACCTTGGCCTTGGGGTCAAGGATACACAAAATGTTGCCCAGTACCCTCTACATTATGTGGCCTATTCAGCTACAAAGTTTGAAGTTGCTACGTCTAACCGTTTAGGAGGAGATACAATTACAAGAAAATACAATATTTGACCTTTGACCTTGACCTTGGGGTCAAGGTCACACGAAATTTTGCCCAGTACCCTCTACATCATGTGACCATTTCAACAACAAAGTTTGAAGCCGCTACCTCTAACGGTTTAGGAGGAGATACATTTACAAGAAACGTGACGGACGGACGGACGGACAGATGGACATACGGACGGACGGACGACGGACCGGCTTTGACACGAAATTAATATACCCTTTTTTCTAAAGAAAAAAGCGGGTATAATAATGTTATGATCACACGTTCAATAGCACTTTCAGCGGGAATAAGTAACGTTATACCCACGTCCGTGACAACAATACCATTTTTCATGGAAATAAACAAACTTGGAAGGCGAAAAATAAATCACATTTAAACAGTCATATGATCAACAGAATCTTACACTCTTGATTATTTCATATCAAATTTACTTATTTCGTCAAAGGTTCGTTTAATAAATTTCATATGAAATGATCACATGTGCAATCCTCTATATAAACACATGCTAGAAAACAATGAGCAAAGCAACCAGACCTCGACAGGCAGCTGTCTAGAGGGGCTATTTATTTGCATGTACCCTTATCTATATCCCAGCATGATTTGTACAGGCTCGTCTGAGCGTTTACTGCTCACATATATGGGATACCAATAGCTGGCCCATATCATAACCACATGATATGCTAATCAATATATGAGCTGGGACATGTGATTTCCAACAATGTGGCATTTTGAAATGAATAGACTCAGATGAACCTGTGCAGCCTCCTTTTAAGTTTAGAAACTCCAATGATGCTTGGTTAGTAGCTTAACAATCATAGAATAGTCAAGTGACTAGCAAAGGCTCTGATCAGACTGCGCATATGCGCAGGCTGGTCCGAGGCTATGCTGGTCGTGTATAACACATTGTTGGAAAATTCATGTCTCAATTATTATAATTTTCCAGGTTTTAGTTGATGTATTAATACCCTCAACAATTCAAGATCTCCCAGAATCGTAAGTTAAAGTTTCTTTTTAATAATACAGCATCCCTCAAACAGAGTTTAAACACATCTGACAAACTTTGTTGTCAAAATATTGATAGTGTTGATATTTTTCGTAGTCTGATTCATGTGCGGATACAAAGGGCGGAATAGGGGGTCCTGTCCTGACCCCCCCCCCCCCCCCTGGAAAATCACAAGTAATATGGGTTTCTATAGAAATTAGCATTTGGACCCCCGTGGAAAAAATGGACCCCCCACCATGGAAAATGTTGGACCCCCTCTGAGTCCTTGGCAAAGTATAGTTGGACCCCTCTGTAAACTGTAAAATAAATGGAGGACTAAAAAAAAAACGTTGTCCAGACTGTTTTTGGACGTCGGGCCTGGGCCCCACTGAAAAATTCCTGGATCCGCTCATGTGATTCTTTGTGTCTTTGGCGTTCTGGAAGAAAGCCCAAATACTGCTTATTAAGCCAGCTGCCAGTACTAGACGTACTGAGAATCGTTGCATTTTCCATATACTCTAATAAACAGACACAGATTTTATGCCATAATGCTAGTTAGCAAAGCATGACAATTGAAGGAAATAATTCGACATATTGTGCGGCATTTTATCTGGGTCTGAGCTGTTTGCAAAAGTACCCATTTAGAGGTTTCTGGTCTTAACAAACAGAAAAATAGCATATTTATATCATCAAATTCCAGCTGAAAAAAACCCTTATTTAAACGAGGTCATTTTGGACCAAGCGTCTCTAAATGCTATATATACTTCTTAAAACCAATGTGCTGTATCATACTCAGCCCAATGCTTACATGTGATCAATTGTGAGCTATCCATGTCCAAACCACTATACGTTTCTGGCAATGACCGCCGTTGCTATGTATCTTTCATTACCCTGGTGTCAACTGCGTTACAACAAGGAAACAGTTAACAGCAACGTACTAAACATTCATAATATTTCTTCGCTATCCCAACAACAGTCTGTCACATTCTTTCCAGCCTCTTAATGTCGATGGTGATAACATGCCCGATATGGGAGAAACCTTTAAACATAGCCAAGATAAGCTTAAAAACTGAGCGTAAAATTGATTTATGTCCTTATACAAGGGTCAAAACATATGTTGTGGATGCTCAAAAGAACCGTCTCAATGAGACGGTTCTTTTGAGTACCCACAACATATGTTTTGGTTGAAAAATAAGAAGTTGATGTTTACCAATCATCTCTTATCCGGGGCCTGCTTTAAGATGATTATGAATCTTCTAAATGATGATATTGTGGGCCCTCAGCTGGGCAACCATGGAATCCCTATCTAAATTGCTTGTAGCAAGTTTAACTAAGTGAGCACGGGAGAGATAAGCTGCCTAAATCTTGGCTTAACTGTCAAGGATTAAAAATTAATACGTTTCCGACGTGTAGTTGTAGTATCTAATAAGGATGATACAATGTAGGTATCTCTCATTGGTGTTAGATGCACTTCATGATGACTTGGACAAATAAAAAAATACCTGTGTTTAGGGTAACCTGACTCTACCTAGATTTACTGGTTAAACCTAGAATTTGTTCAGGTTTTCAGGAAAAAAAATATAATTTTATGCATTTTCAAAATGTATAAAATTTTATTTTTCAGGAAAAAAAATAATTGAAAAAATATATGTGTACCTACCCTACCAAAAATTTTCAGACCCAAAACACACTTAGTTTTTTTATTTGACTTCTTCTCTATCAATATTTTACCCTCATAGTTTGCATGTGTTTCTTAATAGTATGTGGATGTGTATGTCGCCAGAGTATTTTTTTTCAACTTAACATCACAATTTCATATAATATAAACGCAGTGGGTGCTCTTCTTGTGGAGCTTGCTAATTACATATTATGTTTATATATGACCCTTCCTTTTTTTTTTACATTTTTGTTCTTCTGAACTTATTTATTTTCTTTGGTTGGTGTATTTCCAGGGGTGGGGTTGGGGGATGCGTCACGAAACAATAGATATTTAATTTTATCCGTTTAGTGTATCAAAACTAAAAGAAACATTAAAAACGCACGTGATTTTCTACCCTGAAGTATCTGCTTTGTGTTACCACTATATATTTTTTAAGTACTTAGAAATTACAAACGTCGGAAGAAGCTTTAAATGAACAGTCTATTTATGTGTCCTGATTGTGGGGCATAGGCAAACAGTACATACCCAGATCAGACGCCACATCTCCACTGTTTGCTTACAGAATGTTCTCTTAAATTTGAGAAAATGAATAATACAACGGCACCTTACAACCCTTAAAGTGGAAATGGGGTCCAATTGATAAAAATGGTAAATTCCATTCGGCCTGAATGGGTTAATGATTCTGTTAATGATCTCGTTTGTTTACTTGATAATTTGTGGCATAAACCACAACAACAACATATTATCTTTTGGTACGGATATAGTGGAGTTGAAAGGCTCTCTACTTGACAAATTCTATTGCTTTCAGTCTTTATTCCGAGGTGAAACTCTTGACGAAAAGGCTACCTCACTGGCTAGAGACGTCCATGGAAAGTATTCCTGAAAACATTCGAGAGAAGAAATTAGAAGGTAATACTATAATTGAGCTGTGACTTGAGATTTCCAACAATGTGGTATGTGCGACCAGCAAAGGCTCAGACCAGCCTGCGCATACGCGCAGTCTGATCAGAGCCTTTGCTAGTCGCTTGAATATTCTATGACTTTTAAGCTACTGAAGGAACAGCATTTGGAGTTTCTAAGCTTAAAAGGAAGCTGCACAGGCTCGTCTGAGTCTACACATTTCAAAATGCCACATTGTTGGAAATTACATGTCGCGGCTCATTATACAGACCAGGAAATTAGATTTTTCTATTTATCCTGTATGTATCAAAGCCTCAAAGAAACGTCCATGCTGACGTATAAAGCAGGGCAAATGTCCAAACTTTCGAACACTCATGAGTTTGAGGGTAGGATAGAAAAATCGGTCCCAAGGATATCAATTTGGCATCACGAGGCTATAGAAAAAATCCGTCCTGAGGATCGCCGTTTGGCAACACGAGGCTTGCCGAGTGATGACAAACCGTGATCCCAAGGGACGGATTTTTCTATCCAACCTTTACACGAATAATGGATTCCTTTTCTTTCTCACCACTATTTTTTATTCATTAAATTATTTTAAAATAAGCTTCCAGAAGTCCCTGAATACGTTTAGATGCAATTTCACACAATGACGTTACTTGACGCCCTGGGTAAGATAGCATGGGTAAGATAAGCTTTTCTATCCTAGGGTAAAATCTCAGATATCCTTATCTGGTGTGCAAGAAAATATGGATAATGTGCAACAGTCTGCATATCTGGTTGTAAATCCAATTACGGTTTATAGCTATGGGGAGTTTTAACAACAACAGAATCTAGGGCAAAGGTGTGAGGCCAGTAGAATGCTTTAATTTCTCTAGCAACCCGGTGCCTTAGGCTGCTGTCGGCTCTGAGGCAGTAGTTCTGTTGTTGTTGTTGTTGAAGCGTTCTTTAATGTTTCTCCCATGGTTTTGTGGGGGTTCTGATTTTGGTCCGTTTTTTGTTATGCATTACTTAGTGTCCTTTCTAATTTTGCAATCATCTTGATGATGATGACAGTGCTTTGCTTTAATTGTATTCCTGTAGTCTTGTGACTGTAAGTCTTACTTGGCTCTTCCCCACAGTGCCATGGGTTGGTCTGCAGGGTGAGATTGTGGTATTTCCTGATCATACTCACTTACTGTTTAGTCTGAGTCTTTTCTACAAATATAATGCCTCTAATAGTTTCACTTGCACTTCCAATTATCTAACTAGTCTTTAAAGCTGAGTGAACTAGTTTCAGTATAATTTGGTTACAAATTTCAAAGACATAATATCGAGCCGCAACATGAGATTTCAAACAATGTGGTATGTGCGACCAGCAAAGGCTCAGACCAGCCTGCGCATACGCGCAGTCTGATCAGAGCCTTTGCTTGTCGCTTGAATTTTCTTTGATTATTAAGCTACTGACTGAACATCATTTGGAGTTCTAAGTTTTCAAGGAGGCTGCACAGGTTCGTATGAGTCTACACTTGTAAAATTAACACATTTTTGGAAATCACATTTCACGGCTCATATTTGATTGTGAGGCATACATGAGATGGCTGAAAGAAACATGCAAATTTATTTCTACAGAAATATGTGATTCACTGTTCATACTGATAACATAGCAACGTTGCTTGTGTGGTGTTGCTTTCATCTTTGTTTTGACAAATTACGAGATTAAATTTGTAAACAATTTGACAATTATGTGTAAAATATATTAGAGCTTGATAAAACGAAGGACACCTTGCGACCAACTTCACAGAAGGACAGGAATGTACAGTAAATGAAAAAACTCAACACAAACATAAAAATAAATAAATACCAAAAGACACCACTAAAGGCATATGGATATTTAAAGAAAACCAATGATATTGTTTGCATGGAAGTAACAAAGGTGCAGATCAGCCTGTGCATTTGTGCAAACTGATCATTGTCTTTCTTGTTCTGTCTTGAATATATAATTGTTGAAAATAATAAAAGCAAACTTTCAATAATCTAGCTGGTTTCTGTAGATTAGCATACTGGTTTTAGCCTTATCTAGTTGCGAACTGGGACAGGCATGTAATCAGATGGAGGCTTGGAAGCATCGACTTCAACATCATATGGCCTCGACACGATAAACCACGACTTTGTTGCTAGCGAACAACAAAGGCGCAGACCTGCCTGTGCATCTTCACAGTCTGATCAGCCAGCGCCTCTGTTATTCGCTATATGAAAAGTAAATTGACTATAAGTCATATATAGATCTTAATTCTCTATTTTTGTGGGCTTTAACATGATAAAATCTCAGGTTACGTCCCTGTGGGAATATAGTTTTCTTGCTTATCTGAGATTATCATTTTTACTAAATCAGTTTACTCCCAAATACTTTTCGAAATTCATTCATGCTTTACATTTGAGCCGCGACAAGTGATTTTCAACAATGTGGCATTTTGACAAGCGTAGGCTCAGATGAGCTAATGCAGCCTACTTTTATGCTTAGAACCTCAAAACGATGTTTGGTCAGTAGCATAACAGACATGGTATATTCAGGCGACTAGCAAAGGCTCTGATCTGACTGCGCGTATGCGCAGGCTGATCTGAGGCTATGCTGGTCGCACATACCACATTGTTGGAAATCTCATGTCCCGGCTCATTTGTCAATGCCTCAGATAAGTTTGAATGACTTTTGTCCATTCCAAGATGTGTGCCTTGGCTGTTGTAATTCACATGTGCTCATGCGGGCAAGTTACTAAAGCATTTATAGGCTAACTAGCCTTTGTAGACATTAGGCCTATATGTTTGAATTATTGAGGGTACTTTATAGTATTATTGAGGTATTAATGGAATAATAAAATATTTCTCTTTCTATTCTTAGTGGCTAAGAGTTTTGTTCAGAGCCTGACAAGACAAGCATCCTTTGTAAGCCTAGCGCAGGTAACTACTCTTTTACTCATGATTTATGCTGAGAGGAACTAAAGTCCTGTCGCAATAATAAGAAACGCGAAAATCTGGAATATTATTTTATTACTTGCATTTTTCCGAGCATAAAGCTCAAATCTGGATTTACATTATCCTGCAGTGTCAGAAGAAAATTGTTTGAAGAATCTACTACCACTGCCCTGACCCCTAATCTCTTGGGAATTTCGACATTTTTAGGCTTTCTGAAAAGCGGGGGGAATTTGAACGGTGTAACAGCCATGTGACGGCCTATATAGCTGTACTTAAATTTCTACAGGTGAGTGTCAAAAGCATCACACATTTTAAAATCGTGATAGCTTTGTACATGCCAGTTTTATTTTTAAGCGCTGCCATTCAGTTGATAGTATCGATTCAATCAGCATAGACACAGATTAAACTGATCTAATACGACCAGTTTGATCTGGGTAATTACTGTTTGCTATATTTGTAAGGACATTGTATGCTCAAACAGGGTGATGTGGCTATTATGGACATTTTTATAAAACAACATTTACAGTGGTAACTGGCCTAAGCATTATCAACTACATATGTTATCTTACAGTCAACCATTCATTTCTGTAATTAATCAATTTGAGCTGTTTACATACATTCTATCAATGGTAACACTCAAGACAAGTGCCAAATAAGTGGAATAAAATGCAAAAATCTACCATCATAATTATTAGAGCAAAATTACCAGGCAATATATTTTGTCAAAATACTGCCTGAAATGATTCACGATTATTGAATGCTCAATGTGATATAAATTGAAAACGTACATCTAAACTCATTTATTTGCGATTCTAATTTATGCAGCAGTACTGTATATGTACGATACACTTTATTCTATACTGAACAAAGGTGAAAACGCTACACTACAATATTTTATATTTTGTGAGAAAATATTGAACCAAAAGTATTTACTAAAGCTTAATAAGGTTTTTCAGACATCCAGCAAGCAATTCGTCGAAACTCGGCCAATTTGTCTCATTGTCTCTTTTGATGTTTGTGTATGTTCTTTTTTGTGTTTAAAGCTTTATTCACTGAATTTTGCAATTGCGCATGCGCAAAGAAGATTTTTATGCTTATCAGAATTCGTCATACTTGTGTTGCATAAATACACAAGAAAACTGTCTTATCACTTGAAACAAGCTCAGAAATCAATTTCGAATTTATCAAATTTGTAAAAAAAATGTAAAATGTCTCTCTTTTACAAAAACAGATAGGGAATATCAAATATTTGGTAATCTTCAATTTATCACGATTTTCGATAACTTTTGTTCTTTTGCCAAACCAGATAGACCTATAAGTACATTGTTCCTACCATTTCTCGATCAGTAATGTGCTCAGACTAAGATGCAAAAGCACATTGATTTTCCTATGGAGATGTCATTGATAAAATTTCAAGCTTGACCAATTTGATGAAACCCCCGCTTTCTTAGGTTGCTTTTCTAAACGATCAAAACACATTTCTGGTTGTCACATGTCTAAGACTACCATTTCGCTCAGTCGGATCTGGAAGGCAGTGGATTTCTGAAGGCCTTAACGGTGTGAGATTTCTTTCCAAATTTGTAACCTGAGAAATTGGATCCCTGTCTAATTTAAATGACCTTCATGTGTTTCCTCGTGACAACATCCGTAAACCTTTAACTTTATGCATAACCCAGTCTTGGAACATTCAGATACACTTTCATTTGCTTTACTGGCTTGCATCATTTTGCATATAAATGGCAAATAAGTCTTGTGTAGCGTTTTCACTTTTGTTCAGTATACGATCACTGACCTGAAACGACATCGAATGATTTAGTCAACCGTTGCATATTATTAATAAACTGGGTCAGTTTATGTCCATTCTACCAACAGTAATACTCCCACGTTGAAAAGAACCAAAAATATGCCAAAATTCCATCTAATTACAGAATAATCCAGGAAAAACATCAGGTTGAAAATTTTGTCAAAAAATACTGCAGCTTTTTCTACCTGCATATCGAAAAGTTCAAGAGAAAACAACGTGAAAAGATGTACTTAAAGTCGATTTTTCGCGTTTCTTATTAATGCGGCAGTACTATAGAAACTAAATCCTTTAAGCACAAATGAATTCTTTCTTCTGGTTTAAACAATAAATTAGTAGCCTATGTGTTGCTTTGCAGTCGTATGTGTATCTTGTTAACCCTTTGTATGCTAACGAATTCTTACATTTAGTTTGATACAGTTAGCCCGGGATGATTAATTATATATATCCAGGGCTTCAGATTTTTTTCAAGATTGGTTGGCCGAAGTGACCCATAGAGCAAAAAAGGGTGGGTCATTTTCTGAAATGATGGGCCCAAGCATATCAAACTAGCCACAGTTGACATTTGGGTAGTATACTAAACCTACACACTGACACAGACACTTGTATGCATATATGTATATTGACTTCTGATTATACAGTAAAACCTGTGTTAAGCGGCCACTCAAAAACAATTATCGCTTAATGCAGGTCAAAAGTATTGCAGAATTATCCAAGGGGAGCATTCTGCAATCCTTTTGACCTCCATTAAACTACCATTTGTTATTAAGATCTTTGTTTTGTCTTATTTTGAGTGGCTGCTTAACACATGTTTTACTGTATTGAAAACTGTTTTGTGGAGTCCGTAGACTCGCTGTAAGATTAATACTTTTATTAAAGTGAAATTTTTTCACACTAAAAAGAGTGGGTCCACTGCCTTGGAAAGCTAATGTAATGCCTCATTCACTGTTTGCCAAATCATTTCTTTAGGGTTCTCAGTATATACTGAACCGAAGTTATAAGTAGCCACCATACAATTTTTGCTCCCGTTCACAAAGTAGAAATGGCTCTCACAAAATTTAAATTCTATTAAAAGGTCCAAGGCTTTGTCAAGACTCTGCAAATTATGTCATTTCAAAATGACTTGTAGACCTTGCACAGACCAGCTCCAAGTAAAGGTACCATCATTTCAAAAAGTCACACTTTTTAGTGTGATATAAACTATTCATTAGATACGTTATCCATTTATATTTTAATTAGTTTAAAGATGTATATAACAGCTGTGATATAAGATGTAGAGAATCAAAAGTTTTTTTGACGATTGAACACACCATTTATCTTCTACGTTTACATGAAGACAGCCACGGTCAACAACTTAATCAAAGAATTTTTAGCTTAATCATGAAGTTTGCATTCTCACTTTGCATTGCTCTGTACACTTTATTATCTGCTGCACAGCAGTGCAATTTTCAGGGGTTCTTCATTATGAATTACAGTCACTGTTCAGCTTAAATATTAAAAGAAATCTTTAACAAATGTCATTTAAATGACCTTTAAAGTTTCACATTAAAATCAGAAGTGGGTAGCAAATTAGTAAAAAACATCGTTAGAAAATGGACTCATCAAGTTGCATGGTGTTTTGTCAAACATATTAACATAAAATAAAACACATACAATGATTTTAGCATGTGTAGCTGATAATTTCAGAATATTTCGGAAAATTTGGAAAATTATTAATTTTTAAAAATTCATAAAAAATCTGTCATAAGCAAAATGTCAAGTGTTTGGTGTTTTTTCAAGTCGACTATGCAGATTTGCAATCGCATGTACTTGAATTCGATAAAAACTTCACTCAAACTCTTACTTTCTACAAAAAGTTGATTTTTGCATTTATGAACCCAAAAATCGTGAAGTGATAGAAAACTCTTCCAAAGCACCGCTCAACTTTAGTCCATTACAATGCACATACTTGGGTCAATATCACTAGGACTTAGTCACAGAAAAAGAAATTGAAAAGTGGCTACTTAGAACTTCGGTTCAGTGTATAAAGGGTAAATTCACCATATCTTCTTTCTCAAAACAAATAATACACCTAAACTTTTTTTTCGAGTTAAATTAAACATATTTCATCAAATGTGTTGAAAGCTTCCTTTTCAATACTCTTGATGAAATATATATACTCATGCTAAAATAAAGAAGACCACCCCAATTCACCCACTTTGTTGGAAATAAGCATAGGCATAAACATGTTATAATTACAAATTTATTGCAATGCAATATTTTGTATGGCCGTCACCTTTATTAATGCATTTTGTGAGCGTATTGCGCATGCTTAATAGAAGCCTGCTTATATCTCCCTGTGGAATGCTTTGTCATTGCTCAACTAGCCAGCGTTCCAGTTTGGGTAATGTGGCAGCTGGGAAGGGATACAAGTCACGTACATCACAACCAAGTTGGTTCAGCAAAGTGTGCAAAGTAAAGGGACCATTACTTTACCATATTTTACAACGCTCAGGATGGCCTTCTTTCTTTAAGCATGAGTATATATGGTAATCAACTAAACATAAAAATGTTTTATTATTTTTAGACTGCACGAAGTGTCCTAACTAATCATGAATCAGTTGCTCAGATGTCTGAAGATGCTGCAGATGTTAATTTTCTTGAAATATGCTCACAGACAGGTTTTATGGAACCCTCCAAGTCACCAAAATTTAGTGAAAAACTGTTTATATGTAGGTATAGTTTTATTTTTGTTTGAAAGCTCTATTAACAGACAATTTTTCTAACGCTTTCAAAAGACATGCTTTGCGTTAAAGATAGAATTGCTTCACTTAGACTCAAAAGTATCAATAGTAAACTGGTCAAAATAAGTAAGCCCCATGCCAATTTTCAATTTGCCTAAGGTAAAATTTTTAAAGTTTGGTTATTAATTTCAAAATTATCTAAAAAAAATTGAAAACTCGAACTCAACTCAAGTTCGACAACAGTATCTTAAGTGCATTCACGCTAAGTTTCAATTTCCAATACAGATTGCCTTTTGATATGTGCTAAATTTTTAAAAGTATCCATATTTGCTGTAGGAATGAAAGGGCAAGAGACCAGACATTTAATAAAAATGCGTGGAGCACAACGGAAAACTCATCCATATGAGTGAAACCTAGCATTGGTTGTTAAGAAGCATTGCTGCTATTACGCTGAAAATGATATGTAAAAATCTTTATTCAGTAAAATGTTATGAAAAACATGAAGGTTTTTGCAATAAGGATATGGGAAAATTACATCTGGGGCTAAACTTATTTTGACTAGTATATCAATTATCATATGGCGTCGCATCTGGGAGAGAAATAATGCCATGCAATAAAATCGATAAACCACTAGTTGTTTACAGATTTTTCGGGAAACGTTATGAGGTCCATAACAACGTTGCATACATAATGACAAAATCATAACGTTTTTACGGCAGAAATGAAATTTCAAAGTAATCTTAATGTTATATGATAAATAGAGTCTAACATTCGTGCTCTTGTATTATTATATTTATTAAACTCGTTGCGAAAAAGAGGTAAAATACTCTGCAAGTCTCGCATTTGATCTATTTTCCCCAACTCGTTTAATAAATTCAATAAAACATGAGCACTCATGTAAGATCCTCTATTTTTCACTGGAAACAGGCCTTTAGATAAGGGTGCGTAATTAAGAATATTTTTTATTTCTCAACCAAAACATAAGTTGTGGGTACTCAAAAAAACTGTCTAAATGAAACGACTCTTTTGACCACCCACAACATATGTTTAAACTGATAGATAAGAAAATATTCATACTTTTACACTCAGTTTTGAGTACTAACCTGTACTAATTGGCACTAATGAAAGTTATCATTTTTTTGGCTATCATTAATTTTACAATCAACCTCCGTTTTGCTTGAACTACCGTTAGTGTGAAGTGAAACACTGGACCCATGGACCTCAAACAAATGATAATGTACACTTAATGGAAAGCCAAATCACTTTTGCAGTTTTGGATTTCTTTCAACTGATAGGATGCTTCACTAATAACATGCACGAAAGTTATGAAACTACAGAATTGTTACGCCCCTAAAAGATAAAAACTAATAATATCAGACTTTGTGGGGTTTTGCGTTGTAGTTCTTGGTGTCCTTTCTAGTTAAGCAATCATCTTGCTGAGGTAGAGAGAGGGAGAGAGCTGGTTGCTTTATTTTAATTGTGATGTGGCTGTGCTTTACTCCTCCTCTTCGCTGTGGGTTTGTCTGCAGTCTCTGATTGTGGCATTTCCTGGTCACACTCACTTACGTTTTGGAGGAAAAATTATAAAGGTTACTTTGTTTGTTTTGTAGATTTTGAAGAGTTCCAGAACTTACTAATTAAACAGTCACCCATAGAGGGATACACGGAATGGCTTGATGACATTGTAGATAAATGTGTCTTACAGGTAAATGAACTTAACCCTTAAAGCGTCAATCACGACTGCAGTAGACGACAAATTTTGCGACACCTTTCCCAATTTTCGACAAATGAGGTATGATATTACATGAGAATCGTCTGCCAGCAGACGATTCTCATGAAATATCATGCCTAATTTGTTCTTTTTGAAAAAGCGGCAAAAGGACCTCGGACAGTCTTAATGAAGGATTGCCCATAAAAATGACCAGAGAAAAGTTTCAAAGAAAATGATATTTTTTCTATGAAAAAGCTAGTAGCTTTTACCCTCGAATTATCCACAAAAGCCGTTTTCTCATTGGACAAGTAACAATTGAAAAATATGGGTTGAAAACTCTGTTTTTGCTATTCAACATATAGAAAATAGAAAAAGTTTTACTGAAGTGCTTCCCCCACCCCCCGTGACCAAACTAATCCTTTTGCATACAGTTTTAGTTTTACATTACACACATCATATAAAAACGGCATGATTGGTCAAGGGGGGGAACGCTGTCAAAATGCTGAAAAACACTTTATGATAAAAGCTTATTAGAAACTTATTTTTTACAAACCTGTAGGTAAATATCAATTTACAATGGCATGTATCAGGGCTTTAGTTATCAGTGCGTACCATGTAATTAATTGTTTCGTTTCTAAACCAAAACATATGGTGTGGGAATTCAAAAGAACCGTCACAATTAGACGGTTCTTTAAAGCACCAAAATAAAGCCTAAATCTGATGTGTAAGAAAACATTAACAATTTTACGCTTAAAAACTGTGTTTATCTAGACTATGATTTATACAGTATGCAGATATTATACGCCTCAGTGCACAAGTTAAACTTAAAAAATTACAGGTAATAGCCAAAAGTCATTGACAGCACTCTTCCTTATATGAAACAATGAAATCTTCTCAAGCCGAATTTTATGCAAACACATCACTTTTGTTTCAAGTTTTATGCCGCAAACATAATATTTACATGTATTCAGGTGAGTACTCGACAAAACTTTGACTTTCTGTGAAATAAAATTTGGTCCCAAAATATACCCCCACCCCCTAAACCCTAAAGTCTTGGCATAATTATGCAATATTTTCAAAATATTTTTATTTTGCTGGGTGCACTTACTGTAACGGTTTGATTTACGCACAAAAAATATAGTTGTCAGTTATGCATTATCCTAGCCAAAAGGCTGTCAAAATTTGGGCAGATTGAATAGGAAACTGTCCGAGGTCCTTTGCAATTGTCGTCTGCTGCAAATAATTGGTGGCCCTTTTGTCCTGTCTCTCTCGTCTGCTTATGTTCTTAGGTAGCATATGTTGCAAACAGTATGGAGCCAGATGGAATTCAGATCAGGATTCATAGTGTTTGCTCCCATGATGAAATCTAGTCCGAAATGCACTTGAATATATGCAGCAGATGTAACAAGAATTGGGCTGCAAGCAAGGCTTTCAGTATACCACCCTCCTCCCCCCAACATTATGTTCTTCCTTAAATTTGCTCACATTATTAATTGACCAAACAAAAAGGACCAAAATAAGAATATGTAAAGTTAAAGATAAGCAATTACAAGGAACGGTTACGTTAAAAATAAGAGTCCTGTCCTGGAAATTGAAATGGAAAACAATTGAAACAAGGTATGCACTACACTAATCCAAAAATTGGCGAAGCTAAAATGCTATAAACTTATATAGAAAATGGCACCAAACATCTTCATGCACATCTTCAATATGCCTGTTACACACTCACACAGTATTGAAAGGATACCCTGAAAGCTGTAAGCAAAGTTGATTTCACAAAGTGTGCACATTTAACTATCATTTTATGTATGGAACGGTCCCTAAATGGCTAAGTTTAAAATGCTGTAACTTTTTAAAAAAAAATTCATCAATAAACTTCTTCAGGCACATCTTCAATAATTCTGTAACATACACGCAAAGTATTAACAGGCTACATTGAAGGCTTTAGGAGGAGTTGGTTTCACAAAGTATGCCATATGAGCCATTATTCAATATAAGCATTGGTAGAAACTTGGCTAAGTTAAAAAATGATGTAAATTTATAAAAAAAATTTTTTTAAACTTCTTCATGCACATCTTCAATGCGGCTGTATAATGTATACAGCTGATACACTGGAGGCTCTAGGAGGAGCTGTCTTCACAAGATGTGCATTATATAACACAAGCATGAGTCGAAAATTGGCTTATTTAAAAATGATGTAAATTTATCAAAACTTATATTTTGTCATTAAACTTCTTCAACACATCTTCAGTATGCCTGTACCATACCTGCAAAGTATCAAAATGATATACTAAAGGCTCTATGAGGAGTTGATTTCACAATGTATTGCATACTGCAACAGCAAACAGTTAGAATTACAAAGTGGGGCATAACTCTTGCAATACTGACCCTTCAGCCCCCGTTTTCCCTACCAAACATGCATTTTCTAATGGTTAAGATGTGACAAAAACTCGGAAAAAAGCCATGCAAGTTATTCAGCAAAAGGATTGACATGTTGACAGAATGACAAAATAATGGAATGACAGACAGGCTGAAAACAGTATACCAAAAAAAACTCCCTTTTGCAGGATGTTTAAATATCAGTTGATATTTTTAGGGCAAAACATATTGGCTGGAAAAGGGTTAACCCTTACCTTGCAGGATATTCTAAAGTACTATGCTCAACACCATACTGACTTGCAGGATTTTAATGTATTTACATGCAGGCAGATTGGGACAGTGTCTTTCTGATAAGCTGCCCAGCTTATTTGGACATACAGTGATTTCAAATTAGGATATATCAGGGTTCAGCATGGTGAGGCTTCATGTAGAGCTGACTGCATATTTAAAATGAAATGCTAAAGTGACTGTAACACCTTACCGGGTAGCATAATGTATAATAAATTTCTCTGTCCATGTGATGTCCGTTCTTCATGCAGTGAATGCATTCCATGTCAGGTGATATCCGTTTTACCTGGTCTTATCCGTTGACAAGTTTTGGACATGTTTAAAACTTTGAATGAACGCCACTGGATAACATGCTAAAGATGTCCGGTGGATGACCATTACTTGTGCGTTTGTATGTTGTTTGTCCAGTTCTTGTGCGTTCTGCATCCTGTAGGTATCCTGTATGTATCTGTTGATGTCTGTTCCACTTGAGTTATGAATGGTCAACTACAGGACATCTAATTATAGAAATGAATGAGTACCGCATGTTAAACAGACAAGGAACCCATATACCTTTTGTCCGTTTCCTATATGGTAATATTCGGTTTGTCCATTATACATCCCTTACACATACTGCAATGTAAGTTAGTTGACCATTCTTTGTCCGTTTCTTGTCCGGTATGTATGCGCTACTCATGAGTTTATGCACTCCTCACGAAATCGTGGACTGATAATTTCCAAAATACAAAAAACTGCAAAATTGTACAGCTTTATTAGTTTGTTCACTATCTTTAACACATATGTAAAGTCGTTCCTTAACCCTTACATTCTGGATACGACCAGGTACTTTGGCAAACAGTGAAGAACTAAATGATATGCCACACACTGCCTGCACTGTTTGCGAAGATAAAAACAATCTTTAGGGACAAAATACGAGTACATCATAATTTAGTAGCTTTGATCTGTGACACCTTAAAGATAAAATAGACCATCACATACTTATTGTATCAATATGTTTTTGGAGAATATATCAGAATTAAAAGGGTTAAACGAACATTTACAGCAATTCCTTTGAGTTATATGTTAATATTTTGTCTTGATCTTGTAGACCTTCCATTATTATGATTGAGGCAGGAAAGAGATAGAATGGAGGCTTTGACGAACATTTTATATCTTTTTTCATAAAAATAAATATTCAATAACACAGAGGCACACATGTTAGATAATATTTGTCATATGCCCCATATGACACTAACTTACTTTGAAACACATTTTTGACGAGAAATTGTTATGATTTTCCCATATACGATATGTGGTGATGCTATGGACGCCAATGATATCCTTATTTAATAATTGATACATAATTCTTGCATAGGAACTCGTTACACGAAGCTGTCTGAAGCAGCAAAAATCCATGCTCAAATCATGAGATTCTCGTGCTGTTAGAACATGGCTTTTACTTGACAAAGCCTATCTGGGCCCTGATTTGTTTGCATGACGTTACACAGGAAAGCATTACGACTTTGACTGATCATTTGGCTGATGCTTTTGTTCGTGAAACCGTTGCGCTTGTCTATGACGTTGTGGCGATGTTATTACGTTCAAAAGTTTGACGCTGACGCCATTTTGTTTAGAGAAATCCTGTGTAAGAAAAGGGGTATTTTAATGTTTAATCGATGTTTTCAGTGCGGTTTAGGGTTAACTCAGGTAAAATTTGCAAGAATAACGATCACACATGTTTGTTTTATTGCATTTACACTTGCCGGATCCTTGGGAGGATGTTTGAGCTCTCAGCCTAATGGCCTCGTGTTTAAACAGCTTCCTTGGGACCTGGCAAATGTTAATACATGAAAAAACGTGTGTGATCCCTATATCTTCTTTCATTTCAGTCAAGTCAGATTAATAAATCCTTCAAAGAGAGAGCAGCAGAATTCCTACTTCAGTGGCATGCCTTTGGAGCTCTACTATTGCGAGATCTTACTTTAAAAAGTGCAATATCATTTGGTATGTTACTTCACATAGTTCAGATAAACATTTTTAGCATAAAATTGTGAATAATTTCTTACTCATCAGTTTTATCATATGTTTTGTAGATCAAAAGAACCATCTCACCAGACCAGGTCCCTTGGGACATGTTAAAAACCTCGGGTTCTGCTCTCATTTTTCAAAATTTACTTTGGAACCTTGTTAACGTTTATGCATTAAAGCCATGTTCGATCCCTATATTGAATTCTTTTTTTCCTTTTGTGTTTTAATTATGTTAACACTAATCCAGCTGTACAGATGCACAATGTTTCCGAAATCTCATGTTCATTAAACTAACATTTTTTGCAAATGACGACGTAGCAGTTTAAGCTTTTGAGAAATGTGATGGATAGATTGGATCATGCACTTGAGAAGTGGCTGATTTCTTGTTAGGTTGATTTGACGTTGTCTTTTAATATAATGTTACTTTCTTGCAGGTTCATTTCATCTCGTTCACATCATGTTCGATGAGTATGTGTTCCTTGTTTTTGAAACTCAAGAAGAACAAGAGACAGAAAAGGATCTACAGAAAAATGTACAAAGACACATGAAAAATGCAGGTATACGACAGAATTCAAATTATAGATGATAAACCCACACTGTGATAGGGCATTTCATTGTGTCCACTTTGCTTGAAAATTTATCAATTTATTCATTAAGTGCAAATCAGTAGATACTACGTATGGGCCGTGACATTGATTTCCAACAATGTGGTATTTTGACAAGTGTAGACTCACACCAGCCTTTGCAGCCTCCTCTTAAGCTGAGAAACCCCAAATGATGTTCAGTCAGTAGCTCAACACTCATAGAATATTCAAGCGGCTAACAAAGGCTCTGATCAGATTGCCTGTATGCGCAAGCTGATCTGAGGCTTTGCTGATCACACATACCACATTCTTGGAGATATCATGTCACGGCTCATATTTATATTCAATGCACAGCAGTTGTAGTCACTAAACTTGATTACCTTTTTGGAACTATAACTGTAGAGCTATACTGCAACAATGCAAACAATATTTAGGACATATGAAAACATACAAGAAAAACATTCTTGTACACCTGATACTGACATCTGAGATCTTACCCTGGATTAGAAATCTTACTCAAGCTGTCATGTTAAAGTTAAGTTTTGAGGCAATGACTCGTATAAGCTTTTAGCTTACTTTCAGGTCTTTGGTCCATTGGTCATGTAAAATGTTAAACGTATGTATGTATATAAAGAAATAAAATATTATTTAAACCAAAATGACGTCATAATATTATGTCGCATTTAAGCTTATCAATGCACTTCGGGGAGCCTTTTTTAAAAACAAAAATATGGAATTTAATTATAAGCAAGAATAAGAATCTAAACCCCTTGGCAAGCTTTTTGATACTATATGGTGATCCTCGGGACAAATGTTTCTATCCCACTCTAACACTCATGATGGATTCTTATAGTCTCAATATATGCACATTACAAAAAATACAAAAGAATTATCTATAAATTGCTGTAAGCCATATTAAGTACATGAAGGAACATTGTTTTTAGATTTCAAGAAAAGTTTTTTCGCACAGATATAGTGTTTCCCATAAAGAGGAATAGCAGGGGGGAGCACCCTGCTGCCCTAAAGCTCCCCCTCCTGCCCTAAAGCTCCCCCTCCTGCCCTTATTTTCATTTTAATATAAAAATAGTCATGTTATAATTTTTACTGTATAAAATAACTTTTTGCTATCCCAATGAGTCCTATGCTCTACTAGAATCTATTCTAACCTTTTAACAGACATAAAATCCTTTATCTAACTCACATTTGAAAAGTCTGTTCTAACAAAAGTGCCCTTTTGGGTGAGTTTCACGCATCAAAGGTGCCCCTTTTCTGGCCAGCACCCTACCCTTTTTTCAGGCTGTGGGAAACACTATAGTTAGCATTTTTTATTGCTCCTTCAAAATGTTAAGAAAATCAAACTGCATTATCCTTTTGTTTTGCTGACTTAATTTATGTTTTTTGCAGCATTCAATAATACTGCAATAATAATCTAATAATAAAGATGATGTGTATAGTAGCTTCATTGTCTGTTACAGTTGTTGAATATTTTCATCAACTACAATTTATATTACAGAGGAGATTCAAACACAACCAAAATTACGTAACTCATCAAGCAAGTCACAGCATTCGCCAAAATGTAAGAAAAGAAAACATGAAGACGATGCAGATGTTGGTATGTTGCAATAATAGATTGTAGATACAATTATCATTGTCAAAATGAAATATTCATTTTCATATTTTGAAGTTATCAGTGAAGATAACCTTAAAGATCATTCATATAAATAAATTCAGTTTAAATTGTATGAAACATTTCTATGTAGCTGCTCTATAAACAAATTTATGAAAGATATAAAAGAAAAATGAAAAATGTATTTCTTCTCTACACCATAAGTAAACTATCATAAAAATGCTAAATTATTTGAAAGTGTCTTTAATAAAAATTAAATTGAATCTAACCAGCCAGGCATGCCTTATTGGAACATATTTCTGAAAAATATCAGATATCATTTTGTTAAAAAAATATATATACCAGAGGTTGACTTTTTAAGATTTTAGCCACCTACTTTATAGGCCTTAACTCAAAATATAAAAAAAATCTATATACGCATCCACACGAGAAAACCTTGTTTGGGGTTTGCGAACAACAAAGGCGCAGACCAGTCTGCGCATATGCGCAGCCTGTTCAGCACCTTTGTTTTTCGCTTTTTGGAAAGTATCATGTCTAAACTTGCAACAGCTGAAAGTTCAATTTTCTAGCTAGTCTCTGTAGCTGAGGAGACTGGTTTGAAACTCGTTTTTTTTAGAAAACCTGAAGACAGGTTTTCTCACTGTGAGGTCTATATTTTTGAAATCCTCTATTGTTGTTAGCGTGTAATTCTTGTAACTGTTTTATTTTCAGACTCCATGCAAGAATCAGCTATCACCTCAGGGGACAAATCTGGAATGTGCTCACAGCCAAATATGACAGCATTTACTCGACCAGTACCGACGGTCAGAGAATCTCAACATACTTCAATGACAGGAACTGCTGACTCAGCACTCTTGAATCAGAGTGGTGCCACCTTACCACATCTCAAGTCATACCAACCATACAGTACCAACACCTATGATAAACCAACATATCTACCTCAGTTTGGTATCAACTCTTACTCAGATTACTCCAATCCACCACTCGCTGGAAGATTACCTTCCTATTCTGATTCATTTGCTCCATCATTCTCGTCCAATCCATTTTCAGCAAACATATCTCCAGTGAACAGTGCCTATTGGTCGGATAGTCGAGGACATCATGCATACACAGATTCCTATTCTGCCTATAACTACAACAAACTCTCTGCTCAATATGAAAATCTCAACAAAAGTACTATCTTCAGGAACAATGTTTATCAAGACACCATAAATAGACAAGCTGCCTTTGATACAACAAGGTCATATTACAGAAGTCCACATGAACAAGGTAAAAATTGTTACATTTTCTAATATGTTTGAAAGGCAAACGTAGAAATTGTTAAAATATATTTAAAAGGCAAACTAAGTAATTGTTAAGAGTTCCCATATTTTGTTTATTGTTCAGAATTACACATCCTTACCTGTAGAACGAGTCCATAACATTGCCAATGTTATGGATGCGAAATATTTGAATTTCTATTTCAGTTTGAAATAAATTTCTGTAAGCTAACATAAAAGACCCTGATAAGACACCAAATTCTTTTGCAGTCAATCTTGCTCTGCACTACATACATATGTCTCACAAATAGGACATCAGTCATGTAATGGTTAATATTAACAACAAACTTGACCAACTCATGGAACTATGTACCTTTTATTGGTGGGAAATAAGGAAAGTTATCACTTTTCTAATTCAAATATTATTGATTATTTCCTACCATAATATAAGTAGTTTTTTTATTTGATTTTTTACGTCCTAGTTAACAATTTTTCAGCCATGTTGGGATGGGTCTTCCTGGGTTGAACCAGTACTAAGCAAGGATTAATGTGTCTTACTCAGGACTCAACACATTGACGCTGGTGAGTCTCGAACCTGCAACCTCTCGGTCTTGAGTCAAGCACTCTACAACTGAGCCACTTGTATTAACCAGAAACAGATTGTCATTATTGAATACTTTTGGACCCCAAAAACTGATTATTTAAGCATGTCCTATCAAATCATATATTCAAAGCAAAGCTTCCAAATTCGAGTTTGTGGGTACTTGGAACTATGGCAGTTGAACTATGAAAATTTTACTGTTAGTGGAAAATGTGTTTCTTTTTCAGTTTGCCCTCCCCTCTCAGTAGGATCCTACGCTGGTAACTTCATGGATATAGCGCCATCTGGAGGCCAGTATTGCCGACAAGACAGTATGTTATACCAGGATGATCTGTATCCTATATCTACTACTTTTGGCAAAACCTATCTCTCTACACCATTCAGATGATAATATACTCTTTCTCTAAAGTAAAGAAGGGGATGTTTGACCCATACCTTGAAAAAGATTTTGGTGTCATATGAGCTGTGATATGAGAAACACTCTGATCAGAGTGGTTGCTATACG
This sequence comes from Loripinus fragilis, assembly GCA_964019695.1. Classification (NCBI taxonomy): domain Eukaryota; kingdom Metazoa; phylum Mollusca; class Bivalvia; order Lucinida; family Lucinidae; genus Loripinus; species Loripinus fragilis. The sequence goes on from OZ026519.1 coordinate 79,489,211, forward strand.
CACGAAGTCTAAAACTACCCATTTATCACACAGTGAGGACTCTGGTCTGCCTGGATGCATCTGCCCAGGCTAAGAAGAGTTTTCGCTTCATTTTGTAGGTTTTGTAATGTCATGGCTCATATGCATACAACAAAGAAGCAACTTATCGTTCACTATTTGCTGTATTTTTTCTTTATATGAGATATGAATAAAGCCAAAATATGTTGCACTTTGCTTTTTTTTCTTGGTGGTAGAGAATAGTTTCTTTATTTTACGCTCAAAAATTGTGTTTACCTCAACCTATGATTGAATGCCCTTGTGACAGAAAAGTGAAAATGTCCATTGGGACTGTTTAATTAACATTTAACATAGGTATAGATGAATAGAAATTTGTGGCATATAATTGTGGATATTATTTCATCCAGAACATATGTTTTGATTGAGAAATAAGAAAATCATTTTTAATAACCCAATCATATCTCAAGGACTGATTTAACCATACAATTTTAAACAAAATGTGTTACTGTAACAGTATTTGAGTGAAACAAATATTGTACGTGTTACATATTAGATTATAATATTTTTGACATCCCTTTGTTTTAATAGAGGTAATGATAAAAAGAGGATCTTACATGAGTGCTCGTGTTTTATTGAATTTATTAAACAAGTTGGGGGGAAAAGCAATAAAATGCGAGGCTTGCCGAGAATTTTGTCGCTTTTTCACGATGAGTTTAATAAATTCAATAATACAGAAGCACGGATGTTAGATTCTATTTATCATATGACATTAAGACTACTTTGAAATCTCATTTCTGCCATTAAAACTCTAGAATTTTGTCATTATGTACGCAACGTTGTTATGGACGTAATAACGATTCCCGAAAATCTGTAAACCACTAATGGTTTATCGATTTTATTGTATAGCGTTATTTCACTCCCGAAGCAACGTCATATGATAAGAAAAGTTTCATTATTTTACGCTACCCAGACCTATGATTGAATGCCCTTGTGACAGTGAAGTGGAACTGACCATTGACACTGCTTATTACTTTACCTCATAGACACGCCTTCTAACGCTTTTGTTAATGGAACAATCCAGATCAGGCAACTCTTGTACTCTACTGTTTGCTTATGGAAATACAAAATGAATGATATATCTGATCCTACACTAGTGGACCTGATAAGCGATTTCTTTGTTCATTGCACAAATGTGAAAGTTTATTTATATAATTATTCATAGTGGGTGGAGCCTAGCATGAATATTCATGAAGGCAAGGGTTCATTAACATTTAATATAGGTCTTGATCAATAGAAATTTGTGGCGTGAAATTTTGAATATGTGCTTATCGTGTGTTGGCACGGTTCTTTTGCGTACACAGAACATATGTTTTGGTTGAGAAATCAGAAAAATAATTTTTAATTACCCACTTGTATCTCAATGCCTGATTAAGCCATACGATTTTAAACAAAATGTGTTTCTGTATCATTATTTGAGTGATTTTTTTTTGTACGTGTTACATATTGTGTCATCGCTTTTTAAATAGAAGTAATGATAATACTGCATAATTGAAACACTTTTCTTATTCATCAACCAAAATATATATTTATACCACCCTTACCAACTTTAGCATCAACAATCTCAGGGTGTGCAAGGTCTACACTGATGTAGGTGGTATAAAATAGGTATACCATGGCTTGTCCACATGTACGTAAGATAATCCACTCGCTAAAGCTCGTGGATTATCTCCACGTACAGGTGGATAAGCCATGGTATAACTATTACTTAGGTTCTCAAAATAACTGTCAAAAATTAACACAAATGTTTTGAACTGGCTGATAAGAAACTAATTATAGATTTAAGCAAAAATGTTTGCTTTTCTGGCCCTACGGTAATATACACTTTAAAATTAAATAGAGGATCTTACATGAGTGCTCATGTTTTATTGAATTTATTAAACGAGTTGGGGAAAAGAGATATTTTATCTCTCGTTCGCAACGAGTTTAATAAATTCAATAATACAAGAGCGCGAATGTTAGATTATTTTCACCATGATTACTTTGAAATCTCATTTCTGGCGTAAAAAGTTATAATTGAGTCATTATATGCGCAACGTTGTTCTGGAAGTCATAACGTTTCCTGATAAAATCTGTAAACCACTAATGGTTTATCAATTTGATTTTATTTGGATAGTGTTTTTTTTACACTCAGACGCGACATCATATGATAAAATTAATTACTGACTAAAGGACAAAGCGCTGCATATAGATCTAGATTACTTTACAAATGTTAAATAATATATTAGATACAGATTAATCACGAGGATGAAAAGTGTGGATCCTGATCAGACCTGTTAAAAGCTGTTCTGTATCTACAATGTTTTATAAAAGTAGGTGTGTGTACTTGATTGTATCAATTCCTGATCTTTGCCGCCTTTCCTACTTTATTTCTTTTGATCCCGTATTCAGTTGCATATACAGTCCTTATCTTTCACATTATCGCTTTTTTATATCTTGATTTGCATTTAATAGGAGATGATACATCGATTAGTTAGGGATCTTTCATGTCAAACAAACATCTATTTGTCTGATACACATCTGTAATAAGTATGGTAGTAGGTTGGTATTATAAAACTAGTTTAAACCCTCAAGTAAAAATATTTTTACTGACTGTTCCACGGCGGTGCTTCTTTTGTGGATCATTTTTTGTCATGCTGTTATGTCTGTGCATTGCAGCCTTGTGGTCACCTTATAGGAAAGGACTAACCTCTTGGCTCTCTTGTGTGTGGTCTTCGCTTGTGTTTTTGTCACTTTCCTGTGTGGTGTCCTGGGTTGGGTGTGGTGCTTGATTGTATTGCTTCCTGATATTTGCCGTCTTACTTACTTAGGTTTTTTTAAAGTATGCATTGCTTCTTTTTAAGTCAGTATTGAAACTTCTTTCTTTACTGCCATTTGGAATAGGGTTGGGCCTCACTAGTATATCTAGGTCTCCACATCAGAGTAAGTAAGGATGCAAAGATCAGGAATCGATACAATCAAGTACAACTTGACCCAGGATACAAATGGGAAAGTAACAAACTCGCAGTTAGACACCACAAACGAGGGCCAAGAGGTCAGCCCTTTCCCAGCAGGTGACCACAAGGCACATATAAACAGACGCGTAAAAAGGCATAGCAAACACAAGACAGAAAAAAACATAAAAATTCCAAAAAAGAAGTACCGCCTTTGAAAGGTCAGTAAAATATTTTAATGGAGGGCTTAAACGGGTTTAACGGTGCACCAACCTCACCCTTAGTTCAGATGTGGATCAAGACACATAGATATTTGGTTTGCATAAAAGACCCCTTACTTATCAATGCATCATCTCCTAGAACATATTAATCAAGATATAAAAAAAGGAGATAAAGCAAAGATAAGGACTCAACAGTAAATAAAACTGAAATAACAGAGCAAAAGAAATCCAACAGGTAACCGCCGGTGGGCTCGACAAACCCTACCATCTCATCAATAGATAAGTTTTTAAGTCGGAATCTTCATAGAGTCTGAAGTCTGACTCACCAGCGTGCAATTAAAGAGGAAAGCAAAGTTGCCAACCGTGATTTGGTTGACCACTAAGCATGCAGTCTGTTGAACTGCATTAATGTTATAGCCAATCTTTTTATAATGGGAAAATATTTTAAAATTATTAGAGCTTTGTTCTTCTCGTACTACGGATTACCTAGACGAGTGGGCACATACATATGCATATTTGCACTACAGTCATCGCTACCCCCCCCCCCCCCCTAATTAAGAATCAAGATGTTAACACTCGATATCTTGGGTCCTACACGCCATTTTGGATGGTTTTCAAGATGGCCGCCATGAAAAAAAACGCAAACTGCATATATTATACAATTATTGACTAATGAGGCATTGGATATGATGTGATATCGACCGGAGAATATCATTATTGACCGAGGCGAAGCCGAGGTCAATATTGGTATTCTCTGGTCGATATCACATCATATCCAATGCCTCATTAGTCAATAACTGTTTTATCATATTACATTTAGAGAAAGATGTACAGGTATCATTGCACCTGGAAAAAAATACTGAACTTATTGACAAGTTTTGGGACAGTCAAGTATTTAGCAGAAACAGTGCAGACCTAGATAAGACCAGCCGTATACTACTTTATATATGTTGTGCATGAGTGTCATCATTCAACATTTACTAACAAAAATTCTTACACGCCTCTTCGGTAGAACCAATGTTAAAATAGTGTGATATATCAAACAATAATTCACAGCTTTGAAAGCGCAGGGAAACGTGTGATAGCTGACGTCATTGTTTTACTGGAAAATGACGTCATTCATGGCGTTAGACGGTGTAACGTCGTTTTTACGCTTGAAAGACGTGACAAATACATGTAAACGTATGCGATGTGGTCTAAGTATTGGCGGGAGTTCTTCAGTGCAGAGGCGGAAATTTGGAAGAAGCTGGAGACTTCAAATTTGTTTTCGTCGTTTATTGTGCAATTAAATCGAAATAGATCAGCTCCATTGTGTGATTTGTTGCTTTCTCGGCAACTACGATAGGATAATTAGCGACGCTTTAGAAAAGCAGAACCGGAACAGAAAGAAACACAAGGAGTCTAATTTTAGTAACTAATATTCACCGGCAAGCGCGCGCCAGCCAGTGAATATGACAATATGTAGACTGGCCACGTGAGCGCTCTAAGCCAATGAAAATCGGCCTTTTTACTTAGGTATATAATAAAGTGTAATATCGCGTTATGCTTACTTGTATGAGCAGAATATCTATATCTTAGACCCTCAACTTTATTTCTGATATTAAAAGCTAAACGTTTAGTCTCAACATAGTGCATTAAAGATGGCCGCCACTCTTAAGTATATTTTTTGCATATTTTCGTTAATCTTCAGAAACTTTTTCAATCGTTCTTTTAAAAATACAATTCAAATTTCATGTTTTGTTCAATACTTATTTTGGAGATAAATTTACTGTCAGCAGTATTTATTCATACAGTATGACAGCAAATGTGGCTGTCATAAATGACAAGTGGGTCCAACATAGCCAAATGCCTATTCTCTAGCTAACTTTTGAACAATAACCATTTAAAATAAGATTATGATCAAATAATGGCACTGGCACATCTCATTGGTATATTTGTTATATTCACAATGTCATTTCAGTCATCTTCACCAGAATCGCCCATTAAAGCTGCATAGTCTGTAACTTTTGATCTTTTCATTTTAGAAATAATGTTTCTATTTTTCAAGAACAGAGTAAAAATACTAAAATTCAGGTATACATTTTACCTTTTTCGTAATAAATAACAAATTATTAGTGCAACAACAACAGCATTTATGTTAAAAATTAACTGTCTAAAATTATTGGAGGGACGCAAATAATTACAAACAAGAGAAAAACACCTGTTTTTATAAGATAATTCACTTTTCCATGCACTTTTCAGCTGTAGAAATTAGATTTATTGTGACAACATAACTTTATTCTACTTTTACAAATGATTTAAAAAGAAAATATTTTTTTTTTCGAAAAATGTTCATAGTTACAGAGTATGCAGCTTTAATCACAAAGTTATCATCTTTTATTATATTGAATACGCTGCATACAAGGTTACCCCACCCATTTTAATAAGTAGACAATCTTTCCTCTAAATGAACACAAATATACACCTCCACATACTTTTATCTCACTGATTTTGAAATGACCTATATTTTGCGCTCATCAGAATCATCACTTATTTGCAGCATACATTTTTGAAAGTTTATTTGGCTGCATCAGGGTGTAACATACGTTACATGTTTACATTAAACCGAACAAAACAGGTCTCTGGGTCCAAAATAGCCTCAAACCATACCTATATGGAACCATAGCCTCTTTCATTATGGGTTAAGGTTGATATGCATGGATATAGAGATAACGAAGGGTAGTAGTTATGGCTGGGTAGGGTAGGTTATGAGTATTTTAAGGGTTAAGGTATGAGCATGTGTTAAGGTAGGGTAATGCTAATTGATTGGCTACCCTACCTTTGGCCCTACCCCTTCCTTATAAGTTTCTATCTTACAAATACTTTGAAAGAAATGAGTAGCTGCAAGGAAGTTATAAGCAGAGTTAGACTAGTATGCGTTTGTGTATGGGTCGGCACTTTGGTAAGGCAGGGATATGTGTAGCATATAGCCTACCTTACCATACTCATACCTTATTTTACTTTACTCTCATCCAATCTATGCCCAGATACACATCCTAAACATACATACACTCATACCCCTTGGATATAAGTAGGGATAGGTATTTGTATGGAGGCGTATGTGCTAGTTAGATATGTAGGATATAATAGGGGTATTAATATAAAGGATAAGAGACATGTAGGGATTACTAGGACATTTTAGCAGCAGGTAGCACTAGCGGAAGGGCAAAGCAGGACATAGTTTGAAATAGGTTATAGTTTTAATAGGAGTAGTTAAGATTGGTAAATAGTGAGTTTGGTTTGTAGTGATGTGGTAGAGTAATATGAGATGGATTATAGTACATGTATGATCGAGTGGAACAGGGCAGGAGAGGGTGTAAAGATGAGTAGGTTTTGTTAACATATGATACAAATAAAGGTAGGATTTTATAGGAGAAGGTTAAGAGAGGGTTGATCATGTAGGATGGGTGATGATATGGGTAATGATAGGGTAGTTAAATGGGTTGCGTAGGAAACATAGGGTAGTACAATTATGTGTAAGGAAGGATAAGAGCAGGACAGTCATAAGGTGGGGTTGTATTGAGGAATGGGTAAGGTAGGAGAAGTGATTGCAGGGTAGGGTAGAATGGAAAATAGCATTGCAAGGAAGGACACATCAACCTATATAGCTACAATTCATTTATTTAGGATAAAAGTAAACGGTTTTCCGTCATTGTCTATTCTTTTCAATAAAAATAAGAAAATAACATAAAGATACAGTTTTCATTTGAATTTCTGGTTATTACTAGCTACAAAACATGACTATTTCATATCATTTAATACTTGTTATGTCTTGTTTTTGGACTAAATATGCGTGTATGGTTTAAACGTTTGAAATGTTGATAGCACTTATAAGCGATAATTCAAATTTAATGATCATTCAAACTTTAATGTCAAAGTCTGCTGTGAAGAGAATATATTTACATGTACATTAATTTAAGCAAAAGTCATATAATATTACATGTTGTGTATGTTACACATTTCAAAATTAGGAAATCAAAAACATTCAAAAGGGATTTTGAGTCATGCTTACAAATGTATAATTGAGGCTGTTAACACAGGGTGAATAAGAAGCAAATATTTTAACTTAAAACATTCACAATGTTTCAGCATATCGTATATTACTTGGGTTTGGTAAATACAGTTATACTTTAACATACAGATTCATCCAAAGTTTGATAAAGCAAAAAATATCTTAGACTATTGTGAATTTTGGCTTGTCTCATTCGATTGTTTGTGATCAGTGGTGTTATATAGAAATTTTAGAAACTCTTAAAAGTGATAAAGGATCCCATACTGATTGCAAAAGCTGGTAGTTTAAAAAGTGTTTTGATGTAATGTATGTCACACATGTTATTTGCACATAGCTTATATTGATAAACGTCTCAGCTGATTGCGCTTATATTATTTGGGAATTTCTCAAGGCTGAACAAATTAAAACATACTCGTATATGTTATTTTTCGTTACATTTTACATAAGACTATCATGTTTTACTTATTGATAAAGTGGCCTTTCTGATATGCATTTTTACATTGTGCTACAAAATTATAGATCAATAACTGGTACATCATGTAAAAAAGAAAAATAATCTTAGCAGTTTGTGAAAAACAAAATCAATTTTCTTTAAGGTAAATACAAAGTATTGACTCGTTTGGAAAAACTACATCTTAAAGATTCTGTAGAGCCTATTTTGGGTTCCCATGCCTGTTTTGCTGGGTTTAATAAAAAATGTAACGTATTCTACATCGTAAACTTTCATTAACGTATGCTGCAGTAAATGGTGAATCTGATGAGAGCAAACTGACGGCCATTCCAATATCAGGGAGATAGATGCATGTAGAAGTGTATTATGTTTATCTTGAGGAAAAGTTGTTTACTTATTAAAATGGGTGGGGTAACCTAGTATGCAGCCTATCCAATATCATAAAGATGATGACTTTGTGTGATTCTGTAAATAAAGACTCAAATGACATTGTGAATGTAAGTCACTAACAGCTACCAATGAGATGTGTCAATACCAGTATTTGATCATAATCTTATTAAAATTGTTATTGTTCCAAAGTAAGCTAGATAACCTATTACATGTACAGTCATTTGGCTAGTCATAATGACAGCCATCTCTGCTGTCATATTACTTGACTTTAAATACTGACAGTAAATATATCTCCAAAATTAATAATGACACAAACATGTAACTAAAATTGTATTGTCAAAAAAATCATTGAAACTTTATCTAACGAAAATATGCAAAAATGTACTTCAAAGTGGCGGCCATCTTGAATATTTTATGTTAAGACCATACATTAAAATTCTAAGATTGGAAACGACGTTGAGGGTCTTAATTATAGATGTTCTCATAAATGTAAGCAACACAGATGGTAGGATGCTGATGTTACACTATTTAGGCATTTTGTCTTTTTTTCATGGCGGCCATCTTGAAAACCATTCAAAATGGCGGGTAGGACCCAAGATATCGAGTGTTAACATCTTGATTCTTAATCAGGGGGGTCCAATGAACAATATTATACCACTCCCAGAGGGTCCTTAGGGGGTGCATGGTGACCCCTCCGGGCCCATGGACTATTAGTTAAGTTAGTTCATGTTACCGATCCTGTTTTTTTTTAAATCTATCAACGCTGTTTTTGTCTTAAGATGTTTGCAATTCATAGTACATGGTTATTCTCACTTTTCATCCCAAATCTTACGAAAGCACTTCATATGAGTTAAGAGTATATTTCTTCTTTTGCCTTGATCCAATCAGAAATATTCTGTAAAGAAATAATAATAGATATTTGATATACAAATAATTGAAATACTGGGAAATATAAGCTTAAAATAATGTTTAATTCAAAGTTATTATTTCACGGTACCGGTGAAATATAAAGTGAAACTTAATTCGCTGGGTAAATATACACACTCTGGACTACATTTACACTCTACATTGACTTTCTTGAGTTCACTTCTGAATTTCAAACATCTGTAACTTCATACAGTTAGTGTTTGTTTTCATATAATTAATTATTTGATTTTTTCCAAAATGTTTCGTTTTTTATATCTCTGTATCCCCAGCAGTACCCATCCCCACTGATCTTGTGATTTCAGTGTAGAGTAAAACCTGTAAAAACGGTCACTCTCAAAAAGACCAAGAATGCAGGCCAAAAGTATTGCAGAATGTTCCAATGGGAGCATTCTGCAATATTTTCGACCTTCATTAAGCTACCATTTGTCATTAAGAGCTTTATTTTGTCTATTTTTGAGTGGCCGTTTTACACAGGTTTTCCTGTATCATATATGTTGTCATATTAATTCCAAAAATGTGAATATGTTTTATATAGCACTAATCAGAGTTAGTTTGAAACTCAAAGCACCTAGCACAGTTTCATATTCAATATGCCCAAATTTTGAGAGCCTGTAGCTTGGATTATGTATCATTGACAACTGTATGTTTGTTCTTTGATTAAACCCTGACATTCAGTGCACCTAACGAAATAAATGTATTTGGAAAATATTGCATATTAATTCTAGGAACTTCGGGAACTCTGGGTATTTTGTGGCCATGTTTTTGCAGAAAGCCAAGGCTTTGTCAGGTCTTCATCTGAATACATGGAAATGTGATGCTTGTAGCATAAAACTCGTGACGAGAGTGTTGCATTTGCATAAAATTTGGGTCTTATAATAGTTCATTGTTTTTGGTAAATTAGTATGTTGTCCATAACTTTTGATATTAAACCGCCAGTGTAGAAGGAAAAACAAGCTTCCTCTAAATGATGCGTTATAAAACAAGAACCCTCATCTGACAATGCTAATCAAAATGAGTATGGTCCCTTTCAACATTATACTTACATCATCAAAACAACACATATGACATTGAAACTGGCATAGAGCAGAAAAATGAACCCACGCATGAGCTTTATTGTAGCTATATATAAAGCGTTTGATGATACAGCACTAACCAAGTTTACTAATGTCTCTGTGGCTGATATGCTAGCAAATACAGCACCTGCAAGACAAAGCAAAAACAGAGATGAGTAAGCTCTTACTAGACATAGACATAGCAGTCATAGCTTCATTCACTTAAAAAAACAAGTGGTACATAAGGATTCAGAATAGAAGTTTACATAATGGTAAGATCTCCCCATTGCCCTTGATCTGAACATCATTAAGTACATGTATGTTTTGAGTACATGTTATAAATGTTATTTACACGTGCATGTATGTCTATTCATCGTCATGAAAATTATTGCACTATAAATCACAGTTTAAAAATTTGACTTTTTCGCAATGATATTTCACACCACAACAATACATCTACTTTACTGTGAAAAAAGTCTCCAATGCTCGGGTGTATCTGGTTTTAAAAGCAGTGTAGATCCACACCACCAGGCTTGCATACCTAGCTATATAGAGGAGCTAGACGTTTAATCGTCTGTCTGGGTCTATCTATTTCAATATTTCGTGCATCTGAGCAACGAATGCTCTGGCGAGATTGTGCCGGCACAGGATCGTCTGAGCGCTGGCTACTCGCCGATGTGATGAGCACTACAGTCTCTACTATTCCATCATTCAAGAATGGGTTTATGCATACCTGTGGCTACACCTGTGGCTACATGGTTGAAAGTTTTTAGGATTATTTCTTCATTGAGCATTGTGTGCTGACTTTCCATAGAAAAGTCAGCCTCACAATGATGTTTTTGGCAGAATATGATATAGTTTCAGTATGTCTTTAGATAATTTGGCCATTTAAACATGAACATGTTATCATTTTGTAGGCATTACGTTTTTAATTTAGAAAGTTTAGGATTTTGGGAATTTTGAACTTCAGCCCATGTGGCTTCATTTTTGATGAATGAACGCCCTTCTTACCTTGCTGATGCGCTGGTGTCATTCTTGATAGGATGGATCTGGTCATCGGAATCGTCAGTAAACCACAGGATCCAACAGCCGTCACTAGAATGATATAGGGTAAAGTCGGGTAAATTCGGATGGTCAGCTTAATTTGGACAGCGACCTTATTTGTGTCATATTTTGATTATTGGAATAAAAATAAATTAACTAAGCAAACAGTGAAAATCCTGATAAGGAGCCGTCTCATCTGGATTTCCACTGTTTGCAAATGTATGTCCGAATTTACCTGATGTCCGAAGTTACCCGACTTTACCCTATAGAGAATACTAGGTGAATATTTTTGATATCACAATTAAGTAAGGGTGTAAAGATCAGGAATCGATGCAATCAAGTACCACACCTGACCCAGGATATCAAGTTTACCAGGCAATGCTTTGAGAACGCGTGTTGACATCGCGAGGCTTGCCGAGCGATTCAACATGCGTTTTCAAAGCCAAGCCTGGTAAACTTGATATCAAAAGACGCAACCAGGTATTCTATTTATCAGTTTCCCATTGTTTCACTCTTCAAGCTAGCGATTATGACGTAATGATCGCTTTTTGTATATATTCATTTTTTATAAAATTATTTGTTCCACTCATCAAAAGAAGTGTTTATACACAATTTTAGGCAATTTTTGGAAAATCGAATTTTTGACGGAATATCCACAGGCGCGAACCTTACAAAAATGGCGAAAATTTTGTACTATCTTAACACTGACGTATATAAAATCTTAAATTGTGCTAAGAAAATATTTTTTTTTGCAAAATTATTTGTTCCACTCATCAAAAGAAGTGTTTCTCCACAATTTTAGACGTCATTTAAAAAGTGCAACTTCATCATTACCTGATAAAGGCACATGCCGTGATCGAGATAGACAACGTTTATCACGCAACGTGCAACAATGCAATTAATATGAGAGGTAACTGATAAACATTTGTAGATGTACAAAGTTTTCCGATGATAAATTCATTCCACTATTTGTGCCTGCATAAATTAGCCTGTTTCTACCCTTGGCCTATCTAGCGTAGGCTAATTCAGGTGGTTCAGAATTGGACCGTGGTGTTTGGTGATAATATCACAATCCAGGGGAAGGAATTTTATTTGTGCAAAAATGACGCAGATAGTGATCCTTTAGATCTATGTATACACCAAATTAAAATCAACAATTTTAAGTCCGAAATCAAGTAAAACGTTGGGCATTTTTTTTTTTACAAAACTTACTTTGCTTCAGTGATTAAATAAAAATGTTACATGACCAACAGTTTGCAGCTCACACTAAACTTGAAACGTAACAGGTCATCTGATTGATTGATCAATAAACAAATCATTACTAACGTTACAATAAGATTTGCCTGTTGCCATATTGAGATGATAACAGGCTATGTGTAAATATGAACAATATTAAGCAAGCGTTTCTGGTACAGCTGTTTGGAAACATTTTCCCTACCAATGTTTATCTGATTTTAATTACATTCAGGTCGGTTGCTATGCTGTTTCCACAATGTTTCTGCTTGCATTGCATGTTACCTCATTTTTTTTGCTGGTTTTACTGTGTTCCAGTGCCTATTCCTCTTGGTGCCATGGGTTGGTTTGTGGTCTGTGATTGTGGCATTTTCTGGTCACATTCAATTGTGTTTATTATTAATCTTTACGACATACGACTCGAATTTATCGCTCCTCACAGAATCGTCAATAAATTTGTCAATAAAAAAGTTGTAAAATAATTTAGAGTTGACCTGTTCTCCTTGTCGCCTTTCTCGCCCAAATTGCGTTTTTTTTTCTATAAACTAAGACCATTATACAAAATGCCTAACCGCTGGTATTTGTTATGCTTGATTTACCATTCCAAACTATCGTGTAATTTAAACCCAGATTGTAATGTACCATTACTCTCTAAAGGTTTAAAAAAACTTCTTAAAATGCACGTGATGGTTCTATTTCTCTGTTACACTCAAATATGAAACCTGTGAAAAATTGCACAGATTTCATATTTTGTGCATTTCAAGAGGTTGAATGTAAGTGCAGCACGCTATCAAAACCTATGTTTGAGTTAGTGAAAATCCATGTTTTAACCAGATAATTCACCTACAACTAAGTCCGTCTAGCACTCTCATTGATCAAAACGTCCATGGTAACCATTTGTTGCCTGCAAATGGTGACAAAATATAGTGGATCTATTCGAATTTATGCAATAATAGCAATCAAACATTATTTCAATGCCATTACCCACTACTTGATACGTGTACTGGCGAATTTCGACCTCAGGCAGATCAAAGGTTAGACTAGTCCATGGTGTAGCACGAGATATGGAAAGCTGGATGAAATAACGGCGATACCTTACCTGTTTTCAGATCAACGTTGAGAGCGCGCACCGTAGATATTTTGTTTTGAAATAACTTTTACAGTCTGAGTAACCTTTCACGTGCTACTACATTAACTCGTCCAATCTTTGATCCGTCTGAGGTAGAAATTTACCAGTAGTTGGGACAACATCTCACTCGATTATTTCATTATTACCTCCAAAAAACCATTGCATCCGTGGTTGCAAATGCTTCCATAACGAAGGAAGCTGCGTAGGAAAAACAACCAATAATTGCTATCATCTCATCATCTACACATAGATGAAACAACTTCACCGTCATCATCCCTAGAAGCTGCTGAGCCCCGGACCGGGCAGCCCCAAACAGGCCCAGTCTCTGTGGGTCCCAACAGAAGGGGTAGTTCAACAGATAAAGTCCTTCAACAGCGATCCTCCCAAACAGGTCGTACGTTGTTAGCGCAAATACAACAAGAACGATAATATACATCCATCGTCTTCCAGAGTTCTTCTTACTTACGTACAGATCTACGCTGTCTTTAAGATTTTCCATTTAAGAGCTATAGTCCCGTTTTGCTCGCATGTGTTTTGGGAATGTTTCAGGTAGCGTCAGCACGAGCAAGAACGTTGCTATCAATATACCACCCGATATAATCATAGGAACTTGGAAACTTTTGGAGTTTTGAAGAATATAGCCAGTCACTACGCTCGGAAGAGCTGTCCCTATTCCTAGAACTAATTCAATTACCACAATTCCAAAGGATCTAGGTTTCCCTGCAACAGTTATATCGACTACATATAGATACGAGACCTGTATAATACTGAACAGTTGTCCCGTGCAACCTTCTAAGAAATATCCGAATGCGTAATACCACAAAGGGAAGTTGTATTGAATTCCAACAATGGCGCCCGCTGTTCTGACCATCGTCCCTACACATGGTAGTATAAACAAAAACTTTCTACCGAATCTGTCTGTTAATCCCCCCAGTATAAAGTTTGCTATCACTGAAGTGACGCCACCTGAGAGATAGAGATAAATACCCCACCTGGCCGCCTTTTGTTGTGTGTCCAACTGAATTTCATACAGAACACTGCTCGTGTTTTCTACACATATAGCGATGGTTGAGGAGGCTTCAGTAACATTGGGATAGTATTCTATTTGGAGTTTCTTATAAAGATACTGACTAAAGGTGAAGAATGACATATTGTAGGCCGTCAGGAAGAGGAAAGACACCAGCCCGACAGTGTAATGGCGCCATGTGACGTTGGTAGTAACAGGGGGAGGTGGTCCATCCATGTCTTCTTCCTTGACCATCTTGAGGTGTGCTTTGTCTACCTTTGTTTACTTCTGCCATGGAACATCATCTTTCACCAAAATACAAACTGTTCATCTGAAAAGCAAAATAAATTGCACCAATATCTTCTATTTTTACAAACTTGGAAATGTTTCATGGTGCGTCTTCAATCTATATTTTTCACAAACATAGCTTTTAAAACCACCAACTAACAAACAGCAACAACAACATCTTTCATGAACATCATCAGAATATTAAACAGTTTGGGTCCAGTTCAAGTTCGACAGCTGTTCATCTGTATAGCAAACATTATAATAACCATAAGATAAATTGATGTCCAAACTTCAATAATATGTATATTTACGTCACAAGTGAAACTAAACCGATATTTAAAAGCAAAACGTTTGAATCTTCATTTTATTATATATAACCATTTCAGCAAAGAGAGACAAATTTCACTTTTTTCAAGATAGCTCAGTCCATTGTTAGTAAACATTAGAAAATGTCAAAGCAAAACCAAACACGTGTAAAAGTTTCCTTATTTAGTTAAAGATGCTGGTGTTACAAAATAATTTCATGCCAAAATATAAGTGACGTCATAAGGGTTTGGTGATGCTACAAACATAAGCTTTTTGCAATACATGGCTCATTGAAGAATAAGTGCAAAAGACGAAAAACATAAATACAACAATAGATAGATAGATAGATAGATAGATAGATAGATAGATAGATAGATAGATAGATAGATAGATGGATGGATGGATGGATGGATGGATGGATGGATGGATGGATGGATGGATGGATGGATGGATGGATGGATAGATAGATAGATAGATAGATAGATAGATAGATAGATAGATAGATAGATAGATAGATAGATAGATAGATAGAATAACTAATTAATAATTTCCAAAAGCGGTTTTCATACCAAACTATTTCTTATGTTCCGTATGCTCTATTCTTTATGTTTAAACTAAGAAACCGCATACCCACACTTGATGGTTTCAAAAAAAAGAATAATATAAAGTTATATGGCAATGGAAGTTTTTTTGGTACAATTGAAAAGTCAGAATAAGGAAGAAGGCAAAGATCAGGAAGGAATCGATACAATCAAATACCACACCTTACCTAGGACATCATACAGGAAAGTGACAAAACACATAAAAACATTACATACAAGAGAGCCAAGAGGCTAACCCTTTCCCAGAAGGTAATCACAAGGAGTAATATATTTAACCATTGAAGCGCCAAGAAAAAAAATGCATCTGAAAATGCCGTCTGCTGAAGTCGGCTGCTTCAGATAATAGCCTAGTAATACTGACGAATTAAGTATAGAAGCAAACAGCGTTGACCCAGAACAGACAGTCTGATCCGGGTCCAACTGTTTGCCTTAGAAGCTTCTTTTAAAAACATGTCAGCAGGCGAGAAAAGCAGATGACTTTTGTTGCGATTGGCCCGTTAAGGGTTAAAAAAAGTTAGATTTTCACTACAGTAAAAATAAACTTTTTGTTTATATTATTTAAAATATAAGTGCATTAATTTTCCTCAATATTTTCCTGCATTTCAGTAATTTGCATATAACAAATGTGTATTATAAAGCACTGTGCAATAATTTAAAAGTATACTGACCTGCTTTTGTCCCACTGCATGTCTGTTTCTATACAATTACACTAGGTTACGTTACTAAATCTTCTTTATGACATAGTTACCCAGTTGATGAACCTGTTTGTCACACCTTTAATTAACGCTTAACCCACTAGTGTCGTCTGTTGATATTTTTTGCAAAGTTTTGACCCAGATCAGGCCCGACAGAACGATCTAGATCCAAACCGTTTGACACTCTGATAGTGTCCCTGAAAGAATTTAAAAAAAAAAGATAATAAAATCGAAAAGAACAAAGTTAGCAGACGATAACAAAAGCCTGAAAAATTACCCAGAATGCAAAGAGTTAATAATAACTTAAGATAATGATAAATGTGATATGGGTGGTCAACAAAAATATCAATTCACGTTATCGTGTGTGGACATACATCTAAACACCAGCTATTGTCCTGCCAACCAAGAGTGACAGTGACATCATGCTTTGTTTATAAAGTTATCAGGGACTTATAATCAATAGATCAATTGTGTATTAATCCTATCCGCAGGATAGGATTAATACACAAGTGATCTATCGATTTACGTTAGCTCAAGTGAAGTATATAGTACGTGCTAAATAATAGTAGGGTGACGAAACAGATTTACAGTTAGAATTATGAAAGAAAAATATAGGAAAGAAAAACCTATATTTGTCCAATCAGGTGAATAAAGTACCATAACGTGACCAACTAAGTAACTCTACTCTTACCGAGCACGGACTCTACACCTTAGTTTTTTACTTAGCAATTGTAAACAAAGTATTGTGACACTGTCAATTTTGGTTGGCATGACAGTACTACAGACACCAACATCATTACATATGAGCCGCGACATGAGATTTCTAACAATGTGGCATTTTGATAAGCGAAGACTCCGACTAAAAGACTTAACTTTTGATGAGATGGTAGGGGCCTGATGCTTTGGCTGTTTGTCGGGCCCACCGGGGTTTACCTGTTGGATTTCTTTTGCTCTGGTATTCAGTTTTATTTACTGTTGAGTCCTTATCCTTGCTTTATCTCCTTGTTGTATCTTGATTTATATGTTTAGGAGATGGTGCATAGATAAATTAGGGGTCTTTCATGCAAACCAAATATCTATGTGTTTTGATCCACATCTGAATTAAGGGTGAGGTTGGCGCCGTTAAACCAGTAGTGTATTTTACTGACTGTTCCAAGGCGGTACTTTTTTGTGGATTTTTATGTTTTTGTTCTGTCTTGTGTTTGCTATGTTTTTGTACGCGTCTGTTTATATGTGCTTTGTGGTCACCTGCTGGGAAAGGGCTGACCTTTTGGCTCTCGTTTGTCGTGTCTAACTGTAAGATTATCACTTTCCCATTGGTATCCTGGGTCAGGTGTGGTACTTGATTGTGTCGATTCCTGATCTTTGCACCCTTACTTTCTTTCTCTAAATGCTGTTCTGACAGTAGCTCAACACTCATGGAATATTCAAGCGACTAGCAAAGGCTCTGATCAGACTGTGTGTATGCGCAGGCTGATATAAGGCTTTGCTGGTCGCACATACAACATTGTTGGAAATATAATGTCGCGGCTCATATGTGCATCGCTCTGGAGTCAGCCGCATCTTTATTTATAAAGTCTATGGAAAATTCCTAAAACAATGCGGACAGTGTTGCTAAGTAAGTGATGGTCGATGCACCCGGGCTGTAATTATTCTTTCTGCTTCACAATGTATTGATATTGTGATTAAAACAAATTGACATACATGTATCGACCTGAGACTGATTATTTTCCGCAAAAATCTTTGTAATTTTCGTGCGTTTTCTTGAAGCTTCCGTGGTATTCCGACATGGCTCAGGCGTTTACAGAGAATATGTCCTGATTGCGCTTGGAAGGAGATAACGACATACCAAGGACCTCTGACACTTTGATATGGTATCTGCCTATTTTTTGGATGCTTCCCAAAACTTCCCTATGCATAAGATATCACTGGTATCCTTTTGGATAGGACGCTTGATGTATTAGGAACGAATTAAGGTTATAATTAGACTGGCAGATCCCTATTACAAAACAGGAGACGCTACCAAAGGGGGTAGGGGTTGCAAAATTTTACTTCACCAAAACATTTAGAAATCAATTATTTTAACGTGTAAAGGTATTATATCACCAATACTCGAATACAAATCGCAGTGAAAATGTTTTTAAGTCCAAAAGCAAGAGCATTTTAATGATTATTTTTGTTGTTGTTTTTTCTATCTGATTTGTTAAGAAATATTTTGGAGTGCAACTGTAGTCCATATTCAACCTTGATGACAATGTATTTACCGGGTGCAATATTATGCAGCAATGGACTATAACCATTCATCCATGCGTTAAGTACACCTAGTCAATGGTCATGTAGTTTATGTGTATTGGGTAGATACAGTATATATGCAAAATAATCTACCAACTGAATTTAGTAAAAGGGCATTTTTCATTATCTAAAGAAAAATATGCTAAAACCCTGTAATATTTCATGACTAATGGGTTATGAAAAGGCAGCTTACTTGTACTAATTATTTCATTATGCTGGAAAAAAAGATGTTCAAGAGAGGACACCAAAAATCCAAATGCTAATGTTCGGGCTCGCCCAGACGTCACATTTTGGGCTGTGGGATATCATTCCCCCCCCTCCCGAGGTCCAACTAGCTTTTCGCATATATTATGTAAAATATAAGAACACACGTACTTGCTAAAGGATTAGTTGGAAAGGGGGGGGAATGATGTTTCAAAAATATTTTTCTATTTCCTATATGTATAATGCAAAAAGTGACCATTTTAGCCCCAAAATAAAGCTGTACATTTATGGAAATAGGAAATCATATGCAAAATCATAAAATAGAGACCAACATGGAGCTTATATATGAAGATGGAAGCATTTGATCGACTTTAATTTTTATCAAAATTATAGGCAGCGATACACTGTGATTCCCATTACCACCGTCAGAGGTCCTTTGCAAGGTCGCTTTATGGAAAACCTCACATGTTTTATTCATATGCATTTTTTAAAAGATCGTTTTTATACTTAACTCCATCTTATTGTAGTGCGTACCTTTACATCTTTTCATTTGTATTTATTTGGTAATGTGTTCGTTATTTCAAATATTTACTTGCAGTAAATTTATAAAATTTTAAACCTGTGCAAAATTACGCAGGTTTCAAATGTAGTACATTCCCTGCGTATGTGCGCCTTACACCCTTTCCTTCATGAATGTCCATGCTATGCTCCACCTACTATGAGTAATTATATAAATAAACTTTCACGTTTGTACATAGAACAAAGAAATTACTTGTCAGATCCACTAGTGTAGGATCATATCTAATCAAATTTGCATAAGCAAACAGAGTAGACCCTGATTAGGCAGCTCTTACAAGAGCTGCCTAATCTGGGTCTGCTCTGTTTGCAAAAGAGTTGAAAGGCGTCTCTATGCGGTATAGGGTTAAGCAAAGTCTATAGTGTTCACCAAGGTTCCTTACTGTGACTATAGTTATAAGGTCCGCTACCAAGTTTATCCTCTTTCAGAACATATGGAACAGCTCATGAGATGCTAATACCTTTTATACAGGCGAGCAGGAATAGCTCTGACGAGCCTGCACGTTAGCACAGTCAAGCAAGAGCTTTCACTGATCATTTTATAAGGTGTGGAAGACGATGATGTTGCATACCTCAAACGAGACGCTAGCAACATAGAATAACTAGCCTAGCAGATTACTGCAAAAATCATGCATTTAATGATGCAATGCAAGCATGAAACTTGGCATGTGCTTTTTGCAGGGCAAATACAAGTACAAATACAAATACTTTATTCAGTGATATAGGCATCCGGCCCAAAACACAAAACATTGTTAAGACAATAATATTTAGCGCCAACTCTATGTATGTGTACTATGGTCTATAGCTCTTCATTATTTTCCACCAAAACGCATTGTCTATGTGCTCAAAGGAAATGTCTCGATGCGACGCCCCATTTTAAGCAAACAAAACATACTTCCGCTGGGAAAATAGCAATACGACTCCAATACGCACTAATTTTTCGCCAAAGCGTATGTTCTGTGTGCTCAAAAGAAACGTTCGATGAGACGCCTCCTCTGAGCAAACAAAACATACTTCCGCTAGGAAAATAGCAATTCAACTCCAATATGCAATAATTTTTCGCCAAAGCGTATGGTGTGTTTTGCGTTCCCAAAAGAAACATCTCCATGAGTCGCCTCCTCGGAGAATACAGAAGATAATCCTGCTTGAAGAAGCACCAGAATATCCCAGATACACACTCTGACATCAAAATATACTTTAGTAATAACCCGTTAGCCACGCGAAGTTCAAAATGGCGGCCCTTTTTCAAGATGGCCGCCAAATCTAGAAGGAAAATACTGTTTTCAGTATAAATCCAGACATAATTGGCCAATTTTAACATTTTTTGTACCAAACTGCATTTTTTAAACACAAGAAAAAAGAATTTAAGCATGTTTGATCCAAAACAACTTTCCTTTATGTCTTTTGGCTAACCTTGAACAAAAATTTCAGCTATATGCTCATACGGCAGGTGTATACTAGACCAAAACGCATTTTTTCGGCATGCACGTTTATTGACATGCTGTACTGAAACATCAGCCTTCACAGCTACAGCTGCACAATTCTGTACAGGGTAGGCTAAACTGATAGCACTTGCATCTGCCTATACATGCAGTCTTGCATTCACATTTTGTTATCTGCTTGCAGCTCTCAGCAAATGATGGAAGTGATGTCCAGACAATTTGCCATGAGTTGTATTGTTGCTTCCCCTCAATTCAGATGGGCTCAGTATTTCCATTTGACGAGTTGTTGCTTGGTCCAGATGCAGTGTGATGCTATGACAGAGAATGGACTTAAAGATAGCAAACTTACTAGATTGGGATTCCTGAAAAAAGCCTGGATGCTTGTGTTCTAAGGATAACATGTCTCTAAGATGAACAGGAAGCCACCGTGCACAATCTATATGTTTGTTGGCAAAGAAGAAAGTTATCAGTGAATAGAGCGCTTGACAGTTCAAAGGAAAATTTGCCTCTCTGAATGCTCTAACCAAGAATTGTTAATTCCATTGAAAGCACTAAATGCCAGAAATGGAACTATGGGCTCTCTCTAAGGTGCTTCTGGCACCAGTCCTCAAATGAAAGGATTGTTCCAGCAATTGTACTAGCTACATTGCAGTAATATTCATAGGCATCCTTTAGAACTTTAAACAGACAGCTTGCTGTAATCTGGTGGACTTTTCGTGTTCTAGTCACATTAGATGCAGACAAGTTAATTCTGCAGTCCCACTTGAATATATGCCAGCTTCTACAATGACACTTGTTCAAAGACTTGACTGAGGAAGAGTACCAATTGATTTCAAAGCAACCATTTCAAAGTGTAGGCCCTCAAACATGATTATAAACTTGTCTTCGCTTATTGCTCTGGGCCTAAAATTACAATGTTTCCTTAAAGTTAAGGACGACTTAAGTTAAGTATTGATATTTCAACATGTTACAATAAATGTTTAATAAATTGCTAGGATGAATGCAGTACTTATAGTCAAAGATATCATTGTGATCTACAGAAAAAGTGAAACTATTTTGATTTTAATAAGTTCGAAATGTCAGTTTTTGCATCCTAAAAATCAATACTTAACTTAAGTCTTCCTTAACTTTAAGGAGGCATTGTAATTTTGGGCCCTGGCCATTGCCATTGTACCTGTTTAAGAACTGCTTAGATAGGTTGATCAGCAGTGATGACAGGAATTTGATCTGGGCTAAGGTATGCCGATGTTTCCTTGATTTTATCCATGGTATGGCGCACTGTTGCTACATAATGAGTTTGTCACGTAGAAGAGGTAAAAGGGCAGCATTGATAACTTCAAATGCTAGACCCCTATTAATAGATGCATTATGTGTAGACCAGTTTAAATTGGTATCTATTTTTTTGGTTTGAGTGAGACTTGTTTGTAAGCTAAAGTTTTTGAATATGAGTGGTTTGCAGATGTAGCGGACTTCGGTGACTGGGCCTGTGTGGCGGCGGTAGAACGTCTCCCTGCCCTTCACTATACTGTGGATTTTATTTGCTTATCATTTGGGATCATGGGTTTAATTGTGGAACTTTTAAACTATTAGAGGGTCACTGATGAACCCTAAATGACAGAAACTAGCTAGTCTGGCCCAGGAAATATGCACACTCTAGTTGCAGTTCTTTGGTGCAGTCTTTGCTTCCAAAGGATACCCTTTTAAGAACATATTTGGGAGTGAAGGATTTTTATGACATCCTGTCCATTCAGGTGTGGCTGCCTTACTGATACAATAGAGCAAACTATGTGTATGGGGCTCACTAGATGGCATTTGGGACACTGAACAATACTCCCGATTTACCAGAATTTAGTTAAGCTGACATTGGACCCCATGCTGAGTTTCACAGCAGTAATATTACCAGTGAGTCACCAGTGGCACTCACTCTTACATTTTCTCATATGAGATAAAAATGCTCTCTGGCCAGTACAGCTCACTCTCAATTAATAAAATTTCAAATGAAGATTCAAAACACTAGAAGTCGTACAATTAAAACCATTTTGAAATCGAAAGTTTTCATAAGTGAAAATGAATTCTTGCATACTTGAACATCAAATACTGCAATAGCCAGAAACGAATACTTTAGGCAATTAACCCTCTTGTTTGTTCACACCCATAGTGTCTTGAAGAAATGATGAATATGACTGTACCCAAGAAATGGGTAAGGTGATTCATCAAACCCTTCTATTCTTAAGGGGCAAGAACTGTATTTTGGCAGCCATTTTGAAAAATGATGGCCATATTTATACCTCAAATCAACTTGAAATCTTTTTCTACATCAGTTTAAGTTTCAAGTAGTAGTAACAGTATTTTTGCCTAGTTATAATTTGAAAATTGGGCGTTTAAATTTGTCTAGATATTGTTAGAGTATGATTCCTATTATGATTTGGCGGTCATCTTGAAAAATGGTCGCCATCTTGAAATTTAAGGTGGCTAACGGTCTTATTTGAAAGAGAGACATTATATTTGAGTATTTCTGCCAGGTTTGTGTAACTAAAATAGTCTTCAAGAAGATAAGTACTTGATGGAATTGCGCTGTACTAATTCATATGGTCACAACAAGGAACCGCCAACCAGCCCACTCCCCCCACCCCCCCCCCAAAAAAAAATAAAAAGAAGCGAAAAAGTTCGGTGCTTATCGCATGATCGTGCAGAAAAGGATGGATCCGGCAAGACGGCACATTTGTGCACTCTTACCAGAGCCTTTGAAAATTTCTCTAAAAAGATGGGATGTAGATTAAGGCTCAGCCAAATTTTTATAGGCCAGTTCAAGAAAGTTTGGTATTAAATCCCACAGTACGTTCGCTCAGTCTCGCCAGAGCCTTTGCAAATCATACTAAAAAGAAGATATGTAGATGAAGGCTCAGGCAAAAATGTATAGGCCAGTTCAAGAAAGCTTGGTATAAATCGCATATGCGAACAGCGAATCCCTAAAAAAAGAAGGGATGTAGATGAAGGCTCAGGCCATAATTGTAGGGCCAGGCCATGAAACATATTACATATGCGAGCAGCAAATGATCTGGCAAGCCTGAACATTTGCGCAGTCTCGCCAGAGCCTTCGCTGATTGCACTAAAACAATGGATGTAAATGTAGAATCAGGCCAAGTTGGTTATACCAGTTCATGTGATTAAGGTCCACATCACATATTTGAGCAGCGAAAGACCATACGAGCCTGCACATTGGCGCAGTCTCGCCAGAGCCTTCGCTGATTGCAATAAAAAGAAGGGATGTAGATGACGGCTCAGACCAAATTATTTATACCAGTTCATGTGATGTAGGTACTTGTCGCAAATGCGAGCAGCCAATGATCAGGCGAGCCTGTACATTCGAATAGTCTCGCCATATAATGTTTGAAAGTTTATCTTCCTGTGAGTGACAAGGTCTGTTATCCATCTTCGAGAAAAGTGAAAAAAACCTGCATTGACGACCTCGGTTTCTCAACATATGCACAAAAGAAAATCGGAAATCAGACCAGCGTCCTTTGTTACCATGGTAGTCGGCTCTATTCACTTTGACAAAAATAGTCCACACAAAGATGAAGCTGCTTTCAACAACATGATAAACATGCATCATTGTATAGTCCTATGCAAGTTCAAACTCCAATAGAGCACTCATTTACCGAATAGAGGACACAGAAACTGTGAATTTCAAAATGTTTCAAGGTACTATTTTCGTGGGCTACCAAAATAGGAATTTCCTTTTACAAAATGTATGCGCCAAACTCCCCAACGGTAGAAACATTCCTTTCAGTCAAAAATGACATCGATGCAGCAAAAAGACGCCAAAAGGACGCCAAAATAACGCTACATCGACGTTCTTTCTTCCTTGCTGTTTCTATCAAGTAATACTAATAATTTGATAGGGATAAATTCTACTACAACGATGCACAGGCTTGGCAGAGCATTTGCTGTTTCCCTTTTGCAGTCAAGCATCTGGCACGCTGTCCTCTATAGTCTACAAGAAGATAAGTACTTGGTGGAGTTGCGCTCTACTAAGTCATATGGTCACAACAAGGAACCTTGTTGGACACTTTAGACTATTACATTTAACCCTAAAAGCGCCAAGAAACATGCATCTGAAAATATCGTCTGCTGAAGTCGTCTGCTGCAAATAATTGCCTAACATTACTGACGAATATAAGCATAGAAGCAAACAGTGTAGACCCAGATCAGACTGCTCCTATATTCTGATCTGGGTCCAAACTGTTTGTGATAGAGGCTTTTAAACATTTCAGCAGACAAGATGAAACGACTTTTGTTGTGATTGGCGCTTCATGGGTTAAGTATAAAAAAACATAAAGGAAAGACTCATTAAAAATAAAAGGAATATTGTCTCTATTACGCACTTTTCTAAAGACACTTGTATCGTATATTATCTGAACCATACACTCTTTTCGTGTTTCTTTTAAGGATGCGCGGATCCAGGAATTTCTGTCAGGGGGGTCCAGGCCTGGCGGCAAGAAAAGAGCTTGGACATCATTATTTTGTCCTCAGCTTATTTTACAGTTTCAGAGGGGGTCCAATGGTTTTATTGCAGAGAAAACTATACTTTCTCAAGGAACCAGAGGGGCGTCCAACATATTCTTAGGGGTGGGATCCAACTTATTCCAGTGGGGGTGTGCAAATGCTAATTTCTATAGAAACCAACATAACTTGTGAATTTCCAGGGGAGGGGGTGGTCGCGACCCCCTATCCACCTCTGGATCCGCACATGATAAGTTATCAGTATATAAATGTACCAATTCTGTACGATGCACTATAAAGCTTAAAACTGCCCTTCATGAGATTGTAAATGTCAAAATCAAAGTTTGAAAGTCACATTCTGATCTGGATGTAAGATTCACTTTTGATATATATAGAGAGGAGTAATGATGAATTGTCGCCCCCTCCTAATTTTTCATCTCCTGTTGCAGTATATCTGGTAGTAACCCTGAAGTGGAAACCACCCAGGGAGTACCACTATCCCCTTTGCCCTTGGACCACCAACCAGCCCACCGCCCCCCCCCCCTCCCAAAAAAAATAAATAAATAAAAAGAAGCGAAAAAAAAGTCAAGACAAACAAAAGAACCAAGGGGAAAATAGGGGAAAAAAATAACCAAAAAAAAGGAACTATCTTTGTGAATCTTCCATCGGAAGATCCACTTGTTGAGAGCCTTCTTAGCTAAAAGGCTCGTAAGGCGTGGCCTACAGCAACAATACTTTATGAGAATTTCAATTTCAGTGAAAATTAAGTATGCCAGAAACATTAAATAAGAGGTGTTTGTGTTTGTAATTTTCATAATGAATATAGCGATCTATTATAATTGCTTTAAAGAATTGTAAACCGATATGAAATACATCATGAAACCTGAACATTGTGAAATTTCTTTGGGCCAAATTGGTTAAATTGCTTTGGTTTTGCTAAATTATGGATTAATTGCTTAAACACCAAGAGTGATGTCCCTTTAAACATATTTTTACACAAATGACTTACTTAAAGAAATGTTAATCCTTTACAATAATAGGCCCAGATAGCTCAGGGGTTAAACAGCCTTTCTCCTGACCTTACTAAAAAAGCCAACTGCAACTCTGGGATGTCTAAGCTATGAGTTCGAATCCCACAAACTCCAGATAGCCCAAAATATATATTTTTTAATTTTTTTTCTTTTTTTTATTTAATTATGTAACAGTTTTTTTTCGTTATTATCAAACGCCAAAGAAAAATATATGTAGATGAAAGCTCAGGCCAAACTGTAAGGGCCAGTTCATGAGAGTTTAGTACCTATTGCATATGCGAACAACAAAGGGTCAGATGAGCCTGCACATTCGTGCAATATCTCAACAACCTTTGCTGTTCGTGCTGAAACTGAAGCGAAGTAGATGAAGGTTCAGGCCCAACTTTGTCCTTTTTAAGGCTGTGGTTCTGTTGTTGTGGATTCATTATTTAATGTTCCCCCATTGAATTGTGAGGGCTCCGTGTTTGGTCCTTGTTTTGTTATGTGTTACTGAGTGTTCTTTCTTGTTTTGCAATCATCTTGTCGAGGAAGAGAGAGCATGAATCCTTGCTTTCACTGTCTTTCTACGATTAGTGTTCTATGGCTGTTCCTCACGGTGACATGGGTTAGTCTGAGGTGTGTAATTGTGGTACTTCCTGATCATATTCGCTTCCTTTTATCAGTCAATTCATCTGAGTTCGGTGCTTATCGCATGATTGTGCAGAAAAGGATGGATCAGGCAAGACGGCACATTTGTGCACTCTTACCAGAGCCTTTGAAAATTTCTCTAAAAAGATGGGATGTAGATTAAGGCTCAGCCAAATTTTTATAGGCCAGTTCAAGAAAGTTTGGTATTAAATCCCACAGTACATTCGCTCAGTCTCGCCAGAGCCTTTGCAAATCATACTAAAAAGAAGATATGTAGATGAAGGCTCAGGCAAAAATGTATAGGCCTTTTTAAGAAAGCTTGGTATAAATCGCATATGCGAACAGCGAATCCCTAAAAAAAGAAGGGATGTAGATGAAGGCTCAGGCCATAATTGTAGGGCCAGGCCATGAAACATATCACATATGCGAGCAGCAAATGATCTGGCAAGCCTGAACATTTGCGCAGTCTCGCCAGAGCCTTCGCTGATTGCACTAAAACAATGGATGTAAATGTAGAATCAGGCCAAGTTGGTTATACCAGTTCATGTGATTAAGGTCCACATCACATATTTGAGCAGCGAAAGACCATACGAGCCTGCACATTGGCGCAGTCTCGCCAGAGCCTTCGCTGATTGCAATAAAAAGAAGGGATGTAGATGACGGCTCAGACCAAATTATTTATACCAGTTCATGTGATGTAGGTACTTGTCGCAAATGCGAGCAGCCAACGATCAGGCGAGCCTGTACATTCGAATAGTCTCGCCATATAATGTTTGAAAGTTTATCTTCCTGTGAGTGACAAGGTCTGTTATCCATCTTCGAGAAAAGTGAAAAAAACCTGCATTGACGACCTCGGTTTCTCAACATATGCACAAAAGAAAATCGGAAATCAGACCAGCGTCCTTTGTTACCATGGTAGTCGGCTCTATTCACTTTGACAAAAATAGTCCACACAAAGATGAAGCTGCTTTCAACAACATGATAAACATGCATCCTTGTATAGTCCTATGCAAGTTCAAACTCCAATAGAGCACTCATTTACCGAATAGAGGACACAGAAACTGTGAATTTCAAAATGTTTCAAGGTACTATTTTCGTGGGCTACCAAAATAGGAATTTCCTTTTACAAAATGTATGCGCCAAACTCCCCAACGGTAGAAACATTCCTTTCAGTCAAAAATGACATCGATGCAGCAAAAAGACGCCAAAAGGACGCCAAAATAACGCTACATCGACGTTCTTCCTTCCTTGCTGTTTCTATCAAGTAATACTAATAATTTGATAGGAATAAATTCTACTACAACGATGCACAGGCTTGGCAGAGCATTTGCTGTTTCCCTTTTGCAGTCAAGCATCTGGCACGCTGTCCTCTATAGTCTACAAGAAGATAAGTACTTGGTGGAATTGCGCTCTACTAATTCATATGGTCACAACAAGGAACCTTGTTGAACACTTTAGACTATTACATTTAACCCTGAAAGCGCCAAGAAAAATGCATCTGAAAATATCGTCTGCTGAAGTCGTCTGCTGCAAATAATTGCCTAAAATTACTGACGAATATAAGCATAGAAGCAAACAGTGTAGACCCAGATCAGACTGCTCCTATATTCTGATCTGGGTCCAAACTGTTTGTGATAGAGGCTTTTAAACATTTCAGCAGACAAGATGAAACGACTTTTGTTGTGATTGGCGCTTCATGGGTTAAGTATAAAAAAACATAAAGGAAAGACTCATTAAAAATAAAAGGAATATTGTCTCTATTACGCACTTTTCTAAAGACACTTGTATCGTATATTATCTGAACCATACACTCTTTTCATGTTTCTTTTAAGGATGCGTGGATCCAGGAATTTCTGTCAGGGAGGTCCAGGCCTGGTGGCGAGAAAAGAGCTTGGACATCATTATTTTGTCCTCAGCTTATTTTACAGTTTCAGAGGGGGTCCAATGGTTTTATTGCAGAGAAAACTATACTTTCTCAAGGAACCAGAGGGGCGTCCAACATATTCTTAGGGGTGGGATCCAACTTATTCCAGTGGGGGTGTGTAAATGCTAATTTCTATAGAAACCAACATAACTTGTGAATTTCCAGGGGAGGGGGTGGTCGCGACCCCCTATCCACCTCTGGATCCGCACATGATAAGTAATCAGTATATAAATGTACCAATTCTGTACAATGCACTATAAAGCTTAAAACTGCCCTTCATGAGATTGTAAATGTCAAAATCAAAGTTTGAAAGTCACATTCTGATCTGGATGTAAGATTCACTTTTGATATATATAGAGAGGAGTAATGATGAATTGTCGCCCCCTCCTAATTTTTCATCTCCTGTTGCAGTATATCTGGTAGTAACCCTGAAGTGGAAACCACCCAGGGAGTACCACTATCCCCTTTGCCCTTGGACCGCCAACCAGCCCACCGCCCCGCCCCCCCCCCCCAAAAAAAAAAATAAATAAATAAAAAGAAGCGAAAAAAAAGTCAAGACAAAGAAAAGAACCAAGGGAAAAATAGGGGAAAAAAATAACAAAAAAAAAGGAACTATCTTTGTGAATCTTCCATCGGAAGATCCACTTGTTGAGAGCCTTCTTAGCTAAAAGGCTCGTAAGGCGTGGCCTACAGCAACATTACATTATGAGAATTTCAATTTCAGTGAAAATTAAGTATGCCAGAAACATTAAATAAGAGGTGTTTGTGTTTGTAATTTTCATAATGAATATAGCGATCTATTATAATTGCTTTAAAGAATTGTAAACCGATATGAAATACATCATGAAACCTGAACGTTGTGAAATTTCTTTGGGCCAAATTGGTTAAATTGCTTTGGTTTTGCTAAATTATGGATTAATTGCTTAAACACCAAGAGTGATGTCCCTTTAAACATATTTTTACACAAATGACTTACTTAAAGAAATGTTAATCCTTTACAATAATAGGCCCAGATAGCTCAGGGGTTAAATAGCCTTTCTCCTGACCTTACTAAAAAAGCCAACTGCAACTCTGGGATGTCTAAGCTATGAGTTCGAATCCCACAAACTCCAGATAGCCCAAAATATATATTTTTTAATTTTTTTACTTTTTTTTATTTAATTATGTAACAGTTTTTTTTCGTTATTTTCAAACGCCAAAGAAAAATATATGTAGATGAAAGCTCAGGCCAAACTGTAAGGGCCAGTTCATGAGAGTTTAGTACCTATTGCATATGCGAACAACGAAGGGTCAGATGAGCCTGCACATTCGTGCAATATCTCAACAACCTTTGCTGTTCGTGCTGAAACTGAAGCGAAGTAGATGAAGGTTCAGGCCCAACTTTGTCCTTTTTAAGGCTGTGGTTCTGTTGTTGTGGATTCATTATTTAATGTTCCCCCATTGAATTGTGAGGGCTCCGTGTTTGGTCCTTGTTTTGTTATGCGTTACTGAGTGTTCTTTTTGTTTTGCAATCATCTTGTCGAGGAAGAGAGAGCATGAATCCTTGCTTTCACTGTCTTTCTACGATTAGTGTTCTATGGCTGTTCCTCACGGTGACATGGGTTAGTCTGAGGTGTGTAATTGTGGTACTTCCTGATCATATTCGCTTCCTTTTATCAGTCAATTCATCTGAGTTCGGTGCTTATCGCATGATTGTGCAGAAAAGGATGGATCAGGCAAGACGGCACATTTGTGCACTCTTACCAGAGCCTTTGAAAATTTCTCTAAAAAGATGGGATGTAGATAAAGGCTCAGCCAAATTTTTATAGGCCAGTTCAAGAAAGTTTGGTATTAAATCCCACAGTACATTCGCTCAGTCTCGCCAGAGCCTTTGCAAATCATACTAAAAAGAAGATATGTAGATGAAGGCTCAGTCAAAAATGTATAGGCCAGTTCAAGAAAGCTTGGTATAAATCGCATATGCGAACAGCGAATCCCTAAAAAAAGAAGGGATGTAGATGAAGGCTCAGGCCATAATTGTAGGGCCAGGCCATGAAACATATCACATATGCGAGCAGCAAATGATCTGGCAAGCCTGAACATTTGCGCAGTCTCGCCAGAGCCTTCGCTGATTGCACTTAAACAATGGATGTAAATGTAGAATCAGGCCAAGTTGGTTATACCAGTTCATGTGATTAAGGTCCTCATCACATATTTGAGCAGCGAAAGACCATACGAGCCTGCACATTGGCGCAGTCTCGCCAGAGCCTTCGCTGATTGCAATAAAAAGAAGGGACGTAGATGACGGCTCAGACCAAATTATTTATACCAGTTCATGTGATGTAGGAACTTGTCGCAAATGCGAGCAGCCAATGATCAGGCGAGCCTGTACATTCGAATAGTCTCGCCATATAATGTTTGAAAGTTTATCTTCCTGTGAGTGACAAGGTCTGTTATCCATCTTCGAGAAAAGTGAAAAAAACCTGCATTGACGACCTCGGTTTCTCAACATATGCACAAAAGAAAATCGGAAATCAGACCAGCGTCCTTTGTTACCATGGTAGTCGGCTCTATTCACTTTGACAAAAATAGTCCACACAAAGATGAAGCTGCTTTCAACAACATGATAAACATGCATCATTGTATAGTCCTATGCAAGTTCAAACTCCAATAGAGCACTCATTTACCGAATAGAGGACACAGAAACTGTGAATTTCAAAATGTTTCAAGGTACTATTTTCGTGGGCTACCAAAATAGGAATTTCCTTTTACAAAATGTATGCGCCAAACTCCCCAACGGTAGAAACATTCCTTTCAGTCAAAAATGACATCGATGCAGCAAAAAGACGCCAAAAGGACGCCAAAATAACGCTACATCGACGTTCTTCCTTCCTTGCTGTTTCTATCAAGTAATACTAATAATTTGATAGGAATAAATTCTACTACAACGATGCACAGGCTTGGCAGAGCATTTGCTGTTTCCCTTTTGCAGTCAAGCATCTGGCACGCTGTCCTCTATAGTCTACAAGAAGATAAGTACTTGGTGGAATTGCGCTCTACTAATTCATATGGTCACAACAAGGAACCTTGTTGAACACTTTAGACTATTACATTTAACCCTGAAAGCGCCAAGAAAAATGCATCTGAAAATATCGTCTGCTGAAGTCGTCTGCTGCAAATAATTGCCTAAAATTACTGACGAATATAAGCATAGAAGCAAACAGTGTAGACCCAGATCAGACTGCTCCTATAGTCTGATCTGGGTCCAAACTGTTTGTGATAGAGGCTTTTAAACATTTCAGCAGACAAGATGAAACGACTTTTGTTGTGATTGGCGCTTCATGGGTTAATTATAAAAAAAAACATAAAGGAAAGACTCATTAAAAATAAAAGGAATATTGTCTCTATTACGCACTTTTCTAAAGACGCTTGTATCGTAGATTATCTGAACCATACACTCTTTTCATGTTTCTTTTAAGGATGCGTGGATCCCGGAATTTCTGTCAGGGAGGTCCAGGCCTGGTGGCGAGAAAAGAGCTTGGACATCATTATTTTGTCCTCAGCTTATTTTACAGTTTCAGAGGGGGTCCAATGGTTTTATTGCAGAGAAAACTATACTTTCTCAAGGAACCAGAGGGGCGTCCAACATATTCTTAGGGGTGGGGTCCAACTTATTCCAGTGGGGGTGTGCAAATGCTAATTTCTATAGAAACCAACTTAACTTGTGAATTTCCAGGGGAGGGGGTGGTGGCGACCCCCTATCCACCTCTGGATCCGCACATGATAAGTTATCAGTATATAAATGTACCAATTTTGTACGATGCACTATAAAGCTTAAAACTGCCCTTCATGAGATTGTAAATGTCAAAATCAAAGTTTGAAAGTCACATTCTGATCTGGATGTAAGATTCACTTTTGATATATATAGAGAAGAGTAATGATGAATTGTCGCTCCCCCCCCCCCCTAATTTTTCATCTCCTGTTGCAGTATATCTGGTAGTAACCCTGAAGTGGAAACCACCCAGGGAGTACCACTATCCCCTTTGCCCTTGGACCGCCAACCAGCCCACCCCCCCCCCCCCCAAAAAAAAAAAATAAAAATAAAAAGAAGCGAAAAAAAAAGTCAAGACAAACAAAGAACCAAGGGGGAGATAGGGGAAAAAAATAACAAAAAAAAAGGAACTATCTTTGTGAATCTTCCATCGGAAGATCCACTTGTTGAGAGCCTTCTTAGGGAAAAGGCTCGTAAGGCGTGGCCTACAGCAACAATACATTATGAGAATTTCAATTTCAGTGAAAATTAAGTATGCCAGAAACATTAAATAAGAGGTGTTTGTGTTTGTAATTTTCATAATGAATATAGCGATCTATTATAATTGCTTTAAAAAATTGTAAACCGATATGAAATACATCATGAAACCTGAACGTTGTGAAATTTCTTTGGGCCAAATTGGTTAAATTGCTTTGGTTTTGCTAAATTATGGATTAATTGCTTAAACACCAAGAGTGACATCACCTTAAACATTTTTTTACACAAATGACTTACTTAAAGAAATGTTAATCCTTTACAATAATAGGCCCAGATAGCTCAGGGGTTAAATAGCCTTTCTCCTGACCTTACTCAAAAAGCCAACTGCAACTCTGGGATGTCTAAGCTATGAGTTCGAATCCCACAAACTCCAGATAGCCCAAAATATATTTTTTTTATTTTTTTTTTTACTTTTTTTTTATTTAATTATGTAACAGTTTTTTTTTCGTTATTATCACACGCCAAAGAAAAATATATGTAGATGAAAGCTCAGGCCAAACGGTAAGGGCCAGTTCATGAGAGTTTAGTACCTATTGCATATGCGAACAACGAAGGGTCAGATGAGCCTGCACATTCGTGCAATATCTCAACAACCTTTGCTGTTCGTGCTGAAAATGAAGCGAAGTAGATGAAGGTTCAGGCCCAACTTTGTCCTTTTTAAGGCTGTGGTTCTGTTGTTGTGGATTCATTATTTAATGTTCCCCCATTGAATTGTGAGGGCTCCGTGTTTGGTCCTTGTTTTGTTATGCGTTACTGAGTGTTCTTTCTTGTTTTTCAATCATCTTGTCGAGGAAGAGAGAGCATGAATCCTTGCTTTCACTGTCTTTCTACGATTAGTGTTCTATGGCTGTTCCTCACGGTGACATGGGTTAGTCTGAGGTGTGTAATTGTGGTACTTCCTGATCATATTCGCTTCCTTTTTATCAGTCAATTCATCTGAGTTAGGTGCTTAACGCATGATTGTGCAGAAAAGGATGGATCAGGCAAGACGGCACATTTGTGCACTCTTACCAGAGCCTTTGAAAATTGCTCTAAAAAGATGGGATGTAGATTAAGGCTCAGCCAAATTTTTATAGGCCAGTTCAAGAAAGTTTGGTATTAAATCCCACAGTATATTCGCTCAGTCTCGCCAGAGCCTTTGCAAATCATACTAAAAAGAAGATATGTAGATGAAGGCTCAGGCAAAAATGTATAGGCCAGTTCAAGAAAGCTTGGTATAAATCGCATATGCGAACAGCGAATCCCTAAAAAAAGAAGGGATGTAGATGAAGGCTCAGGCCATTATTGTAGGGCCAGGCAATGAAACATATCACATATGCGAGCAGCAAATGATCTGGCAAGCCTGAACATTTGCGCAGTCTCGCCAGAGCCTTCGCTGATTGCACTAAAACAAGGGATGTAAATGTAGAATCAGGCCAAGTTGGTTATACCAGTTCATGTGATCAAGGTCCTCATCACATATTTGAGCAGCGAAAGACCATACCAGCCTGCACATTGGCGCAGTCTCACCAGAGCCTTCGCTGATTGCAATAAAAAGAAGGGATGTAGATGACGGCTCAGACCAAATTATTTATACCAGTTCATGTGATGTAGGTACTTGTCGCAAATGCGAGCAGCCAATGATCAGGCGAGCCTGTACATTCGAATAGTCTCGCCATATAATGTTTGAAAGTTTATCTTCCTGTGAGTGACAAGGTCTGTTATCCATCTTCGAGAAAAGTGAAGAAAACCTGCATTGACAACCTCGGTTTCTCAACATATGCACAAAAGAAAATTGGAAATCAGACCAGCGTCATTTGTTACCATGGTAGTCGGCTCTATTCACTTTGACAAAAAAAGTCCACACAAAGATGAAGCTGCTTTCAACAACATGATAAACATGCATCATTGTATAGTCCTATGCAAGTTCAAACTCCAATAGAGCACTCATTTACCGAATAGAGGGCACAGAAACTGTGAATTTCAAAATGTTTCAAGGTACTATTTTCGTGGGCTACCAAAATAGGAATTTCCTTTTACAAAATGTATGCGCCAAACTCCCCAACGGTAGAAACATTCCTTCCAGTCAAAAATGACATCGATGCAGCAGAAAGACGCCCAAAGGACGCCTAAATAACCCTACATCGACGTTCTTTCTTCCTTGCTGTTTCTATCAAGTAATACTAATAATTTGATAGGGATAAATTCTACTCCAACGATGCACAGGCTTGGCAGAGCATTTGCTGTTTCCCTTTTGCAGTCAAGCATCTGGCACGCTGTCCTCTATAGTCTACAAGAAGATAAGTACTTGGTGGAATTGCGCTGTACTAATTCATATGGTCACAACAAGGAACCTTGTTGAACACTTTAGACTATTACATTTAACCCTTAAAGCGCCAAGAAAAATGCATCTGAAAATATCGTCTGCTGAAGTCGTCTGCTGCAAATAATTGCCTAACATTACTGACGAATATAAGCATAGAAGCAAACAGTGTAGACCCAGATCAGACTGCTCCTATAGTCTGATCTGGGTCCACACTGTTTGTGATAGAGGCTTTTAAACATTTCAGCAGACAAGAGGAAACGACTTTTGTTGTGATTGGCGCTTCATGGGTTAATTATAAAAATACATAAAGGAAAGACTCATTAAAAATAAAAGGAATATTGTCTCTATTACGCACTTTTCTAATGACGCTTGTATCGTATATCATCTGAACCATACACTCTTTTCATGTTTCTTTTAAGGATGCGTGGATCCCGGAATTTCTGTCAGGGAGGTCCAGGCCTGGTGGCGAGAAAAGAGCTTGGACATCATTATTTTGTCCTCAGCTTATTTTACAGTTTCAGAGGGGGTCCAATGGTTTTATTGCAGAGAAAACTATACTTTCTCAAGGAACCAGAGGGGCGTCCAACATATTCTTAGGGGTGGGGTCCAACTTATTCCAGTGGGGGTGTGCAAATGCTAATTTCTATAGAAACCAACATAACTTGTGAATTTCCAGGGGAGGGGGTGGTCGCGACCCCCTATCCACCTCTGGATCCGCACATGATAAGTTATCAGTATACAAATGTACCAATTCTGTACGATGCACTATAAAGCTTAAAACTGCCCTTCATGAGATTGTAAATGTCAAAATCAAAGTTTGAAAGTCACATTCTGATCTGGATGTAAGATTCACTTTTGATATATATAGAGAAGAGTAATGATGAATTGTCGCCCCCCCCCCCACTAATTTTTCATCTCCTGTTGCAGTATATCTGGTAGTAACACTGAAGTTGAAACCACCCAGGGAGTACCACTATCCCCTTTGCCCTTAGACCGCCAACCAGCCCACCCCCCCCCCCCCCCCAAAAAAAAAAAAAAAAAAAATATATATATATATATAAATAAAAAGAAGCGAAAAAAAAGTCAAGAAAAACAAAAGAACCAAGGGGAAAATAGGGGAAAAAATAACAAAAAAAGGGCACTATCTTTGTGAATCTTCCATCGGAAGATCCACTTGTTGAGAGCCCTCTTAGGGAAAAGGCTCGTAAGGCGTGGCCTACAGCAACAATACATTATGAGAATTTCAATTTCAGTGAAAATTAAGTATGCCAGAAACATTAAAAAAGAGGTGTTTGTGTTTGTCATTTTCGTAATGAATATAGCAATCTATTATAATTGCTTTAAAAAATTGTAAACCGATATGAAATACATCATGAAACCTGAACATTGTGAAATTTTTTTGGGCCAAATTGGTTAAATTGCTTTGGTTTTGCTCAATTATGGATTAATTGCTTAACACCAAGAGTGATGTCCCTTTAAACATATTTTTACACAAATGACTTACTTAAAGAAATGTTAATCCTTTACAATAATAGGCCCAGATAGCTCAGGGGTTAAATAGCCTTTCTCCTGACCTTACTCAAAAAGCCAACTGCAACTCTGGGATGTCTAAGCTATGAGTTCGAATCCCACAAACTCCAGATAGCCCAAAATAT
The DNA here is from genome assembly GCA_964019695.1 of Loripinus fragilis. Lineage (NCBI taxonomy): Eukaryota > Metazoa > Mollusca > Bivalvia > Lucinida > Lucinidae > Loripinus > Loripinus fragilis. The sequence goes on from OZ026519.1 coordinate 79,526,440, forward strand.
ATATTTTTTATTTTTTTTTTTACTTTTTTTTTATTTAATTATGTAGCAGGTTTTTTTTCGTTATTATCACACGCCAAAGAAAAATATATGTAGATGAAAGCTCAGGCCAAACTGTAAGGGCCAGTTCATGAGAGTTTAGTACCTATTGCATATGCGAACAACGAAGGGTCAGATGAGCCTGCACATTCGTGCAATATCACAACAACCTTTGCTGTTCGTGCTGAAAATGAAGCGAAGTAGATGAAGTTTCAGACCCAACTTTGTCCTTTTTAAGGCTGTGGTTTTGTTGTTGTGGATTCATTATTTAATGTTCCCCCATTGAATTGTGAGGGCTCCGTGTTTGGTCCTTGTTTTGTTATGCGTTACTGAGTGTTCTTTGTTGTTTTGCAATCATCTTGTCGAGGAAGAGAGAGCATGAATCCTTGCTTTCACTGTCTTTCTACGATTAGTGTTCTATGGCCGTTCCTCACGGTGACATGGGTTAGTCTGAGGTGTGTAATTGTGGTACTTCCTGATCATATTCGCTTCCTTTTTATCAGTCAATTCATCTGAGTTCTGTGCTTATCGCATGATCGTGCAGAAAAGGATGGATCAGGCAAGACGGCACATTTGTGCACTCTTACCAGAGCCTTTGAAAATTGCTCTAAAAAGATGGGATGTAGATTAAGGCTCAGCCAAATTTTTATAGGCCAGTTCAAGAAAGTTTGGTATTAAATCCCACAGTACATTCGCTCAGTCTCGCCAGAGCCTTTGCAAATCATACTAAAAAGAAGATATGTAGATGAAGGCTCAGGCAAAAATGTATAGGCCAGTTCAAGAAAGCTTGGTATAAATCGCATATGCGAACAGCGAATCCCTAAAAAAAGAAGGGATGTAGATGAAGGCTCAGGCCATAATTGTAGGGCCAGGCCATGAAACATATCACATATGCAAGCAGCAAATGATCTGGCAAGCCTGAACATTTGCGCAGTCTCGCCAGAGCCTTCGCTGATTGCACTAAAACAAGGGATGTAAATGTAGAATCAGGCCAAGTTGGTTATACCAGTTCATGTGATTAAGGTCCTCATCACATATTTGAGCAGCGAAAGACCATACGAGCCTGCACATTGGCGCAGTCTCGCCAGAGCCTTCGCTGATTGCAATAAAAAGAAGGGATGTAGATGACGGCTCAGACCAAATTATTTATACCAGTTCATGTGATGTAGGTACTTGTCGCAAATGCGAGCAGCCAATGATCAGGCGAGCCTGTACATTCGAATAGTCTCGCCATATAATGTTTGAAAGTTTATCTTCCTGTGAGTGACAAGGTCTGTTATCCATCTTCGAGAAAAGTGAAAAAAAACCTGCATTGACGACCTCGGTTTCTCAACATATGCACAAAAGAAAATCGGAAATCAGACCAGCGTCATTTTTTACCATGGTAGTCGGCTCTATTCACTTTGACTAAAATAGTCCACACAAAAATGAAGCTGCTTTCAACAACATGATAAACATGCATCATTGTATAGTCCTATGCAAGTTCAAACTCCAATAGAGCACTCATTTACCGAATAGAGGGCAGAGAAACTGTGAATTTCAAAATGTTTCAAGGTATATTTTCGTGGGCTACCAAAATAGGAATTTCCTTTTACAAAATGTATGCGCCAAACTCCCCAACGGTAGAAACATTCCTTCCAGTCAAAAATGACATCGATGCAGCAGAAAGACGCCCAAAGGACGCCTAAATAACCCTACATCGACGTTCTTTCTTCCTTGCTGTTTCTATCAAGTAATACTAATAATTTGATAGGGATAAATTCTACTCCAACGATGCACAGGCTTGGCAGAGCATTTGCTGTTTCCCTTTTGCAGTCAAGCATCTGGCACGCTGTCCTCTATAGTCTACAAGAAGATAAGTACTTGGTGGAATTGCGCTCTACTAATTCATATGGTCACAACAAGGAACCTTGTTGAACACTTTAGACTATTACATTTAACCCTTAAAGCGCCAAGAAAAATGCATCTGAAAATATCGTCTGCTGAAGTCGTCTGCTGCAAATAATTGCCTAACATTACTGACGAATATAAGCATAGAAGCAAACAGTGTAGACCCAGATCAGACTGCTCCTATAGTCTGATCTTGGTCCACACTGTTTGTGATAGAGGCTTTTAAACATTTCAGCAGACAAGATGAAACGACTTTTGTTGTGATTGGCGCTTCATGGGTTAATTATAAAAAAAACATAAAGGAAAGACTCATTAAAAATAAAAGGAATATTGTCTCTATTACGCACTTTTCTAAAGACGCTTGTATCGTATATCATCTGAACCATACACTCTTTTCATGTTTCTTTTAAGGATGCGTGGATCCCGAAATTTCTGTCAGGGAGGTCCAGGCCTGGTGGCGAGAAAAGAGCTTGGACATCATTATTTTGTCCTCAGCTTATTTTACAGTTTCAGAGGGGGTCCAATGGTTTTATTGCAGAGAAAACTATACTTTCTCAAGGAACCAGAGGGGCGTCCAACATATTCTTAGGGGTGGGGTCCAACTTATTCCAGTGGGGGTGTGCAAATGCTAATTTCTATAGAAACCAACATAACTTGTGAATTTCCAGGGGAGGGGGTGGTCGCGACCCCCTATCCACCTCTGGATCCGCACATGATAAGTTATCAGTATATAAATGTACCAATTCTGTACGAAGCACTATAAAGCTTAAAACTGCCCTTCATGAGATTGTAAATGTCAAAATCAAAGTTTGAAAGTCACATTCTGATCTGGATGTAAGATTCACTTTTGATATATATAGAGAATAGTAATGCTGAATTGTCGCCCCCCCCCTCTATGTTCATCTCTCGTTGAATACTAGTATTATCTGGTAGTAACCCTGGAGTGGAAACCACCCTCAGACCACCAACCAACACCCCCCCCCCCAAAAAAAAAAGCAAAAAAAAGTCAAGATAAACAGAAGGACCGAGGGGGAAATAGGAAAAAAATAACAAAAAAAAGGAAACTATCTTTGTGAATGTTCCATCGGAAGATCCACTTGTTGAGAGCCTTCTTAGGCAAAAGGCTCGTAAGGAGTGGCCTACAGCAACAATACATAATGAGAATTCAAATTCAGTGAGAATTAAGTATGCCAGAAACATTAAATATGAGGTGTTAGCGTTTGTAATTTTCATAATGAATATAGCGATCTATTATATTTGCTTTAAAAAATTGTAGACCGATATGAAATACAGCATGCAACCTGAACATTGTGAAATTTCTTTGGGCCAAATTGGTTATATTGCTTTGGTTTTGCTAAATTATGGATTAATTGCTTAAACACCAAGAGTGATGTCCCTGTAAACATATTTTTACACAAATGACTTACTTAAAGGAATGTTAATCCTTTACAATAATAGGCCCAGATAGCTCAGGGGTTAAATGGCCTTTATCCTGACCTTTCTCCAAAAGCCGACTGCAGCTCTGGGATGTCTAAGCTATGAGTTCGAATCCCACAAACTCCAGATAGCCCAATTTTTTTTAATTTTTTTTTTATTTTGTTTAACTTTTTTTTATTTAATTAAGTAACAGTTTTGTTTCGTTATTATCGCACGCCAAAAAAAAAATATGTAGATGAAAGCTCAGGCCAAACTGTAAGGGCCAGTTCATGAGAGTTTGGTACCTATTGCATATGCGAGCGACGAAGGGTCAGATGAGCCTGCGTATTCGTGCAATATCATCACAGCCTTTGCTGTTTGTGCTGAAAAAGAAGCGATGTAGATGAAGGTTCAGGTCCAACTTTGTCCTTTGTAAGGCGGTGGCTCTGTTGTTGTAGATTCATTATTTAATGTTCCCCCATTGGATTGTGAGGGCTCCATGTTTAGTTCTTGTTTTTTTTATCCGTTACTGAGTGTTCTTTCTTGTTTTGCAATCATCTTGTCGAGGAAGAGAGAGCATGATTCCTTGCTTTCACCATCTTCCTACGATTAGTGTTCTGTGGCTGTTCCTCACAGTTCCATGGATTTGTCTGAGATGTGTAATTGTGGTACTTCCTGAACATACTCGCTTACTTTTTATAAGTCAATTCATCTGAGTTTGGTGCTTATCGCATAATCGTGCAGAAAAGGATCAGACGGCACATTTGCACACTCTCACCAGAGCCTTTGAAAATCGCACTAAAAAGACGGGATGTAGATTAAGGCTCAGCCAAATTTTTATAGGCCAGTTCAAGAAAATTTGGTATTAAATCCCATATATGAACAGCGAAGAATTAGTTTCGCCAGCACATTCGCTCAGTCTCGCCAGAGCCTTTGCAAAGTATCCTAAAAAGAAGATATGTAGATGAAGGCTCAGGCAAAAATGTATAAGCCAGTTCAAGAAGGTTTGGTTTCCATCGCATATGCGAACAGCGAATCCCTAAAAAAGAAGGGATGTAGATGAAGGCTCAGGCCATAATTGTAAGGCCAGGTCATGAAACATATCACATATGCGAGCAGTAAATGATCTGGCAAGCCTGGACATTTGCGCAGTCTCGCCAGAGCCCTTGCTGATTGCACTTAAACAAGGGATGTAAATGTAGAATCAGGCCAAGTTGTTTATACCAGTTCATGTGATTTAGGTCCTCATCACATATGTGAGCAGCGAAAGACCATACGAGCCTGCACATTGGCGCAGTCTCGCCAGAGCCTTCGCTGATTGCAATAAAAAAGAAGGGATGTAGATGACGGCTCAAACCAAATTATTTATACCAGTTCATGTGATGTAGGTACTTGTCGCAAATGCGAGCAGCCAATGATCAGGCGAGCCTGTAGATTCGAATAGTCTCGCCATATAATGTTTGAAAGTTTATCTTTCTGTTAGTGACAAGGTTTGCTATCCATCTTTGAGAAAAGTGAAAAAACCTGCATTGACGACCTCGGTTTCTAAACATATGCACAAAAGTAAATCGGAAATCAAACCAGCGTCATTTGTTACCATGGTAGTCGGCTCATATACTGTGACAAAATAGTCCACACAAAGATGAAGCTGCTTTCAACAACATGACAAACATGCATCAATTCATAGTCCTATGCTAGTTTAAACTCCAAAAGAGCACTCAATTACCGAATAGAGGGTCCAGAAACTGTGAATTTCAAAGTGTTTCAAGGTACTATTTTCGTGGGCTACCAAAATAGGAATTTCCTTTTACAAAATGTATGCGCCAAACTCCCCAAGGGTAGAAACATTCCTTTCAGTCAAAATTGACATCGATGCAGAAAAGACGCCGAAAGGACGCCCAAATAACGATACATCGACGTTCTTTCTTCCGTGCTGTTTCTATCAAGTAATACTAATAATTTATTAGGGATGAATTCTACTCCAACGATGCAAAGGCTTGGCAGAGCATTTGCTGTTTCCCTTTTGCAGTCAAGCATCTGGCACGCTGTCCTATATAATCTACGTGAAGATAAGTACTTGGTGGAATTGCGCTGTACTAATTCATATGATCACAACAAGGAACCTTGTTGAACACTTTAGACTATTACATTTAACCCTTAAAGCGCCAAGAAAAAATGCATCTGAAAATACCGTCTGCTGAAGTCGTCTGCTGCAAATAACTGCCTAACATTACTGACGAAAATAAGCATAGAAGCAAACAGTGTAGACCCAGATCAGACTGCTCCTTTAGTCTGATCTGGGTCCACACTGTTTGTGATAGAGGCTTTTAAACATTTCAGCAGACGAGAAAGTAGATGACTTTTGTTGTGATTGGCGCTTCAAGGGTTAATTATAAAAAACATAAAGGAAAGACTCATTAAAAGTAAAGGAATATTGTCTCTATTACGCACTTTCTAAAGGCGCTTATATTGTATATCACCTGGACCATTCACTCTTTTCATGTTTCTTTTAAGGATGCGCGGATCCAGGAATTTCTGTCAGGGGGGTCCAGGCCCAGCGGCGAGAAATGAGCTTGGACATCATTATTTTGTCCTCAGCTTATTTGCAGTTTCAGAGGGGGTTCAATGGTTTTATTGCATGGAAAACTATACTTTCTCAAGGATCCAGAGAGGTTGCAACATAGTCCAAGGGGTGGGGTCCAACTTATTCCAGTGGGGGTGTGCAAGTGCTAATTTCTATAGAAACCAACATAACTTGTGAATTTCCAGGGAAGGGGGTGGTCTCGACCCCCTATCCACCTCTGGATCCGCACATGATAAGTTATCAGTATATAAATGTACCAATTCTGTACGAAGCACTATAAAGCTTAAAGCTGCCCTTCATGAAATTGTAAATGTCAAAATCACAGTTTGAAAGTCACATTCTGATCTGGATGTAAGATTCACTCTTGTAATATTTAGAGAATAGTAATGCTGAATTGTCGCCCCCTCCCCTATGTTCATCTCCCGTTGAATACTAGTATTATCTGGTAGTAACCCTAAAGTGGAACCCACCCTCAGACCACCAACCAACCCCCCCCCCCCCCAAAAAAAAAAAAAAAAAAAAAAAGCCAAAAAAGTCAAGATAAACAGAAGGACCGAGGGGGAAATAGGAAAAAAAAACAAAAAAAAGGAAACTATCTTTGTGAATCTTCCATCGGAAGATCCACTTGTTGAGGGCCTTCTTAGGCAAAAGGCTCGTAAGGAGTGGCCTACAGCAACAATACATAATGAGAATTCAAATTCAGTGAGAATTAAGTATGCCAGAAACATTAAATATGAGGTGTTAGCGTTTGTAATTTTCATAATGAATATAGCGATCTATTATATTTGCTTTAAAAAATTGTAGACCGATATGAAATACAGCATGCAACCTGAACATTGTGAAATTTCTTTGGGCCAAATTGGTTATATTGCTTTGGTTTTGCTAAATTATGGATTAATTGCTTAAACACCAAGAGTGATGTCCCTGTAACACAAATGACTTACTTAAAGGAATGTTAATCCTTTACAATAATAGGCCCAGATAGCTCAGGGGTTAAATGGCCTTTATCCTGACCTTTCTCCAAAAGCCGACTGCAGCTCTGGGATGTCTAAGCTATGAGTTCGAATCCCACAAACTCCAGATAGCCCAATTTTTTTTTTTTATTTTTTTTTTTAACTTTTTTTTTATTTAATTAAGTAACAGTTTTGTTTCGTTATTATCGCACGCCAAAAAAAATATGTAGATGAAAGCTCAGGCCAAACTGTAAGAGCTAGTTCATGAGAGTTTGGTGCCTATTGCATATGCGAGCGACGAAGGGTCAGATGAGCCTGCGTATTCGTGCAATATCATCACAGCCTTTGCTGTTTGTGCTGAAAAGAAGCGATGTAGATGAAGGTTCAGGTCCAACTTTGTCCTTTGTAAGGCGATGGCTCTGTTGTTGTAGATTCATTATTTAATGTCCCCCCATTGGATTGTGAGGGCTCCGTGTTTGGTTTCTGTTTTTTTTATCCGTTACTGAGTGTTCTTTCTTGTTTTGCAATCATCTTGTCGAGGAAGAGAGAGCATGATTCCTTGCTTTCACCGTCTTCCTACGATTAGTGTTCTGTGGCTGTTCCTCACGGTTCCATGGATTTGTCTGAGATGTGTAATTGTTGTACTTCCTGAACATACTCGCTTACTTTTTATAAGTCAATTCATCTGAGTTTGGTGCTTATCCCATAATCGTGCAGAAAAGGATCAGACAAGACGGCACATTTGCACACTCTCACCAGAGCCTTTGAAAATCGCACTAAAAAGATGGGATGTAGATTAAGGCTCAGCCAAATTTTTATAGGCCAGTTCAAGAAAATTTGATATTAAATCCCATATACGAACAGCGAAGAATTAGTTTCGCCAGCACATTCGCTCAGTCTCGTCAGAGCCTTTGCAAATTATACTAAAAAGAAGATATGTAGATGAAGGCTCAGGCAAAAATGTATAGGCCAGTTCGAGAAGGTTTGGTTTTAATCACATATGCGAACAGCGAATCCCTAAAAAAGAAGGGATGTAGATGAAGGCTCAGGCCATAATTGTAAGGCCAGGTCATGAAACATATCACATATGCGAGCAGTAAATGATCTGGCAAGCCTGGAAATTTGCGCAGTCTCGCCAGAGCCCTTGCTGATTGCACTTAAACAAGGGATGTAAATGTAGAATCAGGCCAAGTTGTTTATACCAGTTCATGTGATTTAGGTCCTCATCACATATGTGAGCAGCGAAAGACCATACGAGCCTGCACATTGGCGCAGTCTCGCCAGAGCCTTCGCTGATTGCAATAAAAAGAAGGGATGTAGATGACGGCTCAGACCAAATTATTTATACCAGTTCATGTGATGTAGGTACTTGTCGCAAATGCGAGCAGCCAATGATCAGGCGAGCCTGTACATTCGAACAGTCTCGCCATATAATGTTTGAAAGTTTATCTTCCTGTGAGTGACAAGGTCTGCTATCCATCTTCGAGAAAAGTGAAAAAACCTGCATTGACAACCTCGGTTTCTCAACATATGCACAAAAGTAAATCGGAAATCAGACCAGCGTCATTTGTTACCATGGTAGTCGGCTCTATTTACTGTGACCAAATAGTCCACACAAAGATGAAGCTGCTTTCAACAACATGACAAACATGCATCAATGCATAGTCCTATGCTAGTTTAAACTCCAAAAGAGCACTCAATTACCGAATAGAGGGTCCAGAAACAGTGAATTTCAAAGTGTTTCAAGGTACTATTTTCGTGGGCTACCAAAATAGGAATTTCCTTTTACAAAATGTATGCGCCAAACTCCCCAAGGGTAGAAACATTCCTTTCAGTCAAAATTGACATCGATGCAGAAAAAGACGCCGAAAGGACGCCAAAATAACGATACATCGACGTTCTTTCTTCCTGGCTGTTTCTATCAAGTAATACTAATAATTTGATAGGGATAAATTCCAATCCAGCGATGCACAGGCTTGGCAGAGCATTTGCTGTTTCTCTTTTGCAGTCAAGCATCTGGCACGCTGTCCTATATAATCTACTAGAAGATAAGTACTTGGTGGAATTGCGCTGTACTAATTCATATGATCACAACAAGGAACCTTCTTGAACACTTTAGACTATTACATTTAACCCTTAAAGCGCCAAGAAAAAATGCATCTGAAAATATCGTCTGCTGAAGTCGTCTGCTGCAAATAACTGCCTAACATTACTGACGAATATAAGCATTGAAGCAAACAGCGTAGACCAAGATCAGACTGCTCCTATAGTCTGATCTGGGTCCACACTGTTTGTGATAGAGGCTTTTAAACATTTCAGCAGGCGAGAAGGTAGACGACTTTTGTTGTGATTCGCGCTTCAGGAGTTAATTATAAAAAAAAAAACATAAAGGAAAGACTCATTAAAAATAAAGGAATATTGTCTCTATTACGCACTTTCTGAAGGCGCTTGTATCGTATATCACCTGAACCATACACTCTTTTCATGTTTCTTTTAAGGATTCGTGGATCAAGGAATTTCTGTCAGGGGGTCAGACCTTATTTTTTCCTCAGCTTATTTTACAGTTTCAGGGGGGGGGGGGGGTTCCAATGGTTTTATTGCAGAGAAAACTATACTTTCTCAAGGGTCCAGAGGGGGGTCCAACATAGTCCAAGGGGTGGGGTCCAACTTATATCAGTGGGGGTGTGCAAATGCTAATTTCTATAGAAACCAACATAACTTGTGAATTTCCAGGGGAGGGGGTGGTCGCGAGACCCTATCCACCTCTGGATCCGCACATGATAAGTTATCAGTATATAAATGTACCAATTCTGTACGAAGCACTATAAAGCTTAAAGCTGCCCTTCGTAAAATTGTAAATGTCAAAAAATCAAAGTTTGAAAGTCACATTCTGATCTGGATCTAAGTTTCTCTTTAGTTATATATAGAGAAGAGTAATGATGAATTGTCGCCCCCCCTCTCCCAATTATTCATCTCCCGTTGAATACCAGTATAATCTGGTAGTAACCCTGAAGTGGAAACCACCCAAGGAGTACCCCTATCCCCGTTGCCCTCAGACCACCAACCAACCCACCGCCCCCCCCCCCCCCCCCCCAAAAAAAAAAATCAAGACAAACAAAAGGACCGAGGGTAAAATAGGAAAACAAAACAAAAAAAGGGGAACTATCTTTGTCAAAATCAAAGTTTGAAAGTCACATTCTGATCTGGATGTAAGATTCACTTTTGTTATATACTTAAACGCAAAAGTTTCGCAACCGTTTAATATCTGTGTTTTCTTCAGTATGGTCCAGGTTAGAATATTCATATAATCGTATTTTATGCCCCTGCTGAATATGGAATGATTTACCATTAATTGGTTTTTGATCATACTCTTCATTCTGACGTTATAATGACGTCAGTGTTTTTCAACAATTTACGTCTAGCATAAAGAAAGTTATCTCGATTTGAAAACAAACGGTGCGATGTGATAGCCAGATGTCGTATCTGACGTAAAGCATTTTTTAAAATGTTTAACAATTAACGTTTATCAACGCTCAAAGTTGCTGCGTTTCTTTGTTAACGTCAACCAATTTATCAAAATTGCTCATTTTATTCCGTTATGTCGCAGGATCTTCTGTCTTCTATGCAACGTGTTGAAGCCTTTCACTTGTGACATTAAAATTCGATTATTGATATTCAGTTGTGCTTAAACGGCCAATTACGTCAAATATTGAAGGCTTTACGTTGACGTAATGAACGTTAACAAAATGCATAAAATAACCTGCTTTGATTTGTCTGCCCTTCTGTTTTTGAAGACAGATAATGGTTAAACACCTTTTCTGAATAGAATGTAAGGTGGTGTAACACTGTGACTCGATCAAATGTAAGGTATTGTAACTCTGTGACTTTTCAAATTTGGGTTGCCTTACATTTCTTGTTGAAGATCGGCAATCGTAAGTCTAACTGGTCTGATTTTCATGTTATTTGGACGGCGAATAATTGGACTTATTAATCACAATATCATGGAATAAAAATTTTGTCTCAAAAAGAAGGAAATAGCATTTTAGTAAGAGTTGCGAAACTTTTTCGTTTAAGTATATATAGAGAAGAGTGATAATTAATTATCCCCCCACTAATTATTCCAGTATTCTCTGGCAGTAACCCTGAAGTGGAAACCACGCAGGGAATACCACTATCCCTTTTGCCCTCAGACCACCAACCACCCCACCTCCCCCCCCCCCCCCAAAAAAAAAAAAAAAGCGAAAAAAAGTCAAGACAAATAAAAGGACCGAGGGGAAAATAAAGGAAAAAAAGGAACTATCTTTGTGAATCTTCCATCGGAAGATCCACTTGTTGAGAGCCTCCTTAGGGAAAAGGCTCGTAAAGCGTGGCCTACAGCAACAATACATAATGAGAATTTCAAATTCAGTGAAATCTAAATATGCCAGAAACATTAAATAAGACGTTTTAGTGTTTGTAATTTTCATAATGAATATAGCGATCTATTATATTTGCTTTAAAAAATTGTATACCGATATGAAATACAGCATGCAACATGAACTTTGTGAAATTTCTTTGGGCCAAATTGGTTATATTGCTTTGGTTTTGCTAAATTATAGATTAATTGCATAAACGCCAAGAGTGATGTCCCTGTAAACATATTTTTACACAAATGACTTACTTTAAGGAATGTTAATCCTTTACCGTAATAGGCCCAGATAGCTCAGGGGTTAAATAGCCTTTCTTCTGACCTTACTCAAAAAGCCAGCTATAACTCTTGGATGTCTAAGCTATGAGTTCGAATCCCACAAACTCCAGATAGCCCAAAAACTTTTTTTTATTTTTTTATTTTTTTTTTACCTTTTTTTTCATTTAATTAAGTAACAGTTTTGTTTCGTTATTATCACACGCCAAAGAGAAAATATATGTAGATGAAAGCTCAGGCAAAACTGTAAGTGCCAGTTCATGAGAGTTTAGTACCTATTGCATATGCCAACAACGAAGGGTCAGATGAGCCTGCACATTCGTGCAATATCACCACAGCCTTTGCTGTTCGTGCTGAAAAAGAAGCGAAGTAGATGAAGGTTCAGACCCAACTTTGTCCTTTTTAAGGCTGTGGTTCTGTTGCTGTGGATTCATTATTTAATGTTCCCCCATTGAAATGTGAGAGCTCCGTGTCCTTGTTTTGTTATGCGTTACTGAGTGTTCTTTCTTGTTTTGCAAAAATCTTGTCGAGGAAGAGAGATCATGATTCCTTGCTTTCACCATCTTCCTACGATTAGAGTTCTGTGGCTGTTCCTCACGGTTCCATGGGTTTGACTGAGATGTGTAATTGCGGTACTTCCTGATCATATTACTTACTTTTTATAAGTCAATTCATCTGAGTTCGGTGCTTATCGCATAATCGTGCAAAAAAAGGATCAGACGAGACAGCACATTGCACACTCTCACTTGAGCCTTTGAAAATCGCACTATAAAGACGGGATGTAGATAAAGGCTCAGCCAAATTTTTATAGGCCAGTTGAAGAAAGTTTGGTATTAAATCCCATATTTGAGCTGCGAAGAATCAGGCGAAACTGGACATTTGCTTTGTCTCGCCAGAGCCTTTGCAAATCACACTAAAAACAAGATATGTATATGAAGGCTCAGGCAAAAATGTATAGGCCAGTTCAAGAAAGTTTGGTATTAATCGCATATGCGAACAGCGAATCCCTAAAAAAGAAGGGATGTAGATGAAGGCTCAGGCCATAATTGTAGGGCCAGGTCATGAAACATATCGTATATGCGAGCAGCAAATGATCTGGCAAGCCTGAACATTTGAGCAGTCTTGCCAGAGCCTTTGCTAATTGCACTAAAACAAGAAATGCAAATTTAGAATCAGGCCAAGTTGTTTATACCAGTTCATGTGATTTAGGTACTCATCACATATGTGAGCAGCGAAAGACCATACAAGCCTGCACATTGGCGCAGTCTCGCCAGAGCCTTCGCTAATTGCAATAAAAAGAAGGGATGTAGATGATGGCTCAGACCAAATTATTTATACCAGTTCATGTGATTTAGGTACTTGTCGTAAATGCAAGCAGCCAATGATCAAGCGAGCCTGTACATTCGAATAGTCTCGCCATATAATGTTTGAAAGTTTATCTTCTTTTTAGTGACAAGGTTTGTTATCCCTCATCGAGAAAAGTGAAGAAAACCTGCATTGACGACCTCAGTTTCTCAACATGTGCACAAAAATAAATCGGAAATCAGACCAGCGTCATTTGTTACCATGGTAGTCGGCTCTATTTACTGTGACAAAATAGTCCACACAAAGATTAAGCTGCTTTCAACAACATGACAAACATGCATCAATTCATAGTCCTATGCAAGTTTAAACTCCAATAGAGCACTCATTTACCGAATAGAGGGCACAGAAACTGTGAATTTCAAAATGTTTCAAGGTACTATTTTTGTGGGCTACCAAAATAGGAATTTCCTTTTACAAAATGTATGCGCCAAACTCCCCAACGGCAGAAACATTCCTTTCAGTCAAAATTGACATCGATGCAGCAAAAAGACGTCTAAAGGGCGCCAAAATAACGATACATCGACGTTCTTTCTTCCTTGCTGTTTCTATCAAGTAATACTAATAATTTGATAGGGATAAATTCTACTACAACGATGCACAGGCTTGGCAGAGCATTTGCTGTTTCCCTTTTGCAGTCAAGCATCTGGCACGCTGTCCTATAATGTCTACAAGAAGATAGTGTTTGGTTGAATTGCGCTGTACTATTTCATATGGTCACAACAAGGGACCTTGTTGAACACTTTAGACTATTACATTTAACCCTTAAAGCGCCAAGAAAGAATGCATCTGAAAATATCGTCTGCTGAAGTCGTCTGCTGCAAATAATTGCCTAACATTACTGACGAATATAAGCATAGGAGCAAACAGTGTAGACCCAGATCAGACTGCTCCTAGTCTGATCTGTGTCCAAATTGTATGTGATAGAGGCTTTTTAAACATTTCAGCAGACGAGAAAGTAGACGACTTTTGTTGTGATTGGCACATTGAGGGTAAATTATAAAAAACATAAAGGAAAGACTCATTAAAAATAATGGAATATTGTCTCTATTATGCACTTTTCTAAAGGCGCTTGTATCGTATATCACCGGAACCATACACTCTTTTCATGTTTCTTTTAAGGATGCGCGGATCCACGAATTTCTGTCCGGAGGGTCCAGGCCTGGCGGCGAGAAAAGAGTCTGGACATCATTATTTTGTCCTCAGCTTATTTTACAGTTTCAGAGAAGGTCCAATGGTTCTATTGCAGAGAAAACTATACTTTCTCAAGGATCCAGAGGGGGTCCAACATAGTCCAAGGGGTGGGGGTCAAACTTATTTCAGTGGGGGTGTCCAAATGCTAATTTCTATAGATACCAACATAACTTGTGAATTTCAAGGGGAGGGGGTGGTCGCGACCCCTAACTACCTCTGGATCCGCACATGATAAGTTATCAGTATATAAATGTACCAATTCTGTACGAAGCACTATAAAGCTTAAAGCTGCCCTTCATGAAATTGTAAATGTCAAAAAATCAAAGTTTGAAAGTCACATTCTGATCTGGATCTAAGTTTCTCTTTAGTTATATATAGAGAAGAGTAATGATGAATTGTCGCCCCCCCTCTCCCAATTATTCATCTCCCGTTGAATACCAGTATAATCTGGTAGTAACCCTGAAGTGGAAACCACCCAAGGAGTACCCCTATCCCCGTTGCCCTCAGACCACCAACCAACCCACCGCCCCCCCCCCCCCCCAAAAAAAAATCAAGACAAACAAAAGGACCGAGGGTAAAATAGGAAAACAAAACAAAAAAAGGGGAACTATCTTTGTGAATCTTCCATCGGAAGATCCACTTGTTGAGAGTCTTCTTAGGGAAAAGGCTCGTAAGGCGTGGCCTACAGCAACAATACATAATGAGAATTTTAAATTCAGTGAAAATTAAGTATGCCAGAAACATTAAATAAGAGGTGTTAGTGTTTGTAATTTTCATAATGAATATAGTGATCTAACAAAATTGCTTTAAAAAATTGTAAACCGATATGAAATATATCATGAAACCTGAACATTGTGAAATTTCTTTGGGCCAAATTGGTTAAATTGCTTTGGTTTTGCTAAATTATGGATTAATTGCTTAAACACCAAGAGTGATGTCCCTGTAAACATATTTTTACACAAATGACTTACTTAAAGAAATGTTAATCCATTACAATAATAGGCCCAGATAGCTCAGGGGTTAAATAGCCTTTCTCAAGACCTTACTCAAAAAGCCAGCTGCAGCTATGGTATGTCTAAGCTATGAGTTCGAATCCCACAAACTCCAGATAGCCCAATAACTTTTTTTTTTTTTAAACTTTTTTTTTATTTAATTAAGTAACAGTTTTGTTTCGTTATTATCACACGCCAAAGAAAAATATATGTAGATGAAAGCTCAGGCCAAACTGTAAGGGCCATTTCATGAGAGTTTGGTACCTGATGCGTATGCGAACAACGAAGGGTCAGATGAGCCTGCACATTCGTGCAATATCACCACAGCCTTTCTGTTCATGATGAAAAAGAAGCGAAGTAGATGAAGGTTCAGGCCCAACTTTGTTCTTTTTAAGGTGGAGGTTCTGTTGTTGTGGATTCATTATTTAATGTTCCCCCTATTGCATATGCGAACAACGAAGGGTCAGATGAGCCTGCACATTCGTGCAATATCACCACAGCCTTTGCTGTACGTGCTGAAAAAGAAGCGAAGTAGATGAAGGTTCAGGCCCAACTTTGTCCTTTTTAAGGCGGTGGTTCTGTTGTTGTGGATTCATTATTTAATGTTTCCCCATTGGATTGTGAGGGCTCCGTGTTTGGTCCTTGTTTTGTTATGCATTACTGAGTGTTGTTTCTTGTTTTGCAATCATCTTGTCGAGGAAGAGAGATCATGATTCCTAGCTTTCACTGTCTTCCTACGATAAGTGTTCTGTGGCTGTTCCTCACCGTTCCATGGGTTTGTCTGAGATGTGTAATTGTAGTAATTCCTGATCATATTGCTTACTTATCATAAGTCAATTCATCTGAGTTCGGTGCTTATCGCATAATCGTGCAGAAAAGGATCAGACGAGACGGCACATTGCACACTCTCACCAGAGCCTTTGAAAATCGAACTAAAAAGACGGGATGTAGATTAAGGCTCAGCCAAATCTTTATAGGCCAGTTGAATAAAGTTTGGTATTAAATCCCATATACGAGCCGCGAAGAATCAGGCGAAACAGCAGATTTGCTCAGTCTCGCCAGAGCCTTTGCAAATCATACTAAAAAGAAGATATGTATATGAAGGCTCAGGCAAAAATGTATAGGCCAGTTCAAGAAAGTTTGGTATTAATCGCATATGCGAACAGCGAATCCCTAAAAAAGAAGGGATGTAGATGAAGGCTCAGGCCATAATTGTAGGGCCAGGTCATGAAACATATCATATATGCGAGCAGCAAATGATCTGGCAAGCCTGAACATTTGCGCAGTCTCGCCAGAGCCTTCGCTAATTGCACTAAAACAAGAAATGCAAATTTAGAATCAGACCAAGTTGTTTATACCAGTTCATGTGATTTAGGTACTTATCACATATGTGAGCAGCGAAAGACCATACGAGCCTGCACATTGGCACAGTCTCGCCAGAGCCTTCGCTAATTGCAATAAAAAGAAGGGATGTAGATGACGGCTCAGACTAAATTATTTATACCAGTTCATGTGATGTAGGTACTTGTCGCAAATGCAAGCAGCCAATGACCAGGCGAGCCTGTACATTCGAATAGTCTCGCCATATAATGTTTGAAAGTTTATCTTCCTTTTAGTGACAAGGTTTGTTATCCCTCTTCGAGAAAAGTGAAAAAAACTGCCTTGATGACCTCAGTTTCTCAACATATGCAAAAAGATAAATAGGAAATCAGACCAGCGTCATTTGTTACCATGGTAGTCGGCTCTATTTACTGTGACAAAATAGTCCACACAAAGATGAAGCTGCTTTCAACAACATGACAAACATGCATCAATGCATAGTGCTATGCAAGTTTAAACTCCAATAGAGCACTCATTTACCGAATAGAGGGCACAGAAACTGTGAATTTCAAAATGTTTCAAGGTACTATTTTTGTGGGCTACCAAAATAGGAATTTCCTTTTACAAAATGTATGCGCCAAACTCCCCAACGGTAGAAACATTCCTTTCAGTCAAAATTGACATCGATGCAGCAAAAAGACGCCCAAAGGACGCCAAAATAACGATACATCGACGTTCTTTCTTCCTTGCTGTTTCTATCAAGTAATACTAATAATTTGATAGGGATAAATTCTACTCCAACGATGCACAGGCTTGGCAGAGCATTTGCTGTTTCCCTTTTGCAGTCAAGCATCTGGCACGCTGTCCTATAATGTCTACAAGAAGATAGTGTTTGGTTGAATTGCGCTGTACTATTTCATATGGTCACAACAAGGGACCTTGTTGAACACTTTAGACTATTACATTTAACCCTTAAAGCGCCAAGAAAAAATGCATCTGAAAATATCGTCTGCTGAAGTCGTCTGCTGCAAATAATTGCCTAACATTACTGACGAATATAAGCATAGGAGCAAACAGTGTAGACCCAGATCAGACTGCTCCTAGTCTGATCTGTGTCCAAATTGTATGTGATAGAGGCTTTTTAAACATTTCAACAGACGAGAAAGTAGACGACTTTTGTTGTGATTGGCACTTTGAGGGTTAATTATAAAAAACATAAAGGAAAGACTCATTAAAAATAATGGAATATTGTCTCTATTATGCACTTTTCTAAAGGCGCTTGTATCGTATATCACCGGAACCATACACTCTTTTCATGTTTCTTTTAAGGATGCGCGGATCCAGGAATTTCTGTCAGGGGGGTCCAGGCCTGGCGGCGAGAAAAGAGTCTGGACATCATTATTTTGTCGTCAGCTTATTTTACAGTTTCAGAGAGGGTCCAATGGTTCTATTGCAGAGAAAACTATACTTTCTCAAGGATCCAGAGGGGGTCCATCATAGTCCAAGGGGTGGGGGTCAAACTTATTTTAGTGGGGGTGTCCAAATGCTAATTTCTATAGATACCAACATAACTTGTGAATTTCAAGGGGAGGGGGTGGTCGCGACCCCTAACTACCTCTGGATCCGCACATGATAAGTTATCAGTATATAAATGTACCAATTCTGTACGAAGCACTATAAAGCTTAAAGCTGCCCTTCATGAAATTGTAAATGTCAAAATCAAAGTTTGAAAGTCACATTCTGATCTGGATCTAAGTTTCTCTTTAGTTATATATAGAGAAGAGTAATGATGAATTGTCGCCCCCCTCTCCCAATTATTCATCTCCCGTTGATACCAGTATTATCTGGTAGTAACCCTGAAGTGGAAACCACCCAAGGAGTACCCCTATCCCCGTTGCCCTCAGACCACCAACCAACCCACCGCCCCCCCCCCCCCAAAAAAAAAAAAAAAAAAATCAAGACAAACAAAAGGACCGAGGGGAAAATAGGAAAACAAAACAAAAAAAAGGGGAACTATCTTTGTGAATCTTCCATCGGAAGATCCACTTGTTGAGAGCCTTCTTAGGGAAAAGGCTCGTAAGGCGTGGCCTACAGCAACAATACATAATGAGAATTTTAAATTCAGTGAAAATTAAGTATGCCAGAAACATTAAATAAGAGGTGTTAGTGTTTGTAATTTTCATAATGAATATAGTGATCTAACAAAATTGCTTTAAAAAATTGTAAACCTATATGAAATATATCATGAAACCTGAACATTGTGAAATTTCTTTGGGCCAAATTGGTTAAATTGCTTTGGTTTTGCTAAATTATGGATTAATTGCTTCAACACCAAGAGTGATGTCCCTGTAAACATATTTTTACACAAATGACTTACTTAAAGAAATGTTAATCCTTTACAATAATAGGCCCAGATAGCTCAGGGGTTAAATAGCCTTTCTCCTGACCTTACTCAAAAAGCCAGCTGCAGCTCTGGGATGTCTAAGCTATGAGTTCGAATCCCACAAACTCCAGATAGCCCAATAACTTTTTTTTGGGTTTTTTTTTAAACATTTTTTTTATTTAATTAAGTAACAGTTTTGTTTCGTTATTATCACACGCCAAAGAAAAATATATGTAGATGAAAGCTCAGGCCAAACTGTAAGGGCCAGTTCATGAGAGTTTGGTACCTATTGCGTATGCGAACAACGAAGGGTCAGATGAGCCTGCACATTCGTGCAATATCACCACAGCCTTTGCTGTCCGTGCTGAAAAAGAAGCGAAGTAGATGAAGGTTCAGGCCCAACTTTGTCCTTTCTAAGGCGGTGGTTCTGTTTTTGTGGATTCATTATTTAATGTTCCCCCTATTGCATATGCGAACAACGAAGGGTCAGATGAGCCTGCACATTCGTGCAATATCACCACAGCCTTTGCTGTTCGTGCTGAAAAAGAAGCGAAGTAGATGAAGGTTCAGGCCCAACTTTGTCCTTTTTAAGGCGGTGGTTCTGTTGTTGTGGATTCAATATTTAATGTTCCCCCTATTGCATATGCGAACAACGAAGGGTCAGATGGGCCTGCACATTCGTGCAATATCACGACAGCCTTTGTTGTACGTGCTGAAAAAGAAGCGAAGTAGATGAAGGTTCAGGCCCAACTTTGTCCTTTTTAAGGCGGTGGTTCTGTTGTTGTGGATTCAATATTTAATGTTCCCCCTATTGCATATGCGAACAACGAAGTGTCAGATGAGCCTGCACATTCGTGCAATATCACCACAGCCTTTGCTGTACGTGCTGAAAAAGAAGCGAAGTAGATGAAGGTTCAGGCCCAACTTTGTCCTTTTTAAGGCAGTGGTTCTGTTGTTGTGGATTCAATATTTAATGTTCCCCCTATTGCATATGCGAACAACGAAGGATCAGATGAGCCTGCACATTCGTGCAATATCACCACAGCCTTTGCTGTACGTGCTGAAAAAGAAGCGAAGTAGATGAAGGTTCAGGCCCAACTTTGTCCTTTTTAAGGCGGTGGTTCTGTTGTTGTGGATTCATTATTTAATGTTCCCCCATTGGATTGTGAGGGCTCCGTGTTTGGTCCTTTTTTTGTTATGCATTACTGAGTGTTGTTTCTTGTTTTGCAATCATCTTGTCGAGGAAGAGAGATCATGATTCCTTGCTTTCACCGTCTTCCTACGATAAGTGTTCTGTGGCTGTTCCTCACCGTTCCATGGGTTTGTCTGAGATGTGTAATTGTAGTACTTCCTGATCATATTGCTTACTTTTCATAAGTCAATTCATCTGAGTTCGGTGCTTATCGCATAATCGTGCAGAAAAGGATCAGACGAGATGGCACATTGCACACTCTCACCAGAGCCTTTGAAAATCGAACTAAAAAGACGGGATGTAGATTAAGGCTCAGCCAAATCTTTATAGGCCAGTTCAAGAAAGTTTGGTATTAAATCCCATATACGAGCCGCGAAGAATCAGGCGAAACAGCACATTTGCTCAGTCTTGCCAGAGCCTTTGCAAATCATACTAAAAAGAAGATATGTATATGAAGGTTCAGGCAAAAATGTATAGGCCAGTTCAAGAAAGTTTGGTATTAATCGCATATGCGAACAGCGAATCCCTAAAAAAGAAGGGATGTAGATGAAGGCTCAGGCCATAATTGTAGGGCCAGGTCATGAAACATATCATATATGCGAGCAGCAAATGATCTGGCAAGCCTGAACATTTGCGCAGTCTCGCCAGAGCCTTCGCTAATTGCACTAAGACAAGAAATGCCAATTTAGAATCAGACCAAGTTGTTTATACCAGTTCATGTGATTTAGGTACTTATCACATATGTGAGCAGCGAAAGACCATACGAGCCTGCACATTGGCACAGTCTCGCCAGAGCCTTCACTAATTGCAATAAAAAGAAGGGATGTAGATGACGGCTCAGACCAAATTATTTATACCAGTTCATGTGATGTAGGTACTTGCCGCAATTGCAAGCAGCTAATGACCAGGCGAGCCTGTACATTCGAATAGTCTCGCCATATAATGTTTGAAAGTTTATCTTCCTTTTAGTTACAAGGTTTGTTATCCCTCTTCGAGAAAAGTGAAAAAAACTGCCTTGATGACCTCAGTTTCTCAACATATGCACAAAAATAAATCGGAAATCAGACCAGCGTCATTTGTTACCATGGTAGTCGGCTCTATTTACTGTGACAAAATAGTCCACACAAAGATGAAGCTGCTTTCAACAACATGACAAACATGCATCAATGCATAGTGCTATGCAAGTTTAAACTCCAATAGAGCACTCATTTACCGAATAGAGGGCACAGAAACTGTGAATTTCAAAATGTTTCAAGGTACTATTTTCGTGGGCTACCAAAATAGGAATTTCCTTTTACAAAATGTATACGCCAAACTCTCCAACGGTAGAAACATTCCTTTCAGTCAAAATTGACATCGATGCAGCAAAAAGACGCCCAAAGGACGCCAAAATAACGATACATCGACGTTCTTTCTTCCTTGCTGTTTCTATCAAGTAATACTAATAATTTGATAGGGATAAATTCTACTACAACGATGCACAGGCTTGGCAGAGCATTTGCTGTTTCCCTTTTGCAGTCAAGCATCTGGCACGCTGTCCTATAATGTCTACAAGAAGATAGTGTTTGGTTGAATTGCGCTGTACTATTTCATATGGTCACAACAAGGGACCTTGTTGAACACTTTAGACTATTACATTTAACCCTTAAAGCGCCAAGAAAAAATGCATCTGAAAATATCGTCTGCTGAAGTCGTCTGCTGCAAATAATTGCCTAACATTACTGACGAATATAAGCATAGGAGCAAACAGTGTAGACCCAGATCAGACTGCTCCTAGTCTGATCTGTGTCCAAATTGTATGTGATAGAGGCTTTTTAAACATTTCAGCAGACGAGAAAGTAGACGACTTTTGTTGTGATTGGCACTTTGAGGGTTAATTATAAAAACATAAAGGAAAGACTCATTAAAAATAATGGAATATTGTCTCTATTATGCACTTTTCTAAAGGCGCTTGTATCGTATATCACCAGAACCATACACTCTTTTCATGTCTCTTTTAAGGATGCGCGGATCCAGGAATTTCTGTCAGAGGGGTCCAGGCCTGGCGGCGAGAAAAGAGTCTGGACATCATTATTTTGTCCTCAGCTTATTTTACAGTTTCAGAGAGGGTCCAATGGTTCTATTGCAGAGAAAACTATACTTTCTCAAGGATCCAGAGGGGGTCCAACATAGTCCAAGGAGTGGGGGTCAAACTTATTTCAGTGGGGGTGTCCAAATGCTAATTTCTATAGATACCAACATAACTTGTGAATTTCAAGGGGAGGGGGTGGTCGCGACCCCTAACTACCTCTGGATCCGCACATGATAAGTTATCAGTATATAAATGTACCAATTCTGTACTAAGCACTATAAAGCTTAAAGCTGCCCTTCATGAAATTGTAAATGTCAAAATCAAAGTTTGAAAGCCACATTCTGATCTGTATCTAAGTTTCTCTTTAGTTATATATAGAGAAGAGTAATGATGAATTGTCGCCCCCCTCTCCCAATTATTCATCTCCCGTTGAATACCAGTATTATCTGGTAGTAACCCTGAAGTGGAAACCACCCAAGGAGTACCCCTATCCCCGTTGCCCTCAGACCACAAACCAACCCACCGCCGCCCCCCCCCCCCCCAAAAAAAAAAAAAAAAAAATCAAGACAAACAAAAGGACCGAGGGGAAAATAGGAAAACACAACAAAAAAAAGGGGAACTATCTTTGTGAATCTTCCATCGGAAGATCCACTTGTTGAGAGCCTTCTTAGGGAAAAGGCTCGTAAGGCGTGGCCTACAGCAACAATACATAATGAGAATTTTAAATTCAGTGAAAATTAAGTATGCCAGAAACATTAAATAAGAGGTGTTAGTGTTTGTAATTTTCATAATGAATATAGTGATCTAACAAAATTGCTTTAAAAAATTGTAAACCGATATGAAATATATCATGAAACTTGAACATTGTGAAATTTCTTTGGGCCAAATTGGTTAAATTGCTTTGGTTTTGCTAAATTATGGATTAATTGCTTAAACACCAAGAGTGATGTCCCTGTAAACATATTTTTACACAAATGACTTACTTAAAGAAATGTTAATCCTTTACAATAATAGGCCCAGATAGCTCAGGGGTTAAATAGCCTTTCTCCTGACCTTACTCAAAAAGCCAGCTGCAGCTCTGGGATATCTAAGCTATGAGTTCGAATCCCACAAACTCCAGATAGCCCAATAACTTTTTTTTTTTAACTTTTTTTTATTTAATTAAGTATCAGTTTTGTTTCGTTATTATCACACGCCAAAGAAAAATATATGTAGATGAAAGCTCAGGCCAAACTGTAAGGGCCATTTCATGAGAGTTTGGTACCTATTGCGTATGCGAACAACGAAGGGTCAGATGAGCCTGCACATTCGTGCAATATCACCACAGCCTTTGCTGTACGTGCTGAAAAAGAAGCGAAGTAGATGAAGGTTCAGGCCCAACTTTGTCCTTTTTAAGGCGGTGGTTCTGTTGTTGTGGATTCATTATTTAATGTTCCCCCTATTGCATATGCGAACAACGAAGGATCAGATGAGCCTGCACATTCGTGCAATATCACCACAGCCTTTGCTGTACGTGTTGAAAAAGAAGCGAAGTAGATGAAGGTTCAGGCCCAACTTTGTCCTTTTTAAGGCGGTGGTTCTGTTGTTGTGGATTCATTATTTAATGTTCCCCCATTGGATTGTGAGGGCTCCGTGTTTGGTCCTTGTTTTGTTATGCATTACTGAGTGTTGTTTCTTGTTTTGCAATCATCTTGTCGAGGAAGAGAGATCATGATTCCTTGCTTTCACCGTCTTCCTACGATAAGTGTTCTGTGGCTGTTCCTCACCGTTCCATGGGTTTGTCTGAGATGTGTAATTGTAGTACTTCCTGATCATATTGCTTACTTTTCATAAGTAAATTCATCTGAGTTCGGTGCTTATCGCATAATCGTGCAGAAAAGGATCAGACGAGATGGCACATTGCACACTCTCACCAGAGCCTTTGAAAATCGAACTAAAAAGACGGGATGTAGATTAAGGCTCAGCCAAATCTTTATAGGCCAGTTCAAGAAAGTTTGGTATTAAATCCCATATACGAGCCACGAAGAATCAGGCGAAACAGCACATTTGCTCAGTCTCGCCAGAGCCTTTGCAAATCATACTAAAAAGAAGATATGTATATGAAGGCTCAGGCAAAAATGTATAGGCCAGTTCAAGAAAGTTTGGTATTAATCGCATATGCGAACAGCGAATCCCTAAAAAAGAAGGGATGTAGATGAAGGCTCAGGCCATAATTGTAGGGCCAGGTCATGAAACATATCATATATGGGAGCAGCAAATGATCTGGCAAGCCTGAACATTTGCGCAGTCTCGCCAGAGCCTTCGCTAATTGCACTAAAACAAGAAATGCAAATTTAGAATCAGACCAAGTTGTTTATACCAGTTCATGTGATTTAGGTACTTATCACATATGTGAGCAGCGAAAGACCATACGAGCCTGCACATTGGCACAGTCTCGCCAGAGCCTTCGCTAATTGCAATAAAAAGAAGGGATGTAGATGACGGCTCAGACCAAATTATTTATACCAGTTCATGTGATGTAGGTACTTGTCGCAAATGCAAGCAGCCAATGACCAGGCGAGCCTGTACATTCGAATAGTCTCGCCATATAATGTTTGAAAGTTTATCTTCCTTTTAGTTACAAGGTTTGTTATCCCTCTTCGAGAAAAGTGAAAAAAACTGCCTTGATGACCTCAGTTTCTCAACATATGCACAAAAATAAATCGGAAATCAGACCAGCGTCATTTGTTACCATGGTAGTCGGCTCTATTTACTTTGACAAAATAGTCCACACAAAGATGAAGCTGCTTTCAACAACATGACAAACATGCATCAATGCATAGTGCTATGCAAGTTTAAACTCCAATAGAGCACTCATTTACCCAATAGAGGGCACAGAAACTGTGAATTTCAAAATGTTTCAAGGTACTATTTTCGTGGGCTACCAAAATAGGAATTTCCTTTTACAAAATGTATACGCCAAACTCTCCAACGGTAGAAACATTCCTTTCAGTCAAAATTGACATCGATGCAGCAAAAAGACGCCCAAAGGACGCCAAAATAACGATACATCGACGTTCTTTCTTCCTTGCTGTTTCTATCAAGTAATACTAATAATTTGATAGGGATAAATTCTACTACAACGATGCACAGGCTTGGCAGAGCATTTGCTGTTTCCCTTTTGCAGTCAAGCATCTGGCACGCTGTCCTATAATGTCTACAAGAAGATAGTGTTTGGTTGAATTGCGCTGTACTATTTCATATGGTCACAACAAGGGACCTTGTTGAACACTTTAGACTATTACATTTAACCCTTAAAGCGCCAAGAAAAAATGCATCTGAAAATATCGTCTGCTGAAGTCGTCTGCTGCAAATAATTGCCTAACATTACTGACGAATATAAGCATAGGAGCAAACAGTGTAGACCCAGATCAGACTGCTCCTAGTCTGATCTGTGTCCAAATTGTATGTGATAGAGGCTTTTTAAACATTTCAGCAGACGAGAAAGTAGACGACTTTTGTTGTGATTGGCACTTTGAGGGTTAATTATAAAAAACATAAAGGAAAGACTCATTAAAAATAATGGAATATTGTCTCTATTATGCACTTTTCTAAAGGCGCTTGTATCGTATATCACCAGAACCATACACTCTTTTCATGTCTCTTTTAAGGATGCGCGGATCCAGGAATTTCTGTCAGAGGGGTCCAGGCCTGGCGGCGAGAAAAGAGTCTGGACATCATTATTTTGTCCTCAGCTTATTTTACAGTTTCAGAGAGGGTCCAATGGTTCTATTGCAGAGAAAACTATACTTTCTCAA
This sequence comes from Loripinus fragilis, assembly GCA_964019695.1. Lineage (NCBI taxonomy): Eukaryota > Metazoa > Mollusca > Bivalvia > Lucinida > Lucinidae > Loripinus > Loripinus fragilis. The sequence continues at coordinate 79,552,314 of OZ026519.1, forward strand.
GGATCCAGAGGGGGTCCAACATAGTCCAAGGAGTGGGGGTCAAACTTATTTCAGTGGGGGTGTCCAAATGCTAATTTCTATAGATACCAACATAACTTGTGAATTTCAAGGGGAGGGGGTGGTCGCGACCCCTAACTACCTCTGGATCCGCACATGATAAGTTATCAGTATATAAATGTACCAATTCTGTACGAAGCACTATAAAGCTTAAAGCTGCCCTTCATGAAATTGTAAATGTCAAAATCAAAGTTTGAAAGCCACATTCTGATCTGTATCTAAGTTTCTCTTTAGTTATATATAGAGAAGAGTAATGATGAATTGTCGCCCCCCTCTCCCAATTATTCATCTCCCGTTGAATACCAGTATTATCTGGTAGTAACCCTGAAGTGGAAACCACCCAAGGAGTACCCCTATCCCCGTTGCCCTCAGACCACAAACCAACCCACCGCCGCCCCCCCCCCCCCAAAAAAAAAAAAAAAAAAATCAAGACAAACAAAAGGACCGAGGGGAAAATAGGAAAACACAACAAAAAAAAGGGGAACTATCTTTGTGAATCTTCCATCGGAAGATCCACTTGTTGAGAGCCTTCTTAGGGAAAAGGCTCGTAAGGCGTGGCCTACAGCAACAATACATAATGAGAATTTTAAATTCAGTGAAAATTAAGTATGCCAGAAACATTAAATAAGAGGTGTTAGTGTTTGTAATTTTCATAATGAATATAGTGATCTAACAAAATTGCTTTAAAAAATTGTAAACCGATATGAAATATATCATGAAACTTGAACATTGTGAAATTTCTTTGGGCCAAATTGGTTAAATTGCTTTGGTTTTGCTAAATTATGGATTAATTGCTTAAACACCAAGAGTGATGTCCCTGTAAACATATTTTTACACAAATGACTTACTTAAAGAAATGTTAATCCTTTACAATAATAGGCCCAGATAGCTCAGGGGTTAAATAGCCTTTCTCCTGACCTTACTCAAAAAGCCAGCTGCAGCTCTGGGATATCTAAGCTATGAGTTCGAATCCCACAAACTCCAGATAGCCCAATAACTTTTTTTTTTTTAACTTTTTTTTATTTAATTAAGTATCAGTTTTGTTTCGTTATTATCACACGCCAAAGAAAAATATATGTAGATGAAAGCTCAGGCCAAACTGTAAGGGCCATTTCATGAGAGTTTGGTACCTATTGCGTATGCGAACAACGAAGGGTCAGATGAGCCTGCACATTCGTGCAATATCACCACAGCCTTTGCTGTACGTGCTGAAAAAGAAGCGAAGTAGATGAAGGTTCAGGCCCAACTTTGTCCTTTTTAAGGCGGTGGTTCTGTTGTTGTGGATTCATTATTTAATGTTCCCCCTATTGCATATGCGAACAACGAAGGATCAGATGAGCCTGCACATTCGTGCAATATCACCACAGCCTTTGCTGTACGTGTTGAAAAAGAAGCGAAGTAGATGAAGGTTCAGGCCCAACTTTGTCCTTTTTAAGGCGGTGGTTCTGTTGTTGTGGATTCATTATTTAATGTTCCCCCATTGGATTGTGAGGGCTCCGTGTTTGGTCCTTGTTTTGTTATGCATTACTGAGTGTTGTTTCTTGTTTTGCAATCATCTTGTCGAGGAAGAGAGATCATGATTCCTTGCTTTCACCGTCTTCCTACGATAAGTGTTCTGTGGCTGTTCCTCTCCGTTCCATGGGTTTGTCTGAGATGTGTAATTGAAGTACTTCCTGATCATATTGCTTACTTTTCATAAGTAAATTCATCTGAGTTCGGTGCTTATCGCATAATCGTGCAGAAAAGGATCAGACGAGATGGCACATTGCACACTCTCACCAGAGCCTTTGAAAATCGAACTAAAAAGACGGGATGTAGATTAAGGCTCAGCCAAATCTTTATAGGCCAGTTCAAGAAAGTTTGGTATTAAATCCCATATACGAGCCACGAAGAATCAGGCGAAACAGCACATTTGCTCAGTCTCGCCAGAGCCTTTGCAAATCATACTAAAAAGAAGATATGTATATGAAGGCTCAGGCAAAAATGTATAGGCCAGTTCAAGAAAGTTTGGTATTAATCGCATATGCGAACAGCGAATCCCTAAAAAAGAAGGGATGTAGATGAAGGCTCAGGCCATAATTGTAGGGCCAGGTCATGAAACATATCATATATGGGAGCAGCAAATGATCTGGCAAGCCTGAACATTTGCGCAGTCTCGCCAGAGCCTTCGCTAATTGCACTAAAACAAGAAATGCAAATTTAGAATCAGACCAAGTTGTTTATACCAGTTCATGTGATTTAGGTACTTATCACATATGTGAGCAGCGAAAGACCATACGAGCCTGCACATTGGCACAGTCTCGCCAGAGCCTTCGCTAATTGCAATAAAAAGAAGGGATGTAGATGACGGCTCAGACCAAATTATTTATACCAGTTCATGTGATGTAGGTACTTGTCGCAAATGCAAGCAGCCAATGACCAGGCGAGCCTGTACATTCGAATAGTCTCGCCATATAATGTTTGAAAGTTTATCTTCCTTTTAGTGACAAGGTTTGTTATCCCTCTTCGAGAAAAGTGAAAAAAACTGCCTTGATGACCTCAGTTTCTCAACATATGCAAAAAGATAAATAGGAAATCAGACCAGCGTCATTTGTTACCATGGTAGTCGGCTCTATTTACTGTGACAAAATAGTCCACACAAAGATGAAGCTGCTTTCAACAACATGACAAACATGCATCAATGCATAGTGCTATGCAAGTTTAAACTCCAATAGAGCACTCATTTACCGAATAGAGGGCACAGAAACTGTGAATTTCAAAATGTTTCAAGGTACTATTTTTGTGGGCTACCAAAATAGGAATTTCCTTTTACAAAATGTATGCGCCAAACTCCCCAACGGTAGAAACATTCCTTTCAGTCAAAATTGACATCGATGCAGCAAAAAGACGCCCAAAGGACGCCAAAATAACGATACATCGACGTTCTTTCTTCCTTGCTGTTTCTATCAAGTAATACTAATAATTTGATAGGGATAAATTCTACTACAACGATGCACAGGCTTGGCAGAGCATTTGCTGTTTCCCTTTTGCAGTCAAGCATCTGGCACGCTGTCCTATAATGTCTACAAGAAGATAGTGTTTGGTTGAATTGCGCTGTACTATTTCATATGGTCACAACAAGGGACCTTGTTGAACACTTTAGACTATTACATTTAACCCTTAAAGCGCCAAGAAAAAATGCATCTGAAAATATCGTCTGCTGAAGTCGTCTGCTGCAAATAATTGCCTAACATTACTGACGAATATAAGCATAGGAGCAAACAGTGTAGACCCAGATCAGACTGCTCCTAGTCTGATCTGTGTCCAAATTGTATGTGATAGAGGCTTTTTAAACATTTCAACAGACGAGAAAGTAGACGACTTTTGTTGTGATTGGCACTTTGAGGGTTAATTATAAAAAACATAAAGGAAAGACTCATTAAAAATAATGGAATATTGTCTCTATTATGCACTTTTCTAAAGGCGCTTGTATCGTATATCACCGGAACCATACACTCTTTTCATGTTTCTTTTAAGGATGCGCGGATCCAGGAATTTCTGTCAGGGGGGTCCAGGCCTGGCGGCGAGAAAAGAGTCTGGACATCATTATTTTGTCGTCAGCTTATTTTACAGTTTCAGAGAGGGTCCAATGGTTCTATTGCAGAGAAAACTATACTTTCTCAAGGATCCAGAGGGGGTCCATCATAGTCCAAGGGGTGGGGGTCAAACTTATTTTAGTGGGGGTGTCCAAATGCTAATTTCTATAGATACCAACATAACTTGTGAATTTCAAGGGGAGGGGGTGGTCGCGACCCCTAACTACCTCTGGATCCGCACATGATAAGTTATCAGTATATAAATGTACCAATTCTGTACGAAGCACTATAAAGCTTAAAGCTGCCCTTCATGAAATTGTAAATGTCAAAATCAAAGTTTGAAAGTCACATTCTGATCTGGATCTAAGTTTCTCTTTAGTTATATATAGAGAAGAGTAATGATGAATTGTCGCCCCCCTCTCCCAATTATTCATCTCCCGTTGATACCAGTATTATCTGGTAGTAACCCTGAAGTGGAAACCACCCAAGGAGTACCCCTATCCCCGTTGCCCTCAGACCACCAACCAACCCACCGCCCCCCCCCCCCCCCCAAAAAAAAAAAAAAAAATCAAGACAAACAAAAGGACCGAGGGGAAAATAGGAAAACAAAACAAAAAAAAGGGGAACTATCTTTGTGAATCTTCCATCGGAAGATCCACTTGTTGAGAGCCTTCTTAGGGAAAAGGCTCGTAAGGCGTGGCCTACAGCAACAATACATAATGAGAATTTTAAATTCAGTGAAAATTAAGTATGCCAGAAACATTAAATAAGAGGTGTTAGTGTTTGTAATTTTCATAATGAATATAGTGATCTAACAAAATTGCTTTAAAAAATTGTAAACCTATATGAAATATATCATGAAACCTGAACATTGTGAAATTTCTTTGGGCCAAATTGGTTAAATTGCTTTGGTTTTGCTAAATTATGGATTAATTGCTTCAACACCAAGAGTGATGTCCCTGTAAACATATTTTTACACAAATGACTTACTTAAAGAAATGTTAATCCTTTACAATAATAGGCCCAGATAGCTCAGGGGTTAAATAGCCTTTCTCCTGACCTTACTCAAAAAGCCAGCTGCAGCTCTGGGATGTCTAAGCTATGAGTTCGAATCCCACAAACTCCAGATAGCCCAATAACTTTTTTTTGGTTTTTTTTTTAAACATTTTTTTTATTTAATTAAGTAACAGTTTTGTTTCGTTATTATCACACGCCAAAGAAAAATATATGTAGATGAAAGCTCAGGCCAAACTGTAAGGGCCAGTTCATGAGAGTTTGGTACCTATTGCGTATGCGAACAACGAAGGGTCAGATGAGCCTGCACATTCGTGCAATATCACCACAGCCTTTGCTGTCCGTGCTGAAAAAGAAGCGAAGTAGATGAAGGTTCAGGCCCAACTTTGTCCTTTCTAAGGCGGTGGTTCTGTTTTTGTGGATTCATTATTTAATGTTCCCCCTATTGCATATGCGAACAACGAAGGGTCAGATGAGCCTGCACATTCGTGCAATATCACCACAGCCTTTGCTGTTCGTGCTGAAAAAGAAGCGAAGTAGATGAAGGTTCAGGCCCAACTTTGTCCTTTTTAAGGCGGTGGTTCTGTTGTTGTGGATTCAATATTTAATGTTCCCCCTATTGCATATGCGAACAACGAAGGGTCAGATGGGCCTGCACATTCGTGCAATATCACGACAGCCTTTGTTGTACGTGCTGAAAAAGAAGCGAAGTAGATGAAGGTTCAGGCCCAACTTTGTCCTTTTTAAGGCGGTGGTTCTGTTGTTGTGGATTCAATATTTAATGTTCCCCCTATTGCATATGCGAACAACGAAGTGTCAGATGAGCCTGCACATTCGTGCAATATCACCACAGCCTTTGCTGTACGTGCTGAAAAAGAAGCGAAGTAGATGAAGGTTCAGGCCCAACTTTGTCCTTTTTAAGGCAGTGGTTCTGTTGTTGTGGATTCATTATTTAATGTTCCCCCTATTGCATATGCGAACAACGAAGGATCAGATGAGCCTGCACATTCGTGCAATATCACCACAGCCTTTGCTGTACGTGCTGAAAAAGAAGCGAAGTAGATGAAGGTTCAGGCCCAACTTTGTCCTTTTTAAGGCGGTGGTTCTGTTGTTGTGGATTCATTATTTAATGTTCCCCCATTGGATTGTGAGGGCTCCGTGTTTGGTCCTTGTTTTGTTATGCATTACTGAGTGTTGTTTCTTGTTTTGCAATCATCTTGTCGAGGAAGAGAGATCATGATTCCTTGCTTTCACCGTCTTCCTACGATAAGTGTTCTGTGGCTGTTCCTCACCGTTCCATGGGTTTGTCTGAGATGTGTAATTGTAGTACTTCCTGATCATATTGCTTACTTTTCATAAGTCAATTCATCTGAGTTCGGTGCTTATCGCATAATCGTGCAGAAAAGGATCAGACGAGATGGCACATTGCACACTCTCACCAGAGCCTTTGAAAATCGAACTAAAAAGACGGGATGTAGATTAAGGCTCAGCCAAATCTTTATAGGCCAGTTCAAGAAAGTTTGGTATTAAATCCCATATACGAGCCGCGAAGAATCAGGCGAAACAGCACATTTGCTCAGTCTTGCCAGAGCCTTTGCAAATCATACTAAAAAGAAGATATGTATATGAAGGTTCAGGCAAAAATGTATAGGCCAGTTCAAGAAAGTTTGGTATTAATCGCATATGCGAACAGCGAATCCCTAAAAAAGAAGGGATGTAGATGAAGGCTCAGGCCATAATTGTAGGGCCAGGTCATGAAACATATCATATATGCGAGCAGCAAATGATCTGGCAAGCCTGAACATTTGCGCAGTCTCGCCAGAGCCTTCGCTAATTGCACTAAGACAAGAAATGCAAATTTAGAATCAGACCAAGTTGTTTATACCAGTTCATGTGATTTAGGTACTTATCACATATGTGAGCAGCGAAAGACCATACGAGCCTGCACATTGGCACAGTCTCGCCAGAGCCTTCACTAATTGCAATAAAAAGAAGGGATGTAGATGACGGCTCAGACCAAATTATTTATACCAGTTCATGTGATGTAGGTACTTGCCGCAATTGCAAGCAGCTAATGACCAGGCGAGCCTGTACATTCGAATAGTCTCGCCATATAATGTTTGAAAGTTTATCTTCCTTTTAGTTACAAGGTTTGTTATCCCTCTTCGAGAAAAGTGAAAAAAACTGCCTTGATGACCTCAGTTTCTCAACATATGCACAAAAATAAATCGGAAATCAGACCAGCGTCATTTGTTACCATGGTAGTCGGCTCTATTTACTGTGACAAAATAGTCCACACAAAGATGAAGCTGCTTTCAACAACATGACAAACATGCATCAATGCATAGTGCTATGCAAGTTTAAACTCCAATAGAGCACTCATTTACCGAATAGAGGGCACAGAAACTGTGAATTTCAAAATGTTTCAAGGTACTATTTTCGTGGGCTACCAAAATAGGAATTTCCTTTTACAAAATGTATACGCCAAACTCTCCAACGGTAGAAACATTCCTTTCAGTCAAAATTGACATCGATGCAGCAAAAAGACGCCCAAAGGACGCCAAAATAACGATACATCGACGTTCTTTCTTCCTTGCTGTTTCTATCAAGTAATACTAATAATTTGATAGGGATAAATTCTACTACAACGATGCACAGGCTTGGCAGAGCATTTGCTGTTTCCCTTTTGCAGTCAAGCATCTGGCACGCTGTCCTATAATGTCTACAAGAAGATAGTGTTTGGTTGAATTGCGCTGTACTATTTCATATGGTCACAACAAGGGACCTTGTTGAACACTTTAGACTATTACATTTAACCCTTAAAGCGCCAAGAAAAAATGCATCTGAAAATATCGTCTGCTGAAGTCGTCTGCTGCAAATAATTGCCTAACATTACTGACGAATATAAGCATAGGAGCAAACAGTGTAGACCCAGATCAGACTGCTCCTAGTCTGATCTGTGTCCAAATTGTATGTGATAGAGGCTTTTTAAACATTTCAGCAGACGAGAAAGTAGACGACTTTTGTTGTGATTGGCACTTTGAGGGTTAATTATAAAAAACATAAAGGAAAGACTCATTAAAAATAATGGAATATTGTCTCTATTATGCACTTTTCTAAAGGCGCTTGTATCGTATATCACCAGAACCATACACTCTTTTCATGTCTCTTTTAAGGATGCGCGGATCCAGGAATTTCTGTCAGAGGGGTCCAGGCCTGGCGGCGAGAAAAGAGTCTGGACATCATTATTTTGTCCTCAGCTTATTTTACAGTTTCAGAGAGGGTCCAATGGTTCTATTGCAGAGAAAACTATACTTTCTCAAGGATCCAGAGGGGGTCCAACATAGTCCAAGGAGTGGGGGTCAAACTTATTTCAGTGGGGGTGTCCAAATGCTAATTTCTATAGATACCAACATAACTTGTGAATTTCAAGGGGAGGGGGTGGTCGCGACCCCTAACTACCTCTGGATCCGCACATGATAAGTTATCAGTATATAAATGTACCAATTCTGTACGAAGCACTATAAAGCTTAAAGCTGCCCTTCATGAAATTGTAAATGTCAAAATCAAAGTTTGAAAGCCACATTCTGATCTGTATCTAAGTTTCTCTTTAGTTATATATAGAGAAGAGTAATGATGAATTGTCGCCCCCCTCTCCCAATTATTCATCTCCCGTTGAATACCAGTATTATCTGGTAGTAACCCTGAAGTGGAAACCACCCAAGGAGTACCCCTATCCCCGTTGCCCTCAGACCACAAACCAACCCACCGCCGCCCCCCCCCCCCCCCCAAAAAAAAAAAAAAAAAATCAAGACAAACAAAAGGACCGAGGGGAAAATAGGAAAACACAACAAAAAAAAGGGGAACTATCTTTGTGAATCTTCCATCGGAAGATCCACTTGTTGAGAGCCTTCTTAGGGAAAAGGCTCGTAAGGCGTGGCCTACAGCAACAATACATAATGAGAATTTTAAATTCAGTGAAAATTAAGTATGCCAGAAACATTAAATAAGAGGTGTTAGTGTTTGTAATTTTCATAATGAATATAGTGATCTAACAAAATTGCTTTAAAAAATTGTAAACCGATATGAAATATATCATGAAACTTGAACATTGTGAAATTTCTTTGGGCCAAATTGGTTAAATTGCTTTGGTTTTGCTAAATTATGGATTAATTGCTTAAACACCAAGAGTGATGTCCCTGTAAACATATTTTTACACAAATGACTTACTTAAAGAAATGTTAATCCTTTACAATAATAGGCCCAGATAGCTCAGGGGTTAAATAGCCTTTCTCCTGACCTTACTCAAAAAGCCAGCTGCAGCTCTGGGATATCTAAGCTATGAGTTCGAATCCCACAAACTCAAGATAGCCCAATAACTTTTTTTTTTTTAACTTTTTTTTATTTAATTAAGTATCAGTTTTGTTTCGTTATTATCACACGCCAAAGAAAAATATATGTAGATGAAAGCTCAGGCCAAACTGTAAGGGCCATTTCATGAGAGTTTGGTACCTATTGCGTATGCGAACAACGAAGGGTCAGATGAGCCTGCACATTCGTGCAATATCACCACAGCCTTTGCTGTACGTGCTGAAAAAGAAGCGAAGTAGATGAAGGTTCAGGCCCAACTTTGTCCTTTTTAAGGCGGTGGTTCTGTTGTTGTGGATTCATTATTTAATGTTCCCCCTATTGCATATGCGAACAACGAAGGATCAGATGAGCCTGCACATTCGTGCAATATCACCACAGCCTTTGCTGTACGTGTTGAAAAAGAAGCGAAGTAGATGAAGGTTCAGGCCCAACTTTGTCCTTTTTAAGGCGGTGGTTCTGTTGTTGTGGATTCATTATTTAATGTTCCCCCATTGGATTGTGAGGGCTCCGTGTTTGGTCCTTGTTTTGTTATGCATTACTGAGTGTTGTTTCTTGTTTTGCAATCATCTTGTCGAGGAAGAGAGATCATGATTCCTTGCTTTCACCGTCTTCCTACGATAAGTGTTCTGTGGCTGTTCCTCACCGTTCCATGGGTTTGTCTGAGATGTGTAATTGAAGTACTTCCTGATCATATTGCTTACTTTTCATAAGTAAATTCATCTGAGTTCGGTGCTTATCGCATAATCGTGCAGAAAAGGATCAGACGAGATGGCACATTGCACACTCTCACCAGAGCCTTTGAAAATCGAACTAAAAAGACGGGATGTAGATTAAGGCTCAGCCAAATCTTTATAGGCCAGTTCAAGAAAGTTTGGTATTAAATCCCATATACGAGCCACGAAGAATCAGGCGAAACAGCACATTTGCTCAGTCTCGCCAGAGCCTTTGCAAATCATACTAAAAAGAAGATATGTATATGAAGGCTCAGGCAAAAATGTATAGGCCAGTTCAAGAAAGTTTGGTATTAATCGCATATGCGAACAGCGAATCCCTAAAAAAGAAGGGATGTAGATGAAGGCTCAGGCCATAATTGTAGGGCCAGGTCATGAAACATATCATATATGGGAGCAGCAAATGATCTGGCAAGCCTGAACATTTGCGCAGTCTCGCCAGAGCCTTCGCTAATTGCACTAAAACAAGAAATGCAAATTTAGAATCAGACCAAGTTGTTTATACCAGTTCATGTGATTTAGGTACTTATCACATATGTGAGCAGCGAAAGACCATACGAGCCTGCACATTGGCACAGTCTCGCCAGAGCCTTCGCTAATTGCAATAAAAAGAAGGGATGTAGATGACGGCTCAGACCAAATTATTTATACCAGTTCATGTGATGTAGGTACTTGTCGCAAATGCAAGCAGCCAATGACCAGGCGAGCCTGTACATTCGAATAGTCTCGCCATATAATGTTTGAAAGTTTATCTTCCTTTTAGTTACAAGGTTTGTTATCCCTCTTCGAGAAAAGTGAAAAAAACTGCCTTGATGACCTCAGTTTCTCAACATATGCACAAAAATAAATCGGAAATCAGACCAGCGTCATTTGTTACCATGGTAGTCGGCTCTATTTACTTTGACAAAATAGTCCACACAAAGATGAAGCTGCTTTCAACAACATGACAAACATGCATCAATGCATAGTGCTATGCAAGTTTAAACTCCAATAGAGCACTCATTTACCGAATAGAGGGCACAGAAACTGTGAATTTCAAAATGTTTCAAGGTACTATTTTCGTGGGCTACCAAAATAGGAATTTCCTTTTACAAAATGTATACGCCAAACTCTCCAACGGTAGAAACATTCCTTTCAGTCAAAATTGACATCGATGCAGCAAAAAGACGCCCAAAGGACGCCAAAATAACGATACATCGACGTTCTTTCTTCCTTGCTGTTTCTATCAAGTAATACTAATAATTTGATAGGGATAAATTCTACTACAACGATGCACAGGCTTGGCAGAGCATTTGCTGTTTCCCTTTTGCAGTCAAGCATCTGGCACGCTGTCCTATAATGTCTACAAGAAGATAGTGTTTGGTTGAATTGCGCTGTACTATTTCATATGGTCACAACAAGGGACCTTGTTGAACACTTTAGACTATTACATTTAACCCTTAAAGCGCCAAGAAAAAATGCATCTGAAAATATCGTCTGCTGAAGTCGTCTGCTGCAAATAATTGCCTAACATTACTGACGAATATAAGCATAGGAGCAAACAGTGTAGACCCAGATCAGACTGCTCCTAGTCTGATCTGTGTCCAAATTGTATGTGATAGAGGCTTTTTAAACATTTCAGCAGACGAGAAAGTAGACGACTTTTGTTGTGATTGGCACTTTGAGGGTTAATTATAAAAAACATAAAGGAAAGACTCATTAAAAATAATGGAATATTGTCTCTATTATGCACTTTTCTAAAGGCGCTTGTATCGTATATCACCAGAACCATACACTCTTTTCATGTCTCTTTTAAGGATGCGCGGATCCAGGAATTTCTGTCAGAGGGGTCCAGGCCTGGCGGCGAGAAAAGAGTCTGGACATCATTATTTTGTCCTCAGCTTATTTTACAGTTTCAGAGAGGGTCCAATGGTTCTATTGCAGAGAAAACTATACTTTCTCAAGGATCCAGAGGGGGTCCAACATAGTCCAAGGAGTGGGGGTCAAACTTATTTCAGTGGGGGTGTCCAAATGCTAATTTCTATAGATACCAACATAACTTGTGAATTTCAAGGGGAGGGGGTGGTCGCGACCCCTAACTACCTCTGGATCCGCACATGATAAGTTATCAGTATATAAATGTACCAATTCTGTACGAAGCACTATAAAGCTTAAAGCTGCCCTTCATGAAATTGTAAATGTCAAAATCAAAGTTTGAAAGCCACATTCTGATCTGTATCTAAGTTTCTCTTTAGTTATATATAGAGAAGAGTAATGATGAATTGTCGCCCCCCTCTCCCAATTATTCATCTCCCGTTGAATACCAGTATTATCTGGTAGTAACCCTGAAGTGGAAACCACCCAAGGAGTACCCCTATCCCCGTTGCCCTCAGACCACAAACCAACCCACCGCCCCCCCCCCCCCCCCAAAAAAAAAAAAAAAAATCAAGACAAACAAAAGGACCGAGGGGAAAATAGGAAAACACAACAAAAAAAAGGGGAACTATCTTTGTGAATCTTCCATCGGAAGATCCACTTGTTGAGAGCCTTCTTAGGGAAAAGGCTCGTAAGGCGTGGCCTACAGCAACAATACATAATGAGAATTTTAAATTCAGTGAAAATTAAGTATGCCAGAAACATTAAATAAGAGGTGTTAGTGTTTGTAATTTTCATAATGAATATAGTGATCTAACAAAATTGCTTTAAAAAATTGTAAACCGATATGAAATATATCATGAAACTTGAACATTGTGAAATTTCTTTGGGCCAAATTGGTTAAATTGCTTTGGTTTTGCTAAATTATGGATAAATTGCTTAAACACCAAGAGTGATGTCCCTGTAAACATATTTTTACACAAATGACTTACTTAAAGAAATGTTAATCCTTTACAATAATAGGCCCAGATAGCTCAGGGGTTAAATAGCCTTTCTCCTGACCTTACTCAAAAAGCCAGCTGCAGCTCTGGGATATCTAAGCTATGAGTTCGAATCCCACAAACTCCAGATAGCCCAATAACTTTTTTTTTTTTAACTTTTTTTTATTTAATTAAGTATCAGTTTTGTTTCGTTATTATCACACGCCAAAGAAAAATATATGTAGATGAAAGCTCAGGCCAAACTGTAAGGGCCATTTCATGAGAGTTTGGTACCTATTGCGTATGCGAACAACGAAGGGTCAGATGAGCCTGCACATTCGTGCAATATCACCACAGCCTTTGCTGTACGTGCTGAAAAAGAAGCGAAGTAGATGAAGGTTCAGGCCCAACTTTGTCCTTTTTAAGGCGGTGGTTCTGTTGTTGTGGATTCATTATTTAATGTTCCCCCTATTGCATATGCGAACAACGAAGGATCAGATGAGCCTGCACATTCGTGCAATATCACCACAGCCTTTGCTGTACGTGTTGAAAAAGAAGCGAAGTAGATGAAGGTTCAGGCCCAACTTTGTCCTTTTTAAGGCGGTGGTTCTGTTGTTGTGGATTCATTATTTAATGTTCCCCCATTGGATTGTGAGGGCTCCGTGTTTGGTCCTTGTTTTGTTATGCATTACTGAGTGTTGTTTCTTGTTTTGCAATCATCTTGTCGAGGAAGAGAGATCATGATTCCTTGCTTTCACCGTCTTCCTACGATAAGTGTTCTGTGGCTGTTCCTCACCGTTCCATGGGTTTGTCTGAGATGTGTAATTGAAGTACTTCCTGATCATATTGCTTACTTTTCATAAGTCAATTCATCTGAGTTCGGTGCTTATCGCATAATCGTGCAGAAAAGGATCAGACGAGATGGCACATTGCACACTCTCACCAGAGCCTTTGAAAATCGAACTAAAAAGACGGGATGTAGATTAAGGCTCAGCCAAATCTTTATAGGCCAGTTCAAGAAAGTTTGGTATTAAATCCCATATACGAGCCACGAAGAATCAGGCGAAACAGCACATTTGCTCAGTCTCGCCAGAGCCTTTGCAAATCATACTAAAAAGAAGATATGTATATGAAGGCTCAGGCAAAAATGTATAGGCCAGTTCAAGAAAGTTTGGTATTAATCGCATATGCGAACAGCGAATCCCTAAAAAAGAAGGGATGTAGATGAAGGCTCAGGCCATAATTGTAGGGCCAGGTCATGAAACATATCATATATGGGAGCAGCAAATGATCTGGCAAGCCTGAACATTTGCGCAGTCTCGCCAGAGCCTTCGCTAATTGCACTAAAACAAGAAATGCAAATTTAGAATCAGACCAAGTTGTTTATACCAGTTCATGTGATTTAGGTACTTATCACATATGTGAGCAGCGAAAGACCATACGAGCCTGCACATTGGCACAGTCTCGCCAGAGCCTTCGCTAATTGCAATAAAAAGAAGGGATGTAGATGACGGCTCAGACCAAATTATTTATACCTGTTCATGTGATGTAGGTACTTGTCGCAAATGCAAGCAGCCAATGACCAGGCGAGCCTGTACATTCGAATAGTCTCGCCATATAATGTTTGAAAGTTTATCTTCCTTTTAGTTACAAGGTTTGTTATCCCTCTTCGAGAAAAGTGAAAAAAACTGCCTTGATAACCTCAGTTTCTCAACATATGCACAAAAATAAATCGGAAATCAGACCAGCGTCATTTGTTACCATGGTAGTCGGCTCTATTTACTGTGACAAAATAGTCCACACAAAGATGAAGCTGCTTTCAACAACATGACAAACATGCATCAATGCATAGTCCTATGCAAGTTTAAACTCCAATAGAGCACTCATTTACCGAATAGAGGGCACAGAAACTGTGAATTTCAAAATGTTTCAAGGTACTATTTTCGTGGGCTACCAAAATAGGAATTTCCTTTTACAAAATGTATGCGCCAAACTCCCTAACGGTAGAAACATTCCTTTCAGTCAAAATTGACATCGATGCAGCAAAAAGACGCCAAAAGGACGCCAAAATAACGATACATCGACGTTCTTTCTTCCTTGCTGTTTCTATCAAGTAATACTAATAAAATGATAGGGATAAATTCTACTCCAACGATGCACAGGCTTGGCAGAGCATTTGCTGTTTCCCTTTTGTAGTCAAGCATCTGGCACGCTGTCCTATATAGTCTACAAGAAGATAAGTACTTGGTGGAATTGCGATCTACTAATTAATATGGTCACAACAAGGAACCTTGTTGAACACTTTAGACTATTACATTTAACCCTTAAAGCGCCAAGAAAAAATGCATCTGAAAATATCGTCTGCTTAAGTCGTCTGCTGCAAATAATTGCCTAACATTACTGACGAATATAAGCATGGAAGCAAACAGTGTAGACCCAGGTCAGACTGCTCCAATAGTCTGATCTGGGTCCACACTGTTTGTGATAGAGGCTTTTAAACATTGCAGCAGACGAGAAAGTAGATGACTTTTGATGTGATTTGCGCTTCATGGGTTAATTATAAAAAACATAAAGGAAAGACTCATTAAAAATAAAAAAAAATATTGTCTCTATTACGCACTTTTCTAAAGACGCTTGTATCGTATATCATCTGAACCATACATTCTTTTCATGTTTTTTTTTCAAGGATGCGTGGATCCCAGAATTTCTGTCAGGGAGGTCCAGGCCTGGCGGCGAGAAAAAAGCTTGGACATCATTATTTTGTCCTCAGCTTATTTTACAGTTTCAGAGGGGGTCCAATAGAGGAGTTTCCCATTATCGGATTTTACCTATATCACGTGACATCTGCAAGCCAGTTCAGCAATTGGACTACTTCCGGTATAAAGTGTTGATCTCACTTTATAGAACTTCTGTATATCGGTTAAAATTTTATTTAAAGAAACAAGAAAAATAAAGACAATTATTAATTGAAGCGTCTGACAAGACTGCGTGTCACTATAGTCATTTATGAGTACATCTGTACACTGTCCACTGAGTGACAAGATACGTTTTATTTTGTGCTGGCCCAAATTGCATCCAGTTTTTCAATGAGTGCCCGGGGGCCCTTTGAAAACAATAAAATCTTGCACACGTGTCTTTAGAACTTCGGTACGCGTGAAATTAATAAGAAGCCCAGCTAGACTTCTACTTATCACATATATGTAAGAGCCTTTAAAACGCCCACACAAACTTATCCAGCGGGGCTTGAGGCTGAGTTTTAATCTACATCCATAATTTGTGTGTGTGTGGGGGGGGTGTAGTTCTACTAGAAAGACCCTGGTGTGTGCGAGCATCGATACTCTCGCGAGTCTGTGCGCTCTCTATAGTCTGCGTTATTCTGCGCCGATTTTTATAATAGTTCAAGATGAGAGTTTATTTTACACTTATTACATGTAATGTGAAAAAACTGAATACTTATCAAATGTGTATGAAAATATAAATTTATCTTTTTTCAAGAATAAGAAAAGTAGCGATTAAGTTCTTAATAGCTAGATTACAGGGGTTTGGAATGTTTGGTGCGTACATTCAGTGCCCCCAAAATAGTAAAATGAATACACCTTGCTGTTTCTTTGAAACATTTAGATGATTAATTCTGCCTGAATAAGGGGTCCAGACCCCCTCCTGCCAATTTTACCAAGGAGGGATATGAATTACCCGACATTCAGTTTTTGTGCGCATACGCGGTCCCAAATTTCAAAACCTATGCCTTAACGTAACGGCACGGTTATCTACAAATATGGACCCATTTAAATATAAACTCTTTTCAACTCGAGAGCGCGCGGGTTTCCTACATTTCACAACGACCTTTCAGTAGTTTGAGCTAAAAGGAGTTTGGTTGCAAATAGTATTGAATCAAAAAGTTATTATTCTCCTCTAATATTACACTCGGTCCGAGTCTTGCAAAAATGCGTTTGAATACACAAAAACAAGCGTTTCGCTGAGACGATTCTTTTGAGTACCCACGAAACATTATACCCTATGTTCGGAATCCAAATTTTATATATTCTATTTGACATATGCGGATGCTTCGATGTACCAGGGTTCGAGCTGTCGAGGTTTACTCTACTGCTGCAACTTCTAAAAAGTAAGAACAGCGTATTTGCTTCTAGCGCGAACATGTCCATTACTACTTTTACTCAGATGATTTTTTGGCTAAAATGAACAGGCAGACAGTTCCCTATTATTTCCGTTGCTGATGACGGCCTTGGAGAGATGTGTTTCCCCATGGGACTACACTATCCATTCCGAATTCTCCCTTTTGGAAAAGTTCGCATATATGGCGATATAAAGATGTCCTTTCTCGGAAAAGTTCGCACAAAGCCACATCGATTTCTGTGATATTTTGGAAATTCTTGTTGGGAAAGTTAATAAATAGTGTAGACCCGCAGGAAAACAGGGCCTTCATCAGCAGCAGCGGAAATAATTGTGGAAATATATGCCGGTACGAGTAACACTTGAATAAAAGTCTACAAGTCTTCGTTCAGCGTAAATTAGATAATTTTGAAATAAAATTAACTCTTTTTGTCATCATATGTAATTGTGGTACATATAATTGCCATTTTTCTTTTGTTTGGTGTTTTAACCGTTATGAACATAAGTGAAATGCATGCAAAGTTAGTAGTAAGTTATTACAGCTTCATACACCGGAAGTAGTCCAATTGTTGGACTGGTCAGCCGATATCACGTGATACAGGTAAAATCCGATAATGGGAAAGGGGTCTATTGTTTTATTGCAGAGAAAACTATACTTTCTCAAGGAACCAGAGGGGGGTCCAACATATTCTTAGGGGTAGGGTCCAACTTATTCCAGTGGGGGTGTGCAAATGCTAATTTCTATAGAAACCTACATAACTTGTGAATTTCCAGGGGAGGGGGTGGTCCCGACCCCCTATCCACCTCTGGATCGGCACATGATAAGTTATCAGTATATAAATGTACCAAATCTGTACGAAGCACTATAAAGCTTAAAACTGCCCTTCATGAGATTGTAAATGTCAAAATCAAAGTTTGAAAGTCACATTCTGATCTGGATGTAAGAATCGCTTTTGATATATATAGAGAAGAATAATGATGAATTGTCGCCCCCCCCCCCCATTTATTCATCTCCCTTTGCAGTATATCTGGTAGTAACCCTGAAGTGGAAACCACCCAGGGAGTACCACTAGCCCCTTTGCCCATGACAGCTAACCAACTCATCTCCCCCCCCCCCCACAAGAAAAATAAATAAAAAGAAGCGAAAAAAAAGTCAAGACAAACAAAAGGACCAAGGGGAAAATAGGGGAAAAAAATAACAAAAAAAAAAGGGAACTATCTTTGTGAATCTTCCATCGGATACATTATGAGAATTTCAAATTCAGTGAAAATTAAGTATGCCAGAAACATTAAATAAGAGATGTTTGTGTTTGTAATTTTCATAATGAATATAGCGATCTATTATAATTGCTTTTAAAACTTGTAAACCAATATGAAATACATCATGAAACCTGAACATTATGAAATTTCTTTGGGCCAAATTGGTTAAATTGCTTTGGTTTTGCTAAATTATGGATTAATTGCTTAAACACCAAGAGTGATGTCCCTGTAAACATACTTTTACACAAATGACTTACTTAAAGAAATGTTAATCCTTTACAATAATAGGCCCAGATAGCTCAGGGGTTAAATAGCCTTTCTCCTGACCTTACTCAAAAAGCCAGCTGCAACTCTGGGACGTCTAAGCTATGAGTTCGAATCCCAGATAGCCCAAAAACTTTTTTTTATTTTTTTTTACCTTTTTTTATATTTAATGCGTAATTGTGGTACTTCCTGATCATATTGGTTACTTTTCATAAGTCAATTCATCTGAGTTCGGTGCTTATCGCATAATCGTGCAGAAAAGGATCAGACGAGATGGCACATTGCACACTCTCACCAGAGCCTTTGCCGGGCCGTGTAGCGCAGTCGGTAACGTGTCTGGCTACAGATGCGTGTCTGACTGCAGATCCAGGGGTCGCGAGTTCGATCCCGGTCCGGTCCCATACTTTCATGGAGATTGATCATGAAATGATTTCTATGGTCATTCTCCTCCCTTCCGCTGATTCATTCAAGAAGGGTTGTTGTCAGTTACAAGCGAAAGTATGTGCACGAATTACTGGTTAACCGCTTGTTCAAGCCTGCCCAGGAAACAGTGTGGTTAGGGGAACTGACCGTCCCGCAATGACCATAGCTGTTGACTTGAGATGTAAAGCAACAAAACAAACAAAATCACCAGAGCCTTTGAAAATCGCACTAAAAAAGACGGGATGTAGATTAAGGCTCAGCCAATTTTTTATAGGCCAGTTCAAGAAAGTTTGGTATTAAATCCCATATACGAGCAGCGAAGAATCAGGCGAAACAGCACATTCGCTCAGTCTCGCCAGAGCCTTTGCAAATCATACTTAAAAGAAGATATGTATATGAAGGCTCAGGCAAAAATGAATAGGCCAGTTCAAGAAAGTTTGGTATTAATCGCATATGCGAACAGCGAATCCCTA
Organism: Loripinus fragilis; assembly: GCA_964019695.1. Taxonomy (NCBI): domain Eukaryota; kingdom Metazoa; phylum Mollusca; class Bivalvia; order Lucinida; family Lucinidae; genus Loripinus; species Loripinus fragilis. The sequence goes on from OZ026519.1 coordinate 79,571,447, forward strand.
AAAAAGAAGGGATGTAGATGAAGGCTCAGGCCATAATTGTAGGGCCAGGTCATGAAACATATCATATATGCGAGCAGCAAATGATCTGGCAAGCCTGAACATTTGCGCAGTCTCGCCAGAGCCTTCGCTAATTGCACTAAAACAAGAAATGCAAATTTAGAATCAGGCCAAGTTGTTTATACCAGTTTATGTGATTTAGGTACTCATCACATATGTGAGCAGCGAAAGACCATACGAGCCTGCACATTGGCGCAGTCTCTCCAGAGCCTTCGCTAATTACAATAAAAAGAAGGGATGAAGATAACGGCTCAGACCAAATTATTTATGCCAGATCATGTGATGTAGGTACTTGTCGCAAATGCAAGCAGCCAATGATCAGGCGAGCCTGTACATTCGAATAGTCTCGCCATATAATGTTTGAAAGTTTATCTTCCTTTTAATGACAAGGTTTGTTATCCCTCTTCGAGAAAAGTGAAAAAAAAAACTGCCTTGACGACCTCAGTTTCTCAACATATGCACAAAAATAAATCGGAAATCAGACCAGCGTCATTTGTTACCATGGTAGTCGGCTCTATTAACTGTGACAAAATAGTCCACACAAAGATGAAGCTGCTTTCAACAACATGACAAACATGCATCAATGCATAGTCCTATGCAAGTTTAAACTCCAAATAGAGCACTCATTTACCGAATAGAGGGCACAGAAACTGTGAATTTCAAAATGTTTCAAGGTACTATTTTCGTGGGCTACCAAAATAGGAATTTCCTTTTACAAAATGTATTCGCCAAACTCCCCAACGGTAGAAACATTCCTTTCAGTCAAAATTGACATCGATGCAGCAAAAAGACGCCAAAAGGACGCCAAAATAACGATACATCGACGTTCTTTCTTCCTTGCTGTTTCTATCAAGTAATACTAATAATTTGATAGGGATAAATTCTACTTCAACGATGCACAGGCTTGGCAGAGCATTTGCTGTTTCCATTTTGCAGTCAAGCATCTGGCACGCTGTCCTATATAGTCTACAAGAAGATAAGTACTTGGTGGAATTGCGATCTACTAATTAATATGGTCACAACAAGGAACCTTGTTGAACACTTTAGACTATTACATTTAACCATTAAAGCGCCAGGAAAAAATGCATCTGAAAATATCGTCTGCTTAAGTCGTCTGCTGCAAATAATTGCCTAACATTACTGACGAATATAAGCATGGAAGCAAACAGTGTAGACCCAGATCAGACTGCTCCTATAGTCTGATCTGGGTCCACACTGTTTGTGATAGAGGCTTTTAAACATTGCAGCAGACGAGAAAGTAGATGACTTTTGTTGTGATTTGCGCTTCATGGGTTAATTATAAAAAACATAAAGGAAAGACTCATTAAAAATTAAAAAAAATATTGTCTCTATTACGCACTTTTCTAAAGACGCTTGTATCGTATATCATCTGAACCATACATTCTTTTCATGTTTTTTTTCAAGGATGCGTGGATCCCAGAATTTCTGTCAGGGAGGTCCAGGCCTGGCGGCGAGAAAAAAACTTGGACATCATTATTTTGTCCTCAGCTTATTTTACAGTTTCAGAGGGGGTCCAATTGTTTTATTGCAGAGAAAACTATACTTTCTCAAGGAACCAGAGGGGGGTCCAACATATTCTTAGGGGTGGGGTCCAACTTATTCCAGTGGGGGTGTGCAAATGCTAATTTCTATAGAAACCTACATAACTTGTGAATTTTTAGGGGAGGGGGTGGTCCCGACCCCCTATCCACCTCTGGATCCGCACATGATAAGTTATCAGTATATAAATGTACCAAATCTGTACAAAGCACTATAAAGCTTAAAACTGCCCTTCATGAGATTGTAAATGTCAAAATCAAAGTTTGAAAGTCACATTCTGATCTGGATGTAAGAATCGCTTTTGATATATATAGAGAAGAATAATGATGAATTGTCGCCCCCCCCCCCCCCATTTATTCATCTCCCTTTGCAGTATATCTGGTAGTAACCCTAAAGTGGAAACCACCCAGGGAGTACCACTATCCCCTTTGCCCATGACAGCTAACAAACTCACCTCCCCCCCCCCCCCCCCACAAAAAAAAAAAAATAAAAAGAAGCGAAAAAAAGTCAAGACAAACAAAAGGACCAAGGGGAAAATAGGGGAAAAAATAACAAAAAAAAGGGAACTATCTTTGTGAATCTTCCATCGGATACATTATGAGAATTTCAAATTCAGTGAAAATTAAGTACGCCAGAAACATTAAATAAGAGATGTTTGTGTTTGTAATTTTCATAATGAATATAGCGATCTATTATAATTGCTTTTAAAAATTGTAAACCGATATGAAATACATCATGAAACCTGAACATTATGAAATTTCTTTGGGCCAAATTGGTTAAATTGCTTTGGTTTTGCTAAATTATGGACTAATTGCTTAAACACCAAGAGTGATGTCCCTGTAAACATACTTTAACACAAATGACTTACTTAAAGAAATGTTAATCCTTTACAATAATAGGCCCAGATAGCTCAGGGGTTAAATAGCCTTTCTCCTGACCTTACTCAAAAAGCCAGCTGCAACTCTGGGACGTCTAAGCTATGAGTTCGAATCCCAGATAGCCCAAAAACTTTTTTTTTATTTTTTTTTACCTTTTTTTATATTTAATGCGTAATTGTGGTACTTCCTGATCATATTGCTTACTTTTCATAAGTCAATTCATCTGAGTTCGGTTCTTATCGCATAATCGTGCAGAAAAGGATCAGACGAGACGGCACATTGCACACTCTCACCAGAGCCTTTGCCGGGCCGTGTAGCGCAGTCGGTAACGTGTCTGGCTACAGATGCGTGTCTGACTGCAGATCCAGGGGTCGCGAGTTCGATCCCGGTCCGGTCCCATACTTTCATGGAGATTGATCATGAAATGATTTCTACGGTCATTCTCCTCCCTTCCGCTGATTCATTCAAGAAGGGTTGTTGTCAGTTACAAGCGAAAGTATGTGCACGAATGACTGGTTAACCGCTTGTTCAAGCCTGCCCAGGAAACAGTGTGGTTAGGGGAACTGACCATCCCGCAATGACCATAGCTGTTGACTTGAGACGTAAAGCAACAAAACAAACAAAATCACCAGAGCCTTTGAAAATCGCACTAAAAAGACGGGATGTAGATTAAGGCTCAGCCAATTTTTTTATAGGCCAGTTCAAGAAAGTTTGGTATTAAATCCCATATACGAGCAGTGAAGAATCAGGCAAAACACCACATTCGCTCAGTCTCGCCAGAGCCTTTGCAAATCATACTTAAAAGAAGATATGTATATGAAGGCTCAGGCAAAAATGAATAGGCCAGTTCAAGAAAGTTTGGTATTAATCGCATATGCGAACAGCGAATCCCTAAAAAAGAAGGGATGTAGATGAAGGCTCAGGCCATAATTGTAGGGCCAGGTCATGAAACATATCATATATGCGAGCAGCAAATGATCTGGCAAGCCTGAACATTTGCGCAGTCTCGCCAGAGCCTTCGCTAATTGCACTAAAACAAGAAATGCAAATTTAGAATCAGGCCAAGTTGTTTATACCAGTTCATGTGATTTAGGTACTCATCACATATGTGAGCAGCGAAAGACCATACGAGCCTGCACATTGGCGCAGTCTCGCCAGAGTCTTCGCTAATTGCAATAAAAAGAAGGGATGAAGATAACGGCTCAGACCAAATTATTTATACCAGATCATGTGATGTAGGTACTTGTCGCAAATGCAAGCAGCCAATGATCAGGCGAGCCTGTACATTCGAATAGTCTCGCCATATAATGTTTGAAAGTTTATCTTCCTTATAGTGACAAGGTTTGTTATCCCTCTTCGAGAAAAGTGAAAAAAAAAACTGCCTTGACGACCTCAGTTTCTCAACATATGCACATAAATAAATCGGAAATCAGACCAGCGTCATTTGTTACCATGGTAGTCGGCTCTATTTACTGTGACAAAATAGTCCACACAAAGATGAAGCTGCTTTCAACAACATGACAAACATGCATCAATGCATAGTCCTATGCAAGTTTAAACTCCAATAGAGCACTCATTTACCGAATAGAGGGCACAGAAACTGTGAATTTCAAAATGTTTCAAGGTACTATTTTCGTGGGCTACCAAAATAGGAATTTCCTTTTACAAAATGTATGCGCCAAACTCCCCAACGGTAGAAACATTCCTTTCAGTCAAACTTGACATCGATGCAGCAAAAAGACGCCAAAAGGACGCCAAAAGAACGATACATCGACGTTCTTTCTTCCTTGCTGTTTCTATCAAGTAATACTAATAATTTGATAGGGATAAATTCTACTCCAACGATGCACAGGCTTGGCAGAGCATTTGCTGTTTCCCTTTTGCAGTCAAGCATCTGGCACGCTGTCCTATATAGTCTACAAGAAGATAAGTACTTGGTGGAATTGCGATCTACTAATTAATATGGTCACAACAAGGAACCTTGTTGAACACTTTAGACTATTACATTTAACCCTTAAAGCGCCAAGAAAAAATGCATCTGAAAATATCGTCTGCTTAAGTCGTCTGCTGCAAATAATTGCCTAACATTACTGACGAATATAAGCATGGAAGCAAACAGTGTAGACCCAGATCAGACTGCTCCTATAGTCTGATCTGGGTCCACACTGTTTGTGATAGAGGCTTTTAAACATTGCAGCAGACGAGAAAGTAGATGACTTTTGTTGTGATTTGCGCTTCATGGGTTAATTATAAAAAAACATAAAGGAAAGACTCATTAAAAATAAAAAAAATATTGTCTCTATTACGCATTTTTCTAAAGACGCTTGTATCGTATATCATCTGAACCATACATTCTTTTCATGTTTTTTTTTCAAGGATGCGTGGATCCCAGAATTTCTGTCAGGGAGGTCCAGGCCTGGCGGCGAGAAAAAAGCTTGGACATCATTATTTTGTCCTCAGCTTATTTTACAGTTTCAGAGGGGGTCCAATTGTTTTATTGCAGAGAAAACTATACTTTCTCAAGGAACCAGAGGGGGGTCCAACATATTCTTAGGGGTGGGGTCCAACTTATTCCAGTGGGGGTGTGCAAATGCTAATTTCTATAGAAACCTACATAACTTGTGAATTTCCAGGGGAGGGGGTGGTCCCGACCCCCTATCCACCTCTGGATCGGCACATGATAAGTTATCAGTATATAAATGTACCAAATCTGTACGAAGCACTATAAAGCTTAAAACTGCCCTTCATGAGATTGTAAATGTCAAAATCAAAGTTTGAAAGTCACATTCTTATCTGGATGTAAGAATCGCTTTTGATATATATAGAGAAGAATAATGATGAATTGTCGCCCCCCCCCCCATTTATTCATCTCCCTTTGCAGTATATCTGGTAGTAACCCTGAAGTGGAAACCACCCAGGGAGTACCACTATCCCCTTTGCCCATGACAGCTAACCAACTCACCTCCCCCCCTCCCCCCCCCCCCCACAAAAAAAATAAATAAAAAGAAGCGAAAAAAAAATCAAGACAAACAAAAGGACCAAGGGGAAAATAGGGAAAAAAATAACAAAAAAAAGGGAACTATCTTTGTGAAATTTCCATCGGAAGATCCACTTGTTGAGAGCCTTCTTAGGGAAAAGGCTCGTAAGGCGTGGCCTACAGCAACAATACATTATGAGAATTTCAAATTCAGTGAAAATTAAGTATGCCAGAAACATTACATAAGAGATGTTTGTGTTTGTAATTTTCATAATGAATATAGCGATCTATTATAATTGCTTTTAAAAATTGTAAACCGATATGAAATACATCATGAAACCTGAACATTATGAAATTTCTTTGGGCCAAATTGGTTAAATTGCTTTGGTTTTGCTAAATTATGGATTAATTGCTTAAACACCAAGAGTGATGTCCCTGTAAACATACTTTTACACAAATGGCTTACTTAAAGAAATGTTTATCCTTTACAATAATAGGCCCAGATAGCTCAGGGGTTAAATAGCCTTTCTCCTGACCTTACTCAAAAAGCCAGCTGCAACTCTGGGACGTCTAAGCTATGAGTTCGAATCCCAGATAGCCCAAAAACTTTTTTTTTTTTTTTTTTACCTTTTTTTATATTTAATGCGTAATTGTGGTACTTCCTGATCATATTGCTTACTTTTCATAAGTCAATTCATCTGAGTTCGGTGCTTATCGCATAATCGTGCAGAAAAGGATCAGACGAGATGGCACATTGCACACTCTCACCAGAGCCTTTGCCGGGCCGTGTAGTGCAGTCGGTAACGTGTCTGGCTACAGATGCGTGTCTGACTGCAGATCCAGGGGTCGCGAGTTCGATCCCGGTCCGGTCCCATACTTTCATGGAGATTGATCATGAAATGATTTCTATGGTCATTCTCCTCCCTTCCGCTGATTCATTCAAGAAGGGTTGTTGTCAGTTACAAGCGAAAGTATGTGCACGAATTACTGGTAAACCGCTTGTTCAAGCTTACCCAGGAAACAGTGTGGTTAGGGGAACTGACCGTCCCGCAATGACCATAGCTGTTGACTTGAGACGTAAAGCAACAAAACAAACAAAATCACCAGAGCCTTTGAAAATCGCACTAAAAAGACGGGATGTAGATTAAGGCTCAGCCAATTTTTTATAGGCCAGTTCAAGAAAGTTTGGTATTAAATCCCATATACGAGCAGCGAAGAATCAGGCGAAACAGCACATTCGCTCAGTCTCGCCAGAGCCTTTGCAAATCATACTTAAAAGAAGATATGTATATGAAGGCTCAGGCAAAAATGAATAGGCCAGTTCAAGAAAGGTTGGTATTAATCGCATATGCGAACAGTGAATCCCTAAAAAAGAAGGGATGTAGATGAAGGCTCAGGCCATAATTGTAGGGCCAGGTCATGAAACATATCATATATGCGAGCAGCAAATGATCTGGCAAGCCTGAACATTTGCGCAGTCTCGCCAGAGCCTTCGCTTATTGCACTAAAACAAGAAATGCAAATTTAGAATCAGGCCAAGTTGTTTATACCAGTTCATGTGATTTAGGTACTCATCACATATGTGAGCAGCGAAAGACCATACTAGCCTGCACATTGGCGCAGTCTCGCCAGAGCCTTCGCTAATTGCAATAAAAAGAAGGGATGAAGATAACGGCTCAGACCAAATTATTTATACCAGATCATGTGATGTAGGTACTTGTCGCAAATGCAAGCAGCCAATGATCAGGCGAGCCTGTACATTCGAATAGTCTCGCCATATAATGTTTGAAAGTTTATCTTCCTTTTAGTGACAATGTTTGTTATCCCTCTTCGAGAAAAGTGAAAAAAAAACTGCCTTGACGACCTCAGTTTCTCAACATATGCACAAAAATAAATCGGAAATCAGACCAGCGTCATTTGTTACCATGGTAGTCGGCTCTATTTACTGTGACAAAATAGTCCACACAAAGATGAAGCTGCTTTCAACAACATGACAAACATGCATCAATGCATAGTCCTATGCAAGTTTAAACTCCAATAGAGCACTCATTTACCGAATAGAGGGCACAGAAACTGTGAATTTCAAAATGTTTCAAGGTACTATTTTCGTGGGCTACCGAAATAGGAATTTTCTTTTACAAAATGTATGCGCCAAACTCCCCAACGGTAGAAACATTCCTTTCAGTCAAAATTGACATCAATGCAGCAAATAGACGCCGAAAGGACGCCGAAATAACGATTCATCGACGTTCGTTTATCCTGGCTGTTTCTATCAAGTAATACTAATAATTTGATAGGGATAAATTCTACTCCAACGATGCACAGGCTTGGCAGAGCATTTGCTGTTTCCCTTTTGCAGTCAAGCATCTGGCACGCTGTCCTATAATTTAATGCATGATTTTGCTGAAAAAATTGATTGATCTGTTGGGCTAAACTGAAAGCGCAATTTTCAAGTTAGTTCCTTCGGCCATGTGACAGGTATCATTCTTTTAATGGCTGGTCATACTTTCGTAGCTTGCCAGTACTTACCATGACTGCTTGGGTAAATAAAACGAGTGGATATGACCTAGACAGTCAAGCGCTCTACCGGTCATATCCACTCGTTTTATTTACCCAAGCAGTCATGGTAAGTACTGGCAAGCTACGAAAGTATGACCAGCCATTAAAAGAATAAAACCAAAACGAGTGGATATGACCTAGACAGTCAAGCGCTCTACCATACCGTCCCGCAATGACCATAGCTGTTGACTTGGGACGTAAAGCATCAAATCAAACAAGCTCTCTACCGCATAGCCACTATGCTCATGCGCGTATCAAGATTTTTTTTCAGATGGAACTAACATTTACTACGTTATTTTAGTTGATTGGGTGATAGAGGATCCAAATACCACTATAAGCGGGCCATAATCGGCCCACCAGCGAAACGCCACTTAAATGGCGTTTCGCTGGAAGGCCAATGGTGGCCCAACATTGAATGCTGGCTTGATAGCTTTGTGGTTTTACAGGAATCCGGACCAGTATTGCAAAGATACCCTATATTTTTGTTAATTTTCAGCAGGTGGGGGGGCCGAACCCCCGTGCTCCCCAGCTTTAGATCCGAGCATGGTGCTCTTCATCCTTTTTTGTTGTTGTAACTCCCGTTCGTGTTTGGTCCTTTGTGATATAGATCTTAATGTCCTTTCCTACACCGGATAGGCGGTAATCGAAAACGATACCATCGACGAACGTAAAAAAAAAGAAAGACACAGAGTTTGTCGCCCAACTGGCGACAATCAGAATGGCAATCGAGAACACTGTTTCTAGCGATTTTTTTATCAGCGTTCGTCGATTGTCAAGAGCGCTTTTGAGTGCCGCCTATCCGGTGTGTTTCTAGTTTGGGAGTCGCTTCGAGGGACAAAAGGAGGGGTGGTCGCTTTGCTCGTTGTGTTCTCTTTGCTGTGTTCTGCTGTCTTTTCCTTTTGGCTCGTTTCAATCGGAACTGCCTCGGCAAATTCCGTGGAATTCTGTGGAATCAGACCTCGGATGTACATCGAGGATCTACTTTGATAATGTGACGCTGACGTTACACAAACCATGCCAACTCGATAACAAGTGTGATTGCGTCATAACAAACGATTATAAATGAAGTTTACGTGTTTTGTTTTTTTTTCAATTAAATATTGAAAAATCATAAACTTCATTTATAACAACACAACAAACTAAGCAATCAGCAACAAGAAAGGACGCAAAGTATGCATTACATCACAAAACCAACCGCCACTTACAAAGGGAATAAGAAAGACTCATTCATGAGCTTTTGGTACTTATCGCATAAGCACAAGAGCCGTCATTATAACGCCAAGGGGGGCTAGAGGTCAAAATTTTTGCATGAGACTTTATTTACATCCTTATTTTGGTATGAGAGCAGCGAAGGCTCTGGTGCATTTGCACAGGCTTGCCTTCATTGCTCGCCGATACCTTAAGAACAAAGAACTATATAGTGCTGGCCCATCTGCATTTTGGATTACCTGTGCTCTTATGAACTTTTTACTTGATAGCATAGAATGGTCTTTAATCTGCAATTGTGGCATTTCCTGGCCATATTAACGTGTTGGCTTTTAGTTGGTTGCTCATGCTTCCATTCAAAAATATTCTGGTCATTTAATGTTGATTTTTCATTTACTGCACTGTGTTGACTTGATCAGAAAAGCCAGTATATTGGTTTAGATTACAAAAGAATATACACATATATGAACATATCATTTATTTTGAAGCCACAACCAGGAGTATTATTTATGGAAACCAGGTAGGAGTCCCCTTTCCAATTAAGTATTCCCTGAGCGAAAAGTTTACAGCCAACCCACACTGCCCCTTTGATGATTTAACATTCTCCTTATTTACTTCTGATATCCAACAACATAGTTACAATGGGTAGCAAAATGAGCGAACGCGGTACTCATAGTCCTAACCCTTAACGCGCCAATCACAACAAAAATCGTCTGCTTTTCTCGTCTGCTGAAATGTTTAAGAAGCCTCTATGGCAAACAGTTTGGACCCAGATCAGACTGCTCCTATATATATATGAGCAGTCTGTTCTGGATCCATGCTGTTTGCTTCTATACTTAATTCGTCTGTAATGCTAGGCAACTATTTGCAGCAGACGACTTCAGCAGACGACATTTTCCGATGCATTTTTTTCTTGGCGCCTTAAGGGCTAATATACTGTTTAAAATTTATCAGTTTTTGCTTGGTTTAATTATTTACATCCTAGTCAACAGTTTTCAGTTGTGTCGGGACGGGGAAATTTATCAGTACCAACAGGGTGGGAAGATGTCACATATGTTTGACATGAGACATTTCTTGGGCAGTAAGTTTAATCCCATACGTTATTAAATCATCACCCTATAATCCTTAAATTGGAAATGAATTGGTTAAATTGCGAAAGATGGTATAAACACCTTTTAAATGCTTGTTATGTACTGTTGCCACATTTTACGCATTTTTGTTTGCATGTGTCGGTAATATGCCCGATGTAGATTTGACATGTTTATCATCATCATCATAGGCCGAGTATTCATTCGGTTTTGTCCGGAAATTTGATTGCTCGTCATCATCGATGCCTGTTGTTTCATGTTAGTAGCACCGTTTGTTTGGGGTGGATTTTGATTGGGTTTCATTGTTGATCTACCGGAGCTTTGCATCTGACTTGCAATCATTGGGACCTGAGCCTGGGACATTTGTCGCTTGCTAAAAGCTGGACCTCTATTAGTCGCTGACATCATAGAATTATTGTTGTTGTTTTCATCATCGTTATTGTTATTATTGTTGTTGTTGTTGTTGTTGTTTTGCAAGACATTGCGATCAAATACTGGCATAGACATTTGGCCATGTGACGCTGTAGGCATCAATATTTGGAAGCGAATACCACCAGATGGCGATGACAAAGGACCAGCCATAGGCATCAGTATTCTACTCATACCAGCTGGGGGTTGTGTACTGGCAGGCTTTGGCATCATACCAGCTGTAGGCTGCATGTCCCCGGGCATAGGCATTACACCAGCTTGTGGCTGCATTACAGAAGACAGAGGTGGCTGGCTTCTACCTATACTACCTGGGGCCTGCATACCAGCTGACATAGACATCATACCAGCAGAGGGCTGCATATCAGCAGACATAAGCATCAGACGTCTCTCCATTGCAGCTGGTGGTTTCATGCGAGAAGGCATAAGCATCTTACCTTTTTGGGATGGCATACCACCGGTTATAGGCATCTGGCTTCTTCCTATACTAGGTGGGGGTTGCAAACCACCAGGCATTGACATCTGGTTTCTGCCCATACTTGCTTGAGGTTGCATACCACCAGACATAGGCATCTGGCCCCCTTCCATACTCGCTGGGGATTCCATACCACCAGGCATTGGTATCTGGCCTCCTCTCATACTAGCTGGGGGTTGCATACCACCAGGCATTGGCATCCGACCCTCTACCATACTAGCTTGGGGTTGCATACCACCAGGCATTGGTATCTGGCCTCCTCCCATTCTAGCTGGGGGCTGCATACCACCAGGCATTGACATCTGGTTTCTGCCCATACCAGTTTGCGGTTGCATACCACCAGGCATTGACATCTGATTTCTGCCCATACCAGCCTGCGGTTGCGTACCACCAGACCTTGGCATCTGACCCACTCCCATACTAGCTGGAAATTGCATACCACCAGGCATTGGCATCTGCCTCCCTCTCATGCTAGCTGGGGATTGCATGCCACCAGGCACAGGCATATGTTCCCTTCCCATACTAGTTGGAGGCGGCATACCACCAGGCATTTGCATAAGGCCCCCTCTCATACTAGCATGGGATTGCATAGCACCAGACATTGACACCTGATTTCTGCTCATAATACCTGGGGTTAGCATACCAACAGGCATTTGCGTCTGGCTTCTACTCATATCAGCTGGGGGTAACATACCGCCAGGCATAGTCATCATACCAGCTGGGGATTGCATTTGCATACGATTGGGATTATTAAGCATTGGGCTTCTGTTTTCTGCAGTGGGCATTGGAACGTCTGGCTGTTGAGCAGGCCCCATAAACATCATTGGGCCCATGATCGGATCACCATTCGGCATAGGCCGTATGGCTCCTTCTGTACGGTTAAAGTTGGCCTCTATGACTCGGTCATTAAGTGGCTGAGTGGTACGATAGTTTCCAAACCTGGAGTTGAAGTCACCCCTGGACTGCAGGCCGGTCAAAGAGAACCACTGAAAAAGAGATAGAGTTTTGTATGTTGGGGATCGTCGCGACAAAACATGTCTTTGGGGATTCCGACAAAGCGAGTTTCAAATCAACCTCCTCAGCTACAGAGACTAGCTAGAATATTGAAATTTCATCTGTAGCAAGTTTACATATGATACTTCCCAAAAAGCGGACAATAAAGGCGCTGATCAGTCTGCGCGTATGCACAGGCTGGTCTGCGCCTGTGTTGTTCGCAAACCCTCGAAGACAGGTTTTCTCACATCGAGGCCCTTTTAATTTATGTGAGCCTAGTCAAGAGAAAGCCTGATTTTCTTGAATGCGAACAACAAAGGTGGAGACCAGCCTGTACAACTGCCAAGGCAGACCAGCATCCAAATCACTCTCTGGAGAGTCTTAAGGCTTAATTTGTTATTATACAAAATTTAAATATTCTTGCTGGTCTCTGTAGCTTAGCAGACTGGTTTGAGCCTTACCTTGGCACAAACCCCGAAAGCATGTTTTCTTGTGTAGATGCTCATAATTATGGTATAATTACTTTTATTGAGCCGCGACACGTGATTTCCAACAATGTGGTATTTTCACAAGTGTAGACTAAGACGAGCCTGTGCAGTCTCCTTTTAAGCTTAGAAACGCCAAATGCTGTTCAGTCAGTACCTTAACAGTCAGTATCTTAATATTCAAGCGACTAGCAAAGGCTCTGATCAGACTGCGCGTATGCGCAGGCTGGTCGGAGCCTTTGCTGGTCGCATATACCACATTGTTTGAAATCTTATGTCGCGGCTCAATTATTATGTTATTATAAAGTGATTACGTATTTGCCTTGTTACAGGTCTGAGGTTTGTACAATACAAAATTACTTGATTAATTACTTTTTATTTACTAACTTCTTAATACAAAAATAGTAAGTGAATATGATCAGGAATTACCACAATCACAAACTGCAGACAGACGCATGGTACCGCGAGAAAGAGCCACACAACAATCACCAGACAGCAGGAAGACAAACTAAGCAAAGCAACCAGCTTTCTATTCCCCATCAAGAACATTGCAAAACTAGAATGGACTTAAAGTAACGCATAACAAAACAATTACATAATCCCACAATGGGAGTAACTATCAACAACGAATCAACAACAACAGAACCACCGCCTTAGAACGGACAGCAGCCTAAGCCACTGGGGGGCTTAAAGGCATTTTACTGGTACCAAATCTTCGCCCTAGATTCTGCTGTTGTTGAAGCACAAAAATGTTAAGCTCGCATGGAGGCTTCCTAACTATTGCAATGTATCATCATGGAGAAACAATCAAATCAAATTAACACACTATGATGAAACAAAGAAAAGGGCTTACGAATCACAGATAGTCAGAGCTAAAGAAAGCCTCAAGTTGAGCCACGGTGGGCCCAGCTACAGATAAGCAACAGGCATCAGCCCGATTAAAGCTTTACGTCAGAGCCGTCATTCAGCCTGAGGCCTGACACACCGTCGTGCAATTAAAGAGGAAACCATAGTTATAAATCGGGATTGGGTTTAAAACCAGGCATGCAGACTGTCGCATGATATCCAAGTTATATCCAACCTTTATATAACGCTTGATATTCTTTTTGAATTGGTCACTAAATTCAGGTTTTCCAACAATTCTTTTGAATTTATAAACTAAATCACCATATAATATAGGTTCTGATATGCCCTGTTGCAGAAGAGTTTTTAACCTAATGTTGTATTTAACAATTAACTCTGAGTGTCTGTGGTAGAATTTAAAAAGATGTTTTCCGAATTTTATGGTATCTATTACCTTGTTTTAATAACTTAGCAGTCAAGAATAGGTTTCTGTTGTTGAAGTCATCAACATTAGAGCACACCCTAGCAAAACGAATAAGCTGCGCAGTATATACACCATAGGAAGGGGACCGAGGAACATCTCCGTCAAGTTTCAAAATTAAAATAGTCCCGTTTAATCATAAATCTAAGAAGAAACTTTTGCAGGTAAATGAGTCTGCGTCATACTGGTTTGATTCATTTTTATTGTTGTTCCCACTGTAGGGGCTGGTGTTTTGTCCTGTGCTTACTGTCCTGCCAGCCAAGAGTGAGAGTGACGTCATGTTTTGTTTACAAGTAACCAGGGACTTATAATCGATATACCACTTGTGTATCAATCCTACCCACAGGATAGGATTAATACACGTGTGATCTATCGATTCGCAATATCTCAAGTGGGGTGTAAAAGCTAATGGTTTACTCAACAATTGTAAACAAAACACGACGTCACTGCCAATCTTGACTGGCAGGACAGTAGTTTCTTATTTCTAGTTTTGCAATCATCTCGCTGGGGAAGAGAGAGCTGGTTGCTTTACTGGAATTGTGTTCTTGCTGTCATGTGACTGTTAGTGGTTGCCATGTGTTCTGTGTATCTTCTTCATGGTACTGTGGGTTGGTCTGAGGTGTTTCATTGTGACATTTCCTGGTCAAAGTCATTTGAGCCGTGTCGTGATTTCCAACAATGTGGCATTTTGACAAGTGTAGACTCAGACGAGCCTGTGCAGCCTCCTTTTTAGCTTAGAAAATCCAAATGATGTTCGGCCAGTAGCCTTAGAGTCATAGAATATTCAAGCAACTAGCAAAGGCTCTGATCAGACTGCGCGTATGCGCAGGCTGGTCTGAGCCTTTGCTGGTGGCAAATACCACATTGTTGGAAATCTCATGTTGCGGCTCATTTACCTTTTTCATTTACTTCATACAGCTGGGCTGAAACAAATGCTGCTGTTCTCAAGACAGCATTTAAATCATCTTTGATCAATACAGAAATCTACGCACTATAGTTAATTAATATCACGTCAAATTATCCTAAATATTCTAAAACGATAGACCAGGCTTTAAGTGCGAGGTTCATTTGAAACGTTTTTAACATGACATATGTATATAAACATCCCAGCAGGCACACATTGTTGACTCAACATTGATTCAACGTTGATTCAACGTCATGGCGTTGAATCAACGTTGAATCTTTGTTGAGTCAACAATGTGTGCCTGCTGGGATAGACAAAGTTTGGTACCCATTCGAAACTCTTTAGCCCAATCGCCTTTAAGATATAGGTAGTTCAATAAAACATATTATACCACCCTTGCCAGCTTTAGTACGAAATATCTCATGATGTGCAAGTTGTACACTGATGTAAGTGGTATAAAATAGTTATACCATGTGTGTCCACCTGTATGTCTGTATGTAAGATAATCCATTCGCTTAAGGCCGTGGATTATCTCCACTTACAGGCGGACAAGCCATGGTATAACTATTACATGGACAAACCAACCATTTGACGTTTTACCACACTTTATGTGAAAAAATGAGCCCCCAATTATTAAAGACATTTTGAAGTATTACTTATCAAATAAAACACTACCTTCGTTGTTCTTTCAGAGATCATTTTAAAATTACACCGAGATGATGGATAAGAAAAAAATACAACTTGCATGATATTCTTCACGATAAAATTTGCGCAAAATTGTTATATTATAATGATTAATAGTTATACCATATGTTGTCCGCCTGTACCTGGAGATGATCCACGAGCTTTATGGGATAATCCACGAGTTGTAGCGAGTGGATTATCTTACATACAGGTGGACAATCATGGTATAACTATTTTATACCACCTACATCAGTATAGACCTTGCACATCACGAGATATTTCGTGCTAAAATTTGTAAGGATGGAATAATGATACACATTACATAGGTCATTGGTTTGTCATTCACTTGCGGGCATACTGTAAATTCGGAAATTTTCGCGAGGACTTTATTTTCGCGAAACTTCGCATATGCGAAGTTTTGTGAAAATAAAACCCTCGCGAAATGGCGAAATCACTCTGTCGTTTATTGATATAGGTAAATCTTGCCTTATTCGCGAATTTTTCACATCACTAATATGTCTTTTAATACTATTCGCGAAAATAAAATTCTCCCGAAAATTTCCGAATCTACAGTATCAAATTGGAACTTACCGCTCTTTCTGTGACCATGATTGGTTCTTTTAGAATAACCCAACGCACAGACTCGTGACAGGTGGGCGTGGTGATGGAACCGGTGTAGGTATAGAACTCACACATACGGTTGAAGAATATCCTCAAGTCTAACTCTAGGCTGGCATTCTGCACTGACAAAGAAACGAGGGTATCACTTTATAGCAACTAGTTGAGTATCTCCACAGGAGCTTGAAGTTCTATCCTTTTATCGCTTCTTAACCCTAAAACCGAAAATTTCATAATGTCATTACGTAGTGACATTGTGAGCTTTTGGTTTTGAGGTTATAGGGGTGATTGAAGGATCGGACTTCAAGCTCCTGTGATATATCCCAAATAGTTGTTGTGTGTTTTTCACCACAAATCATCAGATAAACGTTTTACCACACTGCGTTGCATCTGGGAGTGATATAACACCATGCATTAACCCTTTACCCAATGAATATACATGCTAAGTTCCACCCACAATGGATAATCATATAAATAAACTTTTACGTTTTGTACATTACCTGTCAGGTCTACTAATGTACTATCATATCTAATCATATTCCCATAAGCAAATAGAGTAGACCCTGATCAGGCAGCTCTTACAAGAGCTGCCTGGTCTGGGTCTGCTCTGTTTGCAAAAGCTCCACCCACAATGAATAATCATATAAATAAACGTTCTCGTTTGTACATTACTTGACTGGTCTACTAGTGGACTATCATATCTAATAATATTCCCATTAGCAAATAGAGTAGACCTTGATCAGGCAGCTGGTCTGGGTCTGCTCTGTTTGCAAAAGCTCCACCCACAATGAATAATCATATAAATAAACGTTCACGTTTGTACATTACTTGACTGGTCCACTAGTGGACTATCATATTTAATCATATTTCCAAAAGATAATAGATCTGGGTCTGCTCTGTTTGCAAAAGTGTTAAAAGGCGTCTCTATGGGGCAAAGGGTTAAACTATATAAACCACTAGTGGTTTACATGTTTAGAAATATAATGTAATGACGTCAATAACCCCAGGGAAGGGGACGTTACTCTCAGTTTTTTCTTAATACATAGGCTTGGGCCAAGCATCTACTGTTGACCCAATAAATATCAATAATATCAGCCATACCCAAAAATAGCAACCCCAAAAAATATTCCCATTCTGTGCATTGACCTTAAGAAAAGACCCTAAAATTCATATTTATGACCCCCAAAATATAGTCCAATTTGCAATGACCCCACCCCATTAGCAATCAATTTGCTATATATGGAAACAGAACGGCGGGTCTGATCTGGATCAAACTGTTTGACACTTTGATTGTATTCCTAAAAGATTTTTTCGAGAAAGTTGATTTTGAAATAAATCGACAAACGAAAAAAGCATGAAAAAATTACCAAGCATACAAAGATTTATCGTATGTGCTTCGTGAACTTCTTGACCGACTGTTGACTTCATGAAAGTAAAAGGGAAAGGATTCTTTTGTCCATAATCTATACTGAACGTTATTGCCCATAGCACCGGACTTTTGTCATTATACGTATGTTTGCCTGCTCGTGCCATCTGCTGATAAACTTTAAAAACAATGTAGACCCAGATTAGGCCCGATAAACTGTTGGGCTTGATCTGGAACCAAACTGCTAGACACTCAGTTTGTCTTTCTAAAAATATTTTTTTGAAAACGTTTATTTTGACAAAAAGAGGCAGACGACAAAATTCACACAAAATTACTCAACGTGTAAAGAGTTAAGTTAAAAGGAACTGAAGAGCTTTTTGATCATATACATGTATACATGCTATAGTCTTATTTTTGCAATTTACATGGAAAACAGCTGATGGCCTCACCTAATTAGTTCTAATAAGGTGTAAATTAGTTCTAATAAGGTGTTTTGCTCTTAATATCAATGGAGGCGTTGGATCAAATGGAAATATTTGAGCCAGAATCTAATATATTTACCATATTTATACATTTATTTACGTATTTAACTATTCGGACGAAAAGGGCACGGATGTGCTTCGTAATAGTGAAGTAGATTTGAATATTGCTGACAAACTTGCTTTGATAGCAAATACACATTACAATACAAACAACCACTCTTGCCTTCCTAAATAGGAACAGAACAGAACAGAAATAGAAGAAAGTGAGATGACAGACTAGACCATTCTGCACAATAAAAGCAGTTCGTATTTGGGTCACGTCGCGAGAAAACCTGTCTTCGAGGTTTCCGCCAAAGCGAGATTCAAACCAGTCTCATCAGCTATAGAGACTAGCTAGAAAATCGAAATTTAATTTGTAGCAAGTTTACATATAATACTTTCCAAAAAGCGAATAATAAAGGCGCGGATCAGGCTGCGCGCATGCGCAGGCTGGTCTGCGCCTGTGTTGTTCGCAAATCCCCGAAGAAGGTTTTCTCGCGTCGGGGCTCATTTTATGTATGCAAGCAGCAGAAGTCCTTTCTTTGACACCTTGCCTCGTGGCTTACATGTTCATAGAAATGAAAAGATTGTTGGCATTATAACACAGATCTATGGAAATGAGCAACAATAAGAGAAGCTGCAACAATCACCAATGCAAAGGTAAAATATGTTTTTATATGTTTTTTTTTATATTTTATTTTAAGTTTAAAGTTATGTTAAAGGGCGAAAGTTTTTCAACACCGAACAACATAGTTATTTTATTATAACTTTTTGCTCTCTGTAAAGGCGGTAACTTAAATATTTATATCTGGGCTTGTTGTTCGGCTATGTCATCTACTAACCAAGGGAAATCAGGTTCTATTTATAATTTGGTGAAGAATTTAATTTAAAATAAGTTGTTTGGGCCGCGCAAACGTGCGTGCGTTTCATGAAAATCCTAACCGTATACACACTGAACTCACATTTATTAACCCTTAAAGCTGCATAGTCTGTAATTTTTGATCTTCTAATTTTGGAAATAAAGTTTCGATTTTTCAAGAAAACGGTCAAATGCTCAAATTCAGGTAAACATTTTACCATTTTCATACATCTTAACAAATTATCAACAGCATTTATGTTAAAAATCAAGTGTCTAGAATTATTTGAGGGACGTAAATAACTTTTCCGTGCAATTTTCAGCAGTACTGAACATATTTTTGTGAAAACATAACTAAATTCTATTTTTACAAATGATTTAAAAAGAAAATATTTCGAAAAATGTTCATAGTTACAGACCTAGTCTCCTTAAAGCGTATAATCACAAAATATTTGTTTTTCGACGTCCATTAAAATATTTGAAGCATCATGAAGCCTCATAGACCAACAGTGAGGACCCTGAGCAGTCTGATCTGGGTCTACAATGATTGTCTTTATGCTTATGTTAAATAGACATTTTCAGATGCAGTTATTTTGCTGGCGGTTGAAGGACTAAATCTATACTGAGGTGATGGCGCGATACAGTTACTTTTGAATAAAACCACACCTCATTTTCAGCTTTTACCTATGTCTAAGGTTACGCGTACATGAGGTGCCGCCTTTACAGGAACCAAAATGTCATATAATACTAAACAAAACATATCAGTTATAAATGATTTCTACTGAACTGTAAATCAAATCGCTGCATAAACAAAATCAAATTTAAAAGCATATGATAAATTTACTCTATAAATTGTAAATTTAAAAGATTTTGGAAAATGGCCTCCATGCGAGCTGAACATTTCTTGTACTTTAACAACAACATAATATTGGGCAAAGATTTGATACCAGTATAATACATTTAAGCCCCCCCCCCCCTCCCCTGGTAGCTTAGGCTGCAGTCCGTTCTAAGGCTAAGGTTCTGTAACTCCCATTTCGAGATTCTGTAATTGTTCTATGATTTGTTGTACGTTAGTTTATGTCCATTCTAGTTTTGCAATCATCTTGATGGGGAAGAGAGCTGTTTGCTTTTCTTAGTTTGTCTTCCTAGTATCTTGTTATTATTGTGTGGCTCTTCCTCGCGGTGCCATGGGTTTGTCTGCAGTTTGTGGTGTTGGTATTTTCTGATCATACCTACTTACTATTTTTTTTTTTTTTTTGGGGGGGGGGGGGGGACATGTTTAATTAATTCAGGTAAAGAGAATTCCTTAAATTCTTTTTTGTTTTGAAAAATATGCCATTCTTTGTCACCCCAGAATTAAGTTAGACGGTGTCTCGATATTTTTCACGTTTTTTTTCTGACATTTTTCAATGAAAGATAAAGTGGTATCATGAAAGAAAGGTAGATATATTTTTGTACTTCTTTCTGTTTGATGATTTGTGTTCTTTATGGTTAGGGTGTCTGCATGGTCTAGTATGTCTCTTAACCCTTAAAGCGCCACCTATAATTAGCAGCAGACGACAATTTCAAATTTTTCCGCTTCTTCAAAAATAACCAAAAAGGCATAGTATTTCATGAGAACCGTCTGCTGGCAGACGATCCTCATGTAATACCAGACCTTATTTTTGTCGAAAATTGGGGAAAATGTCGCAAAATTTGTTGTCTGCTGCAGTCGTGATTGGCGCTTTAAGGGTTAAAACTCTCCGCACTGTTTTGTGAAATTGTGATTTTTATCTACATTCATTAGCACTAGAAAAGGACCTGCGCAAGCAGGGATGCTGGAGGGAGGGTCTTTTTTTTTAAAAAATAATGAAAGCAGTTTAAAAATAGGTATGTGTCTTCATATATACCAAAACGGGAGCACTAATTAGCGTTTCAATATTTAACCCTTAAAGCGTCAATCACGACTGCATACGACAAATTTTGCGATATTTTTTCCTAATTTTCAGAAGAAATAAGGTATGATATCTCATGAGGATCGTCTGCCAGCAGATGATTCTCATGAAATATCATGCCTTATTTGTTATTTTTGAAAAAACCCGGAAACATTTGAAATTGTCGTCTGCTGCAAATTATAGGTGGCGCTTTAAGGGTTAAGATATTATTGGGATGACCGTATATATATAAATGGGGTTGGCTCGTCTCTACCAAAATGTTTGATAAGTTGCCCTCATCCCCACAAGAGCTTTATACGCATGGTGCTTCCAGTCCAGGGGGGGGGGGGTTACTCTGATATTTTATACAAACGCAGGCTCGGGTCTTCCTTTTGGAATCAAATTTTGAATTTCAATTTTTTGGGGGGTTTTCAGAAAAATGAATAATTTTGTGGGTATAAAGATTTTGTGGATATTTTTTTTTTTTTTTTTTGGGGGGGGGGGGGCATCACAAAATTGGATAATATTTAGGGGTCATTTCTATACATTTTAAGCTCTTTTCTTAAGGTCAAGGTACTGAATGGGGGAAAAAAAATTGTTGCTAAAATTTCAAATATTTTTTTTGGGGATGCTTGAAATTCCTGATATTTTTGGGGTGAATGGTAGATGCTGGGCCCGAGCCTACGTATGAAGAAAAAGTGTGAGTACCCCCTGGTGCTTCCAGCTTATTTAATATCTGTAATGCAGCGCTCGCTTCATTAGTATGTGCAGTTGTGCTGCGAGTGCAAGGATGAGTTAGATATTTGGAGGATAAAAAGTGCAAAAATTATATATGATCAAAGACGAAAGGGTAATTGCAGTTGCTGAAAGCAGGTTTAAACAGGTGCTTATGCACCTATGGTACCTGGCAGTGATCAGTAACTTTTATACAAAACCATAGATTGCATATAACCTGAAATGACTCACATAATTACACAATATCATCTACCTCAAAATAAGGTTGGAACTACCCAGGGACGAAACAACCTGGATTATTTTGTGGATGTACAAATGTAACTAATGTTGGCTCTAATAAAAGTAACTGTAACATCTAACCTGTTGTGGGGAAAATACCTGTCGCTGTAGTCAAGCTGGGGGAATTTAAAACGTAGAAAGCTGCCGAAAATCACAATCTGTGTTAAATTAGACAAGAACTATCTTAAAAAAAGATAGACGACGAAGTGAATGAAAACATGTTTGATATGAGTAACATGAGAATTAAACGCAAACGACGTACATTTAATATAGTAAGTGTGTATGGTCAGGAAATACCACAATCACAAACTGCAGACAAACCCATGGCACCGCGAGGAAAGGCAACACAACAAACACGAGACACATGAAGACAATTTAATCAACGCAACCAGCTCTTCCATCCCCATCAAGATGATTGCAAAACCAGAATTGACACAGAGTAACGCACAACAAAACACAGATCAACTACAGAACCACACGAAGGGAGCAACCAAGATTCGCTGTTTGTTGCGACTAGTTGTGTGCTACTTTAATAGTTTATCATGTTATCTATAAATATCGACAAATCTTCCCTACGGAAGAATTTTCGTGCCGTAAAGTCAAATATATTTGCAGATATTATTGGCATTTCTCGCGTTCTAAATATCACACTTTCAGCGTCAACGTGAAAATCATATTTAAAACTAATGAAAGGGTGCAAAAAAAAAACATTTCATACAACTAAATCGCTTTAATAGCCCAATAACTATTTTATGACATGTACTTTCTTCCATACAAAGATCAAGTTAGCTTTTCTAGGTCAACAATGAAATTATAAGACTTCGTCTAATAATATGCATATCGAAATTATAAATAACAACAATATTTTAACCCTTAAAGCGCCAAGAAAAAAAATGCATCTGAAAATGTCGTCTGCTGAAGTCGTCTGCTGCAAATAATTGTCTATCACTACTGACGAATTAAGTAAAGAAGCAAACAGCGTGAACCCAGAACAGACTGCTCCTATAGGAGCAGTCTGATCTGGGTCCACACTGTTTGCCATAGAGGCTTCTTAAACATTTCAGCAGACGAGAAAAGCAGACGACTTTTGTTGCGATTGGCGCGTTAAGGGTTAAAGACTTGTTATCGAAATTTTGCAGCAACTCTTCCCCGTTTTCAAGGTTAGCATGCAGCAGACAACGTGAGCAGATGACATTTTCTGAAGCATTTTAGCAAGCCCTTCATAGGATAAGAAAGCATCTAAAATCATTATTCCATCATGGTACACTTTCCCACTGTCTGTCAATTTGCTTATAATTTTCAAAATTTGATTTTTTTTTTTACATAAATGTCTATAATCCATCCACATTGACGCCTTTATAACTATGAAATTTTGACAAACATACACAATGGAAGTGGATAAGCAGTATTTAGCATCCATTATTTCACCAGCAGTATTATTTCATTAGTAGTGGGAGGTGGGACTGGGGGTCTTTCTGGCCTCTTAAGAAAGGACTATGAATGCCACTTATAAAAAGATAAATACATCAATAAACAAACGAACACGTCAAACCCAACTGTTCAAACCATTTTACTTCATGGCTCCACGCCATTCCATGTTTAAACAGAATCAGAGGGACTGTTTATAAAGTGTATCTTTAATTATGAAGACCCTCATATCTGTCTAGTAGGCAGGACACACAAACAGAAGAATCTACAACATAAATACTTTGCTGTTTACACTAAGCTCTGGTAGAGTCCGGTTTTGTAATTTAATGCATTAAAGTCAGACAAGTCCATGTCAATAAGGCAAATAAAGGGAGGAGGCAGTTTAAATTTATGGTGCATTAAATATGTTACAAACTCTTCAATTTAATATGTTCTAGAACCGAAATCTAAATGGCATTTGCAAATGTTTGATAATTCGATGGCATTGCAAATCATGTTCATTTCTCCTGGATACATATTCAAACCACTTTAATACCTTCTACCAATCATAAACTTCTAGTACCCCCCCCCCCCTTATTACATGTCATAAAACATGTTATACTCTTTTCTTGTTAACGTTTTCCATTTGACATGTACACATATGATGATAAAGATATATGAGACATCCGTTGAAAATGCCAGCAGGTTCCGGAAATAGACTGACAATAACACTTGACTTGTGTCAATGACTTGACTTGTGTCAATGACACTAATTATTGAAACCACACACCCTTAAAAGTATGCATTTCCTGTTCCAAGTTTCGTGCATTATTCATTTTCAGAACTTTGGCAATCCAGAAAATTAGCGAAAGGCAGGGTATACCTACATTTATATATGTAGTTCATATAAAAAGTAAGTTGCTAACGGCGACGAAACTTTTTTCGTGAAGCATGGGATAATTAATAACATACTGCTACTTTTGTTGCAAGAAATACATTGCAGGCGAATTTTTTTAGAATCTGTTAAGAACGTTCTTTTGCGGACTGATAAGGAATGATCTACTAAATAATAGACATGATGCTCCAAATCATGGTCTGTAAAACCAAATTGGATCCAATTACCGAAAGTCAACTAGCTTATTTATCGTTCTTTTTTTCTTGATGACGTGAAATGCTGCTGTAGCAAATAGTGTAGACATAGATCGCACAGCCTCTGGGTCCACACTGTAGTATGCAACTCAACACAGCAGACAACAACAGCCGGTTTTATTCTACTGCGTACAAATTAACTAAGAATAATTTTTCGTTCATATCCACCTTTCTAGTAAATTAAACCACTTAGGTTCGCAAAGAATATGCCAATTTAGGGTCTGATTTGGTCCGATTCAGTAATTGGGTCCCGATTGGGTAAGTTACAGACCCTCCAAATCCAAAAGTAGACCCATATCAAAACTTTATTTCGACCATACAAATAGTGTAGTTAACTAAGAGATAATGTTTATTTTGAATTAAAAGCAATGAGCTTTCAACGGACTTTGCTGTTCCTTTCTGCGTCCCTTACTGTGGCGCAGGATGATAGCCCTAGCCTACACACTTGAATGTTCACCTGTATGACCGCCACAATACTACCATGAAACTACCAGCTTAACAAAAGCAAAGTTCATGAAATCAAATTTGGTGATAAAGCTGTCATGTAAATATAAACAATTTGACATAAAGTGGCAGGTATTTTAATACTGATTGGCAGTTTGAGATGTTTAAAAGAGGAAAGAAAGCCAATGGACATGATACTTGTTTAGTGTATATTTCAAAATAGGTTTCCTTAATTTCAGTAACATGTTGTTGGTACACATTGGAATGGCCTCTATGAGGCAATTCCAATGTGCACCTACAACATATGTACATTCAATAAATGAGTGTTTTCACCATAATACAGGTTTTTCACAAACTTATCGACTACTTTTAAGTTTCAGTGTAATGAGCATGTAGAAATGAACAAGTTTTTGTGTAGTTTGGCATGCACTTGGATGACAATAATAGATAGCCAATTTTATATCATTTGCAGCTTATCTTTAGATATTTCATTGGAACGAAATGCTAACTTGGTGGTTGCCTGTGTGTAAGTGTTGGACCTATGCAACTCAAGACAGCATACAACAACAACAATGCATACAAAATAACTAAGAACCGGTTTTCGTTCATTTCCACCTTTCTAGTAAAAGAAACCAATCAGGTCAGCAAAGAATATGCCATTTTTGTGCCCCATTGGGTCGGATTTAGTAACTGGGTCCCTATTTGGTAAGTTACGGACCCTCCAAATCCAAAAGTAGTCACATATGAAAATAGAAAATAACTTTAAAGGGCATTTAATTGTGAAGCGCCAAAAAAAATACATCTGAAAATGTCTTCTGCTGAAGTCGTCTGCTGCAAATAATTGCCTAACATTACTGACGCATTAAGTATAGAAGCAAATAGCGTGGACCCAGAACAGACTGCTCCTATAGGAGCAGTCTGTTCTGGGTCCACACTGTTTGCTATAGAGGCTTCTTAAACATTTCAGCAGACGAAAAAAGCAGACGACTTTTGTTGTGATTGGCGCATTACGGGCTAGGTGTTTTACAGTACAGTCCATTGGGAAAGAGTCACCTAGCTACCATTACTGCTTGAATGTTTAGGTTCTGACCATTGGGTTCAGTTTTAAGTTTTTTAAGCATAAATAAGAGAGCAGCCATGCTAACTTTATTGTTTGCATGTAACAAAAACAGGTGTTCTTATGACAACGCCCAACTGTGACTTTGTATTTTTGTTTCAGGTATTTGAGATGCCGACGACGAATTCCTCGACGAATCTTTCTGAGGTAGACAGTATGCCTTATAATACTACCCCATATATTTATTTCAACCAAACGAACTTCTATGAGGTGGCGAGTATTCCAGTATCAGGACTGACATACACATTATTTGGCTTTACTTGCTTCCTCGCTTGTCTTGGGCTATCTGGAAATATATCTATACTAGCTATTACATTGAAATCTCGAGATAAATGGAAAGGACATGATATTTTGATCACTGCCCTCGCAGTCGCTGACATTGTCGCACTTGCATCACTGTCTCTATCGCAGCCATGCTTCTATGAGGTTCTTGATAGGGATGTGAGAGCTATCACAACCATTGGCTGCAAACTGTTCTTAAGTGTATGTCTATCAGCTATGTTTTGTTCATCCATGGTAGTGGTACTAATCAGTGTAGAGAGATTTGAGCCAGTGCATGAGATTTCCAACAATTTGGTATGTGCGACCAGCAAAGCCTCAGACCAGCCTGCGCATACGCGCAGTCTGATCAGAGCCTTTGC
This sequence comes from Loripinus fragilis, assembly GCA_964019695.1. Lineage (NCBI taxonomy): Eukaryota > Metazoa > Mollusca > Bivalvia > Lucinida > Lucinidae > Loripinus > Loripinus fragilis. The sequence goes on from OZ026519.1 coordinate 79,598,109, forward strand.
TTGTCGCTTGAGTATTCTATGATTGTTAAGCTACTGACCAAGCGTCATTTGGAGTTTCTAAACTTAAAAGGAGGCTGCAGAGTCTACACTTGTCAAAATGTCAAATTGTTGGAAATCTCATGCCACGGCTCATTTCTTGTTGTTTGGTTACCGCACAAATCACGGTTCTTGCTCTCTCGTAAAACTGTTCTGAGGAGCGTATTGTTAGGTGTGGCACCTATCATCATCATATGTTTTTCAGTCTCTATACTGTATAGTGAAATCAATGAAGATGGAATCTGCGATCCGAACATCCAAGGACATATATATAGCAGTGTCCTAAACACAATGCCTGACACAACAGTATATAAAGCATTGATGATTCTTCTAATATCACCCAGCGTGATACTCTTGATCCTAACACCAATAACGGTGTGCAAGTTGTACAAGCGGATTCCCGTTAGACGTCAGCTGACATCGAAGGAGCGGGCTGTCGGAAACTTTCAGATATCAGTCAAGTTGACAGCGGTTAGCATGACGTATCTTACGCTTATTGTGTTACCATTGATAACAGTGTTTGGGCTTGCTAGTAATGGCATAAAGGTTGAAAAAGATGTCCGGTCAGGATTAATTCTCTCAGTGTTACTGAATCATTCAGCAAACTTTGTTCTCTACAATATTTTTGACGGAGAATTTCGAAAAAAGACGGCTATTGTGTTTGGATTTGGTAAGAGAGACCAAGATGGAGAGCCTAAAGACTAAAGACAAAAAGTACATGTACTGTAAACACTACTATTTAGCGGGTATTTTTAGTTGGCCCTTTTGGCAGTAAAAACAAGAATCGCCATATAAAGAGATCGCGAAATTAAGTTTGAATTCAATGCCCCACACTTTCACTTAATGCAAAAAAGGCGTATGATAAGGGCGGGATACAGCCCGAATTCCTTTTTTAAAGCCATAGTGGTGCATAAAACTGGGTGTGCCGTGTGTGCTATATATGCTCAGTGCGCCGGGACCACGGCACACCGTCAATATAACCGAAAATAGTAGTAAGTTTGAATTCAGTTACGTAATAAGCAATTAATGGACACAAGCCATTAGAATGTTGGTATCGTATGGTAAATTAACATATTTCAACACAGATCCAGATGAGGAAATTTTATGAGCGTAAAATTGTACCATCAAATTTAAACATGTGTTTTGGGTGATCAAAAGAACCGTCTCATTGAGAAGGTTGTTTTGAGTACCCACAACACATGTTTTAAATGAGAAATAAAGAAAAAAAAAACTTTCGAATATGCACTCTTATCTGGAGACCTGAAAATTAAACAGTCAAGAGAAACAACGTATAAAAATGGGGGATACTTTTAAAGGAAAGAATGGGGGGCATATTGATTCCTTTAAAAGAAGCACCTATGAAAATAGAATATAACTTTAAAAGTCATTAAATTGAGAAAACGCCAATATTAACCTACGCCTTTATGTCAGTGTTTTGATGTTGTGAATATTAAACGTTTTGCAGTAGCAATGAAAAAGGTGTCCTGTCAGGGCTAGCCCTTTCATTGTTACTGAATAATTCAGCAAACTTTGTTCTCTACAATATCTTTGATGGAGAATTTCACATAATGTTTGCTATCAATATCGTAGCAAGAACGCTGAAAAAGTTACGCACACCAAAAGGAGACTACTGGATCAAGCAGTGATTCTCATCAATTGCGCCACTTTTTATGATGGGAACTTCTTTAAAAGGAAAGAATTTGCTCCCAGAGGGAGCGAATTCTTTCCTTTAAGAGCAGTTCCTTATATCATGGAAAATCACTTTTACCACATAAGCCGACGTATCTTGAATGTTACTATTTTATTACGCACCTGCGAAACTGCGTAATGAGAGCTACGCCAATGGGCTATTATGTTTGGATTTGGAATAGGGAGACCAAGATGGAGAGCCTTTAGACTACCGGCAAAAGTACTGTAGCACGCTTATATTTGCCATTTTAATTGGTGCTTTTAGCTGTAAAAACAAGAAAAGCCAAATATGAGATCGCGAAATAAAGTTCAAATACAGTTTTACAATAAGCAAAATAAATAGTCACACACCATTAGAGTGTTGCTGTCAGAATCGTCAAAAATCAACTTCTAACAGTCAAGTGTGTTTAACGTAGAGGATGCCACGTATTGAAAGAGCTACGTGCATTAAGCGGCTTTTTGGCCCCCCTATCAGGCTAAAATATAAAAATTGTTTTTTTACCACTTTGCTCTTATTATTTTATTAGAACAATAGCCAAAGTGTAAAAGTTCTTAATTACTCTGACTTTTATACGGTTGCCATGATAACAAAAATGGCCGCCAAAATAGGCTGAAAATAGGACATTGACCTTTTTGTAGCGAAATTGAGAGGTTTGTCAGAGAAATTAACATAGAGTACAAGCAAATACCAAAAAGATAGTTTAACAGAAGATGAGAATTACCACAGCTCACGACAAATAAAAAGGATTTTTTGGTATTTATCAGTGCTGATATCTAATTCTTAAAAAAATCGGTCTCAAAAAGTCCAAAATGACCATTTCTCTGTTCTAAGCCTATTTTGTTAGCCATTTTTGTTACCATAGCAACGGTAAAATTTAAATAAAAGCCGAAATTTTACACTTCAGTTATTGTTCTAATAAATCTATAATAAGAAATTGGTGAAGAGCAATTTTCAGTTTGCACGTACCCATTTGCTAATATTAAGGAAACAAAATGCTCCCCATGGGGAGCATGTTCTTCCCTTAAAAAGAAGACAATATGAGAATCGAAAATAACTTCGCTTAAAGTCACTAAATTTAGAAAACCCCAAAATTATACTACACCAATATGTCAGTCTTTTAAATTGGCCAAATATTGATGCTGCGAATAGTACGTGTTTTACATATGGTATAAACATTTAAGCCTTAAAGCGCCATTCGCAACAAAAATCGTCTGCTTTTCTGGTCTGTTGAAATGTTTAAGAAGCCTCTATGGCAAACAGTGTGGACCCGGATCAGACTGCTCCTATAGGAGCAGTCTGTTCTGGGTCCACGCTGTTTGCTTCTATACTTAATTCGTCAGTAATGCAAGGCAAATATTTGCAACAGACGACTACAGCAGACGACATTTTCAGATGAATTTTTTTTCTTAGCGCTTTAAGGGCTTATGACTAATGGCAAAAAAGTAAGTGAGTATGACCAGGAATTTCTAGTCACATCATTCTGCAGACTAACCCATGACATCCCCCTTGAAAAACTTGTACCTCCCCTGGATACGTCTAGATGTTCTTGTAATAAACAAATGGACCCCCTTTGTAAAATAAGTGGAGCACTAAAAAAGTTGGGCTTGGACCCTCAACCCAACCTCCTGACGAAAATTTCTTGGTCCACCCTTGCTGGTGGACCGGTGCTGTCCTGGTTAAAATGCTTACTGGATAGTTCTCATTATATCCACCCAGCATATATTTTTGGGCATTATCGACCCACCAGCGAAGCGCTATTTGAATGACACTTCACTTGTGGGCCGATGGTGGCCCATTTTGATATGCTTACCGGGCTTCAGTAATTTTACTTACAATATGGATATATTCTAGGAATGTTGTTTTCAAGGAATCGTGAGAATTCTGACGTCTCCCCCGTGTCTGCCATTGTTCCAGTTAGTTTCTGCAACAAGAATGTGTAATGGTTGAAACGTAATTTTTGAGTGACATTCTGGGCGTGGTTCGGAAATGTCTTTTGATTGAAACAATACTATTTTCTTGTGCTATGTAGAGCTCTGACATTTTATTAAGCAATGGCCGCCTTGTTTGAATCATCTGATAAATATAGACCTATTCATTCAATCATGTGGAATCATAATCCCATATAAATGGGCGGGAGCATCCATACTCACCAAATCTGTGCTTTACCCTGTTTGTACCAAATTTCACTCTGATTCATTAAAAATGTTGTACGAGTTTGCAATACAAAACCAATTTATCATATGACGTTGCGTCTGGGAGTGATATAATGCCATGCATTAAAATCAATAAACCACTAGTGGTTTACAGATTTTCAAGAAACGTTATGACGTCCATAACAACGTTGCGTACATAATGACAAAATAATCACGTTTTAAGCAAGAAATGAGATTTCAAAGTAATCTTTATGTCATATGATAAATAGAATCTAACATTGGTGCTCCTGTATTATTGAATTGATCAAACTCGTTGCGAAAAAAAAACGATAAAATGCTTAGCAAGCTAGCATTTTATCGTTTTTCCTCAACTCATTTGATAAATTCAATAAAACATGAGAACTCATGTAAGATCCATTATGTAATGTCAAACATGCAAGACTGTCTACATTTGTTTCGGGTACAGGCAGACTTTTATCACATTTAACATTATTTACAGCTGTGTTGATACTAAATCTTACACCATAGAGTGTAGTTGATAAATTATTTTTTATATTTTCGAAGTAATCCTGAAATGAATCTTTAGATTTTTGCAACCGTTCATACCCTCATAAATCACACAAATTTGATTGACAGCTGCCAAGCTCACTTGTCCGTGCAATGCCCTTCGAACATCGAATTCATTCGACAGGAGTGATTGACAGCGAGCCACACCTGAGGCGCCATGCAAAACAAGCCTCGTTTGTCCTTGTTCAAGCTGGCTGTTCCGCTTTTCCATTTTACACTCCGACAAAACCGTCTATACGAAATAATTAAAATACAAAAACTGTTTTAGTTCCTAGTTAAAAATAATAATATTTTAGATATTTATAATAAAATGTAAATATAAGCAATGAATTCAATTTTTAAATGTTCATGGAATCATGAATACTTGGGGCCTCTTGCAAAGTGAACGTGAAACCCAAGGGCTTCACTTTCTTTGCAAGAGATCCGAAGTAATCATGATTCCATGAACATTCCAAAAATTGAATTCATTTCTTAAATCGAACATTAATAAATTACCTTTATGTCTTTCATGCCAATGACAAGTATAAGAAATTGAGTTCTTATTAAATTAATGAATTCAATAATACAGGAGCACGAGTGTTAGATTCTATTTATCACAATTTCAAACAAACTTTTAACAATTTCCTTGAAAGCAGCGATTTTTGCGGTCTGCTGAAAACCTTTGCAAACAGTTTGGACCAAAATCAGGACCTACACATCGGTCCTTGTCTGGGTCCAAACCGTTTATGCGCTGATAGTGTTCCTGAAAGAATTTTTTGAAAAGATTAATTTTGAAAATATTCAGCAGACGACATCATGAATAATTACCCATAAGCATGAAGTTAACTTTCGACTTCACTGTCGTGCCAACTAAGAGTGACAGTGACGTAATATTTTGTTTACAATTTCTAAGTAAAACATTAACTTGTACACTCCTCTTGAGCTAACGTGAATCGATAGATCACTTGTTATTAATCCTATCCTCAGGATAGGATTAATACACTAGTGATATATCGAGTTTAAGTCCCTGGTAACATTGTAAACAAAACATGACGTCACTGTCACTCTTGGTTGGCAGGACAGTACCTGAACCATTAGAACGATTACAACAACGCCATCGGGTTTACTTTCTGCCTCCTCGAGGTGCTGATACTTGCTGTTGTAGAATACGAAGTGAAGCTGGAAAATAGAAGATATATCGTATTCGACCTTTTATAGACATTGTACATATAAGGTCAAATAAAAAAAATGTGTGGTTCAGGTTACACTTTGAAAATAATTAGGGTAGGTAGGTAGGGTACAATTTTTTTTTTTTTTTTTTTTTTTTTTTTTTTTTCATGTATCAAATAAGACATAGCTGATATAAAAGGGTCTATTTTTGAAGATATAACCTTGTTATAATCCTTTCACTTCCACTATCAAAGACTGAATGCATCTTTATATAGAAGTTATTTTGTTCTGCTATTCTCTTCCAGCTTCAGATGGTAAAAATTTAGGGTAGGTCGGGTAACCTGAACCACACATATTTTTTTGGGCCAAACATTGTTTTTCAAAATCGTATACCCTTTTCAAAAACAGTTCATTATATAGTTGGGAACTAATTTTTCCAGTATTAGGTGCCCCTTCTGTCTGATGTGATATTCTTATATGATTGCTTTGTGTGCAGGAAGCCTCTGATCAGCTCTAATGCTAAAAGCCAAAGTTGCTTTTTTTATTCTATAAGTTTGAAGAATCAACAGCAATATAAGATCACATGGGTGAAAGTTCAAAATTTCCAAAATCCTGACCTTTAAAAATTCAAATTTTAAAACTTGCAGGATGTCTATAAAATTGAATAATTTCAAGTTTAAATGATTAATTGTGTTTAGATAATCTGAAAACTAATCAGAGAAGCTATTATATTCTGCCTAATTCAGCATTTTGATGCTGACTTCCTATGGAAAGTCAGCCTCAAAATCCTGAAAACTTTCATCCATGAGATCATATAATGGGTTAACATCTTTGCATACAGTCAAACCTCGAAAATTCAATCTTTGATTTTACGAAATACTTGCTCATTCAAATTAAAAATGGGACACACTGGATTTAGAGAATGGTACCTATTCATGATCTGTTTTAACAGCTCTATATACTGTAGATTTGGAAATGTTTGCGAGAATTTTATTTTTGCAAATAGCGTTAAAAGACATATTTGCGACATTAAAAATTCGCAACAAGGGCATGATTTACCTGTATCAGTAAACGACAGAGTGATTTTGCCATTTCACGAATGTTTTCTTTACACGAAAATTTACATATGCGAAGTTTCTTGAAAATAAAACCTTCCCAAAAATTTCTGAATTTACAGTAATAACATGTTTTGGGGGCGTAAAAGAAACGTCTCATTGAGACGTTTCTTTTAAGCACCCAAAATTTATGTTTGTTAAAAAACACTGATGATAATCAGTTTTTGGGGGTATATCAAGTGCGGCTCCAGAGGGGGGAACAGGGGGTCCGGACCCCCCTGGAAAATCACAAGTTATAATAAGGTGAGGACTAAACATTTAAAAAAATATATAAAAAAACGTTGTCAGAGCTTTTTTTTTTTGTCAGACTGACCTGGACCCCCCCACCCCCCTGACGAAAATTCCTGGATCCGCGCATGTATATATTTTACGCTACCTCACTATCATTCAACTACTGATAATTCAAAATAAAACATCTCATCCTGAGAATTATCAGCAGACGACATCATAGGATTGTAAATGTGCTTGTAGCATATGTGTGCTCTTGAGAATTTGGGACAACTGCACGCTCGATGGGGTGGCCAACCATTGAGTGGACACAAGGTTCTCTTGAGTGCACTGTCACATGCATATGCTTGTTGTTAATAGTTTTACAAATGTTTTGAAACTTATACTTTGATGATGCATGTGTATTGGATATGTTTAGTAGTTATAGGATGCTTTGTGCATGCTAGCATTTTATTTATATGTTCAGTATAGTGGTACGTATGTGAGTGAGTGAGAGAGTGTGTGTGGATGTTGTTTTTATATATGGTGTATGAGAGATGAGCTTGGAGAATTTCACTTAATTGAAAAATTAAGTCAAATTCTTAATGTCTGGGCGTATATAAAAAGCTGCTGGTTTCATCTAAGAGGGTTCACATTAATTGTGAATTGGCTGTGGGGATTTACAATATTTGTGAATGATTAACGATAAGACACAGGTGTTCTGGCCAGGTGCAGAGTTGACATCTGTGATTGACATGTTTATGTTTTTATAGGGAATTCTGACACCAGTTTGTTATTGTTTCTTAAATGTCATATTTATTAGCCTGTCAATTCTGATGGGATGTTTTAAAACTTTCGAAGGGTTGTGATGACAGATATTACTTATTTTAGTAAAATTACACAAGCCAATTAATAGATCATGCCAATTCTGACATTGATTGGCAAGATTGCGCAATGCATTTAGTCATATGGCATTTGGGAAATTGCGCAACTGGTGTGACTAAGAGTCACTTTTGTATATTCTGATTGGTTGATATAAATGTAAGCTTACCTATGTAGAGGGCACTTTATAGTAAACTTAAAATATGATTGGTTAGTGATGATGTCATTAGGTGGCGCTGTGGTCAGCTTTTATCACGTGACTTCGTGGTACGAGGGACATCCAATAAAGAATGAGACTTTTTCTATAGCGCCGTGAATTTACATGCTAGGTTTATGAAATTTCTTTCAAAGCTAGCTTGTCTTTTTGGCTGTTCACATGTACCATATTCGACGTTTTACATAGTTCCAACTTTTGTTGCTAGGCAACATTAGAAGACTGGACAAACATGCGTGGACGGCTCACTATAGATGGTTACCATAGCAACAGATTAAGATATATAGTTTATTTTTCTACTAGTACTTATATATGCTCATGCAATCTGTTAATAGCCAAAAGGGGAAAGTAATGTTTCAGATTCTTGAGCTGTTACCATGGAAATACAGCTTAAAAAATCAAGTTTTCAAGAAATATCTTGTATTTTCCCTGACCTCTTGACTTTAAAAGTTAATATCAAATAGTCGAAGGCAATTGAAGTGAATATAGTTCTGTTCAGGTATACTTAATAACAATAAGCTGCAGATAACGAAACATTTTGTGGGATATCCTTCACCTACATAGTTACCATAGCAACACAAAGTAGTGTGTTTATAAAAAATCAAGTAAATCAGTTGCTAGGCAACCAAAAATAAATGATATGCATATTTGGTTCATCTTTTATAGCATTTTATGTAACACTAAGATTGTTTAGTAGAAGAAATTATATCAAGAGGTTATATTCTATCTATGAGCGAAAATAAAAGACTTTGAATAATTGTGGGTATTCAAAAAATAACGTAAATGTGGCCATGCGTCTTCACGTCCTTCAACAAAACATCCCGTTTCTATGGCAACTGATCAATCACAAACATATTGTTTATATTCCTGAATTGCTAAGATGTCATACTATTATTATGGTGAATTTTAACTAAATGCACACACAGGTTTTCATACTATGAAGAAAGTCTCATTCTTTATTGGATGACCCTAGTATATATGATGAAACCCAGTGTCAGAGCTTTAGATTTCGGAACTTGGGTTTTAGTTAGTTTCTAGAAGTATTTTAGTTACACTTAAGAAGATTTAATAAAATCATAAAATTGTGAAAGTTGTTGCTGAAATTATTTATAAGATAGATAGATAGATAGATATTCTTTATTTCCTCCACATAGGAGAGTACAATCTACATATAAATACAAATAAGTATGAATACAAACATACAAACATATATACATATATCAAATATGGCAAATAAACGAAATCAATTTGCATGTAAATGTATGAGAACATGGTACTAGATACAGATTTACACAAAATAAAGTTTACACAATCATTGTCATGTTGTTATCCCTACCTCACTATTCTTACCGAAACGAAATGCAAGGGTAGTGAAGGGTAATGAGGAATAACTTTAGCAATCTATCCTTATTATGAAATATAGCAAGGTTCAATTCTAGTGACAGTATACATACCACTAGTTTGATCCCTGCTATGGTTCATAAAAACTCAAAGTCGGTCGCAACATTCTATCAATTTCCTCCAAAAGCCTAATGGGAGGAAAGAGAAGACCGAGCAGCATTTTAATTAATAAAGGTAAGTTGACATCACGCATAATACATACGCATAACTCTATGCTTAAGTTTCAAAGAAGAAATAGACATCTTAATAGAGTAATCCCACTATATGTTTATACTTACACCACATTTTATGAAGATTAATAATGCAGCATAACTTAAACTGCTCACATTTATTGCCTAATATTCGAGTAAACTCTGCATTTTCCATGCCTAGGAGAAGATCAGACACACGGCTTTTGTCTAAGGTACAGAGGAACATATAGGCCTGGATACTAATGTTTTGAATGTCAGACCATAGCCTTGCTCTTTCTAGACCCAAGTAAGTGCAAGTGTTAATACAATGATCAACAGTATTGTTATAATACACATTACAGTATAGACAGAATTTGTTATCCATTGACATCTCAGCCAAATGAGATATCATTTGAATGAGAGAAAAACTGGGAAATAGAAGATTTCTTCTCTCTTTCGATAAATACCATACCCAGTGTGGCGTATACTCAAAATGAATATCTCTGAATCGACAAAAGTCGTGTGTCAATGTTCTACTGTTCCAAGTAGAAATTGCACTGTGATGCAGTTTACTCTTTAGCAGACGTTTCCATGCAAAGGATGTTGGGAATGTTCCCTTTTCAATATAAGTATATAAGATGTCAATCAGCTGGTATTTTTCTAGCAATCTTACAACATCTGGTACAAAACCTTCTTGTTTATGATTACATTTGGCAATATACGATGTTAATCTGTTAAGAAAGACTGTTTTAACCCAAATATTTGAATTCAATCGGCAAAACTGGCCAAAAAGAGTTAATTTTCTGAAATCTATATCAATTTCAATCGGAAATATACCCAAGAGACTTAATGCCACGTCTGTTCGTGTACGTAGATTGAGGGATTGCATATGCTTAACACAAAACCTGTGAGCACGTTCTAGTGAAAGTAATTCAGTATCATTTAAATTGTCCCAATTTTCACAGCCATAAAGAGCCTTCGGTAAAACTATAGATTTATAGATTGTTTTACATGTGAGGGGATGTGAGGGGATGCAGAGCACCATGATTAAGAATACCACTATTAACTAGACTGAGAAACGTACCTTTAAGCTTGTGGGTTGCATCTTGAATACTTATTTTATTGTTAAGATATTTATTATTGTTCACCCCAAGGTGCTTATAATTTTCACTTTCTGCTACGATATCATTACCTAGGTACCATGCTCGTTTTGATTTTTTATAATTATTTTTTGTTTCATTGTACACAATAATTGAGCTTTTAGGAGCCGAATAATCATATCGCCACTTACAAGAGTATGCATAACATATGCACAGAAGGATAGCAAGGCCGGCTATAGATAACGCCATGAGGACCATGTCATCAGCAACAGTGGGAGCACATACGTTCATATTTAACATTTTGAATCCGACATGACAATTGACCAATTGTTCAAGTAGGTCGTCGTTAAAACACAAAAACAAACTTTGAAAACAAAACGCGAACTTAGAAGATTAGAATCAATTACATTACAAAGTTTACGAAATTCGACTTTATCAGTTTTAATCCAAACAGCCACATATTGTTGAAATTTAAACTCTTGCCCATGAATCAATGGGAATAGACCAAGCTAACATCTACATTAGTACAAATACTATAGGGTAAAGTCGGCTAAATTCGGACATCAGGTAAAATCGGACACACATTTGCAAACAATGTAAATCCAGATGAGACGGCTCCTTATGAGGACTCATCAGGACTTTCACTGTTTGCTTAGTAAATTTATTTTATATTCCAATATTCAAAATATGAAACAAACAAGGTCGCTGTCCGAATTAAGCTGCCTGTCCGAATATAACTGACTTTACCATGGAATCCTACCTCTCCTTCAAAACGCAGCCCATCTATAGTGTGTTCAGATCCTGCAGACATCATTCCACTTCCACGGAATCGCATACCCTAGAATAGAACAATGTGCGAGACTGCTCAAGAGGAAACATGGGCCCTTAATTACAACGCTTCCTTAAAGTTAAGGACGACTTTAGTTATTATTGATTTTTTAGGATACGAAAAATAACGTTTGAAACTTATTAAATTCAAAATTGTTTCACGAACTCTGTAGATCACAATGATACCTTTGTCCTAATATACTGCACCCGATCCTGGCAATGCATTAAACACTTAAAATACCATGTTGAAATATCAATACTTAACTAAGGTCGTCATTAACTTTAAGGAGGCATTGTAATTTTGGGCACTGTACAGTATTGGAAGAATAAGAACGTTTCACAACACCTGAGATTTCTGTTTGAAGACATTAAATTCTTTTGCGGATCCAGAAAGCTTTGTCAGAGTGGGTCCAACTTTGACACGTTTTTTTAAGTTTATGAGAGATGATCCATATGCCATTTATGAGCAGGATAAAACATCATCAGGGAGTTTTAAAGTAAGAATAATCTTTATATTTCAACATTTTACCTTTTATGAGCAATTGAAATTCCATGCACAGTTGAGTTGAGCTGGAAAAAAGTTTTATAACCTCGGAGCCAGGTCTGATGACAAGTGCTGATGATTCTAGTAATGTTTTACATATACAAATACGAGCACACTGATAAAATTCTAGTAATGTATTGCATCTCCAAATCTAATGACACTAGTGTCGCTATTGATTTTAGCTTTACATATTATATAAATCTGACGAAGTTAATAATCTAGCAATGATTAACATATCCAAAGCTAATGTTCTAACAGTAACCTAGTTATAAGCTCAAAAAATTGAATTCTAGCAATGCTTTACAGTCACTTCTGCCGCTAGTTATCCAAATATGATGCTACTAATGATTTAAGCAATGCTTTAGATATCCAAATCTGATGCCTTTAATGATTATAGCAATGCTTTAGTTTTCCAAATCTGGTGACATTAATGATCTAAGCAATGCTTTAGATATCCAAATCTTATGTCACTAATGACTAAAGCAATGCTTTACACATCCAAAACTGATGCCACTAATGATTTTAGCAATGCTTTACATATCCAAATCTGACGCCTTTAATGGTTTAAGCAATGCTTTAGTGACACTAATGATCAAAGCAATGCTTTAGTATCCAAACCTGATGCCACTAATGATTTAAGCAATGCTTTACATATCCAAATCTGATGCCACTAATGATTTAAGCAATGCTTTACATATCCAAATCTGATGCCACTAATGATTTAAGCAATGCTTTACATATCCAAATCTGATACCACTAATGATTTACAATGCTTTAGTTATCCAAATATGATGCCACTTATGATTTAAGCAATGATTTAGATATCCAAACCTGATGCCTTTAATGATTTAAGCAATGCTTTAGTGACACTAATGATCAAAGCAATGCTTTAGATATCCAAATCTGATGCCGCTTATGACTTAAGCAATGCTTTAGATATCCGAATCTGATGCCACTAATGATTTCAGCAATGCTTTAGATATCAAAATCTGATTCCAAAATCAATTTAAGCAATGCTTTAGATATCCAAATCTGATGTCACTTATGATTTTAGCAATGCTTTACACATCCAAAACTGATGCCACTAATGATTATAGCAATGCTTTACACATCCAAATCTGATACCACTAATGATTATAGCAATGCTTTACATATCCAAATCTGATATTTACATTCTCAGTATGTAGTCGACTTAGATGAAATCAACATTTCTGGCTACATGCTTTTCTCGACAGCAACTCTAATAAGTTTACATGGAGCACAATGAGATCACAACATTCACCTTCATATATTTACATTTTCAAATCAAGCTTTTAATGAATCGTTTTTTTTTTTGCAACTATTCATAGCCTCATGAATGACATAAATTTAATTGACAGCTTCCGAGCTCACTTTCCCATGCAATACGCTTCGAACACTGGTGTTGTGATTGAGAGCGAGCCACAACTGAGTCGCACGTGCAAACCAAGCTTCTTGTTTCTCCATTGGCTGTACGTGTTCAAACTGGCTGTTTCTCGTTTCCGCTTTACACTCCAACAAAACCGTTAATACAAGTACATAAAAATACAAAACTGTTATAAATAATTTCTATATTTTAGATATTTATAATAAAATGTGAATATAAGTAATAAATTCAGTTTTTGGAATGTTTATGGAATCCCGAATACTTCGGGTCTCTTGCTAAGTAAGTGAAGCACTTTGGGCCTCACGTTAACTTTTCAAGAGACCTGAAGTATTCATGATTCCATGAACAAGCCAAAAATCGAATTCATTTCTTAAGTAATTCTGCATATGTACAATTTTATGGATTTTAAACAAAATGACTGACCTGGAGCTCAAATGATCGCCCAGTTACTCCTCCAAAGTGAAGATGGAAGTCATTAAGGTAGTATGTTCCAGGCCTCTGAGGAGCATCCTGTATAGAAAAGGCCATATGGTCTTCAGGTTCAAACGCCGCCGACAGCCCTTCAAAGGTATGAAACTTAATCATCAAAAATAGAAAATGTGAAGGAAACTAGTAAATACCCCAAATAAATAATAAATACAATATTAAAAAAATAAAATTTACATTCCATAGTATTAGTCAAATTTACTTAATTATTTTCCACCCAATACCGTCAGTTATCCTTTTAAAATGAAATAGATCTATTTCATTTGTAACGGAGGTGTTGGAACAGCGAGGGAGAGAAACTGTGGACATAACGTCGTGGCGATACGTGAATTACGTCACGTAAATGTCGATAAGCAAAGAAAGTTATTGGCTAATGCTGACGTTACTCCGCCTAGAGGCGCGGTCTAGATCACATGACATTTCAATGTTTTGCATGGAGAAGTGCAAGCAGCCAGAAATGTTGGTTTCATCTAAGGCAACTACAGTACTCCACATTGTGCAGTGTAAACATGACCTATAATCCTAAAAAGGAGTCTGTATGTATCCGTATTTGTTTACATCCATGGCTTGGAAGTTTATCTGTACAGTGTGTAGTACTGTCCTGCCAGCCAAGAGTACCAGTGACGTCATGTTTTGTTTACAATTGTTAAGTAAAATATTAACTTGAACACAACACTTGAGCTAATGCGAATCGATATATCACGTGTGTATTAATCCAATCCTGTGGATAGGACTAATACACAAGTGATATATCGATTGTAAGTCCTTGATAACATTGTAAACAATATATTACATCACTGTCACTCTTGGCTGGTAGGACAGTAAAGCTTTATTTAAACAGGCTTGCATTTTGAAAATAAAAGCATACGCATTGTGCACTTATTAGGTCGTATCAGTGGCATTATCATGATATCCACTGTTGGATAAGATAATAACCGCAATTTTACGCTAAAATGTTTTGCTTAAATGACCCTCAGAAGTAGCTATTATATGGGGTAAATAAAGTTTTGTTTAACCTACCATTATTCTTTAGCTCCCCAGCTAACATTGGACTACTGTATACCATCCTAGGACACTGACAATCAACTCCATACTTCACTCTGGTCGTGTCTATATCAACAGGTGACTGGTGTTGACCTGAACAACTCTCGGGGTAGCTTCTAGGCCAGTTGTAGACTCCTGGAATTGTACAAATATATGTAGTCTAATCTAAGATCTAAAATTGTAAACAATAATTCCCACACAAACAATGCTGACCCAGATAGTAACCAAGATTTTTTGCTTCTTGAGTTACCCAGAGTTACCCGGACAAAATGACTAATAAAAATCGTTTTGTAGTGTAACTATTAGTGTCTTTTCTTGTTGGCATTTGAGAGAGAGAGAGAGAGAGAGAGAGAGAGAGAGAGAGAGAGAGAGAGAGCGGGTAGCTTTGCTTGAATTGTGATTATGCGGTCGCGTATAGCGTATATACATGTCTCTGTTCCGTGTCCCTTTCTCGAGATGCATTTGGTTAGTCTGTGTTCTGTAAATACGGCATTTACTGAACCCGATGTTATTAAAAAAATTTCATGCTCAACTCAGCTGAGCATGAAATTTCAACTGCTCATAAAAACCTAGAATATTGAAAATAAAGAATTGTCTTGCACTCAAAATCTCGGATGTTATATTTATCATGCTAATAAATGCTAATAAATATTAAAAAGTCAACAACTGTTGGCATTTTAACATTTATGACTTAACTTTATCAAACTTTATGGAAAATCATATTGGTCTTTACCCAGGGGGCTGGGAGGGGGGATACTCTGATATTTTCATATACGTAGTCTCGGGCCTTTTTTGACTTCAAAATTTTGAATTTCAATATTTTTGGGATTTTCAGACAAATGAAGATTTTGGGGGCATGAAGATTTTGTGGATATTTTTAGGGATCATACACATAGTTGGACTATAGTTAGGGGTCATTGCTATGCATTTTAGTGTATTTTCTTATAAAAAAGGTACAGAATGGGGTTTTTTTTGGGAGGGGGTGCTAAAATTTCAAATACTTTTTTGGGTGCTTGAAATTCCTGATATTTTTGGGGGTGAACGGTAGACAGTGGGACCGAGCCTACGTATGAAGAACAAGAAATGTCACAGTAACGTGTCGAATGCACTCAAAGGAATTGGTCAAGTAAAACACTTCTGAGGAAAGTTATTTGTAATAAAGGAGGCATGCTCCAGACACGAAAACCCTAGAAATGAGGTCAGAAGTCAATGTCGAGGTCAACGTGACCTAAATTGGTATGCACCACTCTGCCATCCCAAGATGAAATCACAAATCGAATTTCGTATTCCTACCTCAAATAATATAGGGATATTATTTGAGATACTATGTCATAGGTCAAGGACACAGTGACCCCAAAATGGTACGCAACATATCACCATCCAAATTTGGAATTCCTACCTCAAAGAATATAGAAGATATACACAAAGACTCGATTCCAATTCTAGCAACTAGGTCCGGTCAAGGTCACAGTGACTCAAGGATAGTACGCGACACTCCGTTATCCAAAGATGCATCCACATTCTTAATTTGTGATTCCTGCCTCAAATAATATGAGATATGCTCTGGACACATTTTTTTTCTAAAAACTAGGTCAGAGGTCAAGGTCACAGTGAATTTTTAAATGGTACACGGCACTCTACAACCTCAAGATGCATCAACACACCAAATTTGGGATTCCTACCTCAAATAATGGAAGAGATATGCTCTGGACACGATTATTCTGTAAACTAGATCAGAGGTCAAAGTCACAGTGACCCAAAAATGGTACGCTACACCCGGCCATCTCAAGATGGATTCACACACCAAATTTGGAATTCCTACCTCAAAGAATATATATGCATCAAAATGCAAATTCTGAAAATCAGGTCAAAGGTCAGTGACCCGAAGGGTGGAACGCGATACTTCTCATCCCAAGATGCACCCACACACCAAATATTGAGTTTCCTATCTCAAATAATATAAGAAATCCGCTCGGGTCACGATTTCCGCTGACAAGCTAGGTCAGAGGTCAGGGTCACAGTGACCCAAAATGGTATGCGACACTTTTCCACCCCAAAATGCACCCACTCCAAATTTGGGATTCCTACCCCAAGTAATATAAGAGATATGCTCAGGACACGATTATTATACACGAAAAACAGGTCAGAGGTCAAAGTCAAGGTCACAGTTACCCCAAAGTGGAACGCCATCCCAAGATGCATCCACACACCAAATTTGGGATTCCTACCTCAAAGAATATATGAGATATGCACCAGACTCAATGAAAATTCTAGAAACTAGGTCAGAGGTCAAGGTCAATGTCACAGTGATCTAAGGGTGGAACGCGATATTTTGCCACCCCAAGATGCTTACATCATCAAAATTTGGGATTCCTACCTCAAATAATATAAGAGATTTGCCCCGGATACGATTATTCTGAAAACTAGGTCAGAGGTCAAGGTCACAGTGACCTGAATATGGTACGCGAAACTCCGCCATCCAAAGATGCATTCACACACCAAATTTGGTATTCCTACCTCAAAGAATATAGGAGATATGCACCGGACACGAATCGGGACGGAAGCACTTACATTTGGATTCTTGTTGGGTACTTACAATGCTAGAAAAAGGAGCCTAGAAAGTGTAAGTACCCAACAAATCCCAGTAATTTTTACGGAATAAACCTCATTTTGAGTTTATTAGCTCCCTTTATATGACAATGAGATTTTTTAGAAATTTCGAAAATTTAAAGTACCCAACAAGGGTCCATTCGTGAGTACGGACAGTCCGGACGGACGGAAGGACGGACGGACAGTGAGATTACTATATGCCTCCCAGAGTACCTAAATCATAAAAAAATGAGAGTAACCCCACATCCCTGTGGGGTCTTTAAGGGTTCCTTAAGCCTTCTATTTGACTTACCGAGACTGTTACTCCTGTCAGGGTCATAGTTGAAACGTGTCTGACTATCTACAACCCATTGATAGAGTGTGGAAGACATCACGCTCCCCACGTGTACCGCAATAAGTACCACACCAAACAATAACGTCCTTCGACCAGCCATTGGAACTACTCCAGAATGCCCTAGCCCTCTACAAGAGAAAATCACTTACAATTTATATAAGAATTGTACATTGATATCCAATAATGTACCTGCTGCATAGATTTAAATGCAGTTCAGAATACTTTTATTATGGACCACTCTCAAAACGACCGAAAATTGGTTTCAAAGAATAATTATCACTTAATGCAGGTCAAAAGTATGAGGAGCATTCTGCAATACTTTCTACCTTCATTAAGCTACCATTTGTCATTAAGATCTTTGTTAAATTTGTCTATTTTGAGTGGCCGTTTTACACAGGTTTTACTGTATATGGAAACGGTTTTGCAGCGTTTGGTGGCTAAATAGTGCAATCATTCAAATATCTGGTTCGTCGCTTCTACTGGGATTTTTTAGAGTTGGTGGGTAGGTAGCTTTTTTGCATTTGACGTCGCGTCAGATGTTGGTGTTAATTTTAAAAACGTAGGGGTCCTCTCTATTGAAAGTTCTCTATTTCACTTATTCCATTATACATTCTTACAAACTAAACATCAAAGAAAAGGTTATTAATTATATTTTAATTTGATGAAAAACGAAAGACAAATTAAGATACAAAGAAAAAGTTATCGCTAACATGTTCCGTATAAGTTGCCGATTTTTTGCATGTAGAGATGTAACAGAAATCGTTTGGCGGAGTGTTTCTAAATCCAAAAGTTTTAACTAATAATGCATGAAATCTTGTAATTTTCCCCGCATAGCTACCTCTTGTGCTTATCCTCACGACGACATGCGCGAAATTGGCGTTAATCGGCAAACTAACCAGAAATAGCCAACCAAGCAAAGAAACGGAACGTGTAGAGATTTAAAGAAAACGTTAAAAACATGGGGTCTGTGTATTTATGTTGATGTATTACTTTTTAGTGCCTCGTGTTTTTGAAATTCGAAGTATATCACAAAAATGCGTTTTCAAAATAGAATTAAAATTTGGATTTATTCTTGATTTTGTCCATATTTAGAGCAAAAATTTGTTATTTTGCTGTGTCTAGCAAAAATGTCACACTCACGCAAATGGCGTCTTCGGAAATATGAAACATTAATTCAATACTAAATGAAAATATGTTTCTTCAAACTTATTTCTCTCTAAATAAGATATGTAAATGCGTTTTTCATATATTTTATGCTGTTTTAAAATAAAGAGAATTTGTTAAATATTGAATAAAATATCGCTAAAATGCTTTGTCTAGCAAAAATGTCACAGACGCCGTTTTTTTTACTTTGCTAATCGCGTCGTAAAAACGTTAACATTTTAAGCGTTATAATATGCGTAAATGCCAAAAACTTAATCGCACATTTTCTTAAACTTTATATAATTATATACTGATGCATTAGCATAGTCATGTAGGACACTCTCCTACATAAAGTAATATAAAATTGGTCACTGGCCAGAATAAATTCGAAAAATCTGAACAATCAGTGACCTTTACTTGTACCCCTGTTTACAGGAATATTCAGGAAATATATCACAGGAGCTTGAAATTCGATCCTTATTCACTCATATAGCCCCTAAACCGAAAGCTCATAATGTCATTACGTAATGATGGCTTTTGGTTATGAGGCATATACATGTAATGTAAGGACCAAACTTCAAGCTCCTGTGTATATATACAGCCACAGGACATAGCAACTCTCCACCCAGTGACGTTGCCGCTTAAATCGATGTGTTTCCAGATGTTTTGCAAAAAATTATTGTCCAAAAACTATAGAAGCTACAATTTTGAAAAAAGTACCAAATGAAAGCAAATTGATTTACGCAATAAACATTTTTATTGTAGCTTCTCGGTTTCTGTTGTTTTCGTATGGTAGTAATTTAAACGCAAACACAAATTAAAATTACAGTTTTCGGTGACGTTAACGTTAGCGTCTACGGGAATAGTGATGTTTTAAAATTTACATTTACTTTTAAATGCGTTCTACTTGAGAGCCAAAAGTGTAATTATTTCAATCATTTATTGTATATTGCTGCTCTCTATTTGCTCTTCATCCCTGTAAGTTTTATAAAAATTAACCCATTAAGTTTGTCATGGTATTTTTTACAAAATTCTAGAGAGGTCTTGTTTCAAGCGGCGACGTCGCAAAGTGGCAAACAACTACATGGCCCGAGACTGTACATCATATTGCTAGGCATAAGTAATAGTCAACTCATTGGAAGCCATACTATGAAAAGGGTGTGTCTGAAACTCAAACGTGACATGCTCGAATCTCAAAAAATTAATTTCTTTCTTGTTTTCATTCATTTGTGTCTACATGTTTGTTTGGGCCAACACTAACTCTTGGCGATATTTTGGTCATTATCGCATATACGCAAAACCCTCGTGAAAATGTGGATGCTGACATACATGTATCAAGCGGTGATAGAGGTCTCAATTCTACAGCTATTTATCATCTACATTCATACTTTACTCTGACGAACATGTACTATTACACAGACTTTCCCGAGTCGCGAGTCCTAGTTGCCGGACAATGCGATAAGTACCAAACGCTTACGTATTGGCTAATTTTAATATAAAACATGCAAAGGTGTGTGCAGCGAAGATATCCTTAAGACCTATAATCACCCTGTCTGTCCGTCCGTCTGTCCATTGAAGTCAACTGCAACGAGAATAGATTTATGTAGTTAATAAGCACCGACCGACCAGTCGCATTTACTACTGAAAATAATTGTGCTTACCTGGGTATACACTACTTTTCGTAATTCTACTCGGGAACATGTATTAATAAAACCTTTAAAAACTTAAATATATATAAACCTAAACAAACTTTTCATCTGATCACTTTACAACTGGGCATGTGTGCTTAGAAATATTAACGCAAGGAAGATCTCTTCTCTTATCTGTGAAAATCTCATTGTTTGACGTGTTTAAACAACTTTTGACGTTACACAAATTAACACCAACATCTGACGCGACGTCATATGCAAAAATATAATTTTTTCTATCTGGGTATTTTTGGCCAAATAGTGTAAGAAAAAGATACAGAATTCAGAATTCATCATCTACCAAATATAGACATTTTGCTCAGTGGGCAGAAATGACCTCCTACCCCTCCCCCCTCCCCCCCCCCCCAAAAAAAAATTAAATAAAATAAAAAAGAACGAAAAAATCCTAATTCTGAGGCCATGCTTGTTTTTGGTAGGGGCTAAATTGATGGGGAAGGTAGGAAACAGCAAACAAACTGTTTAAAAATAGGCATAAGTGTGTACTTTTTTATGATTTAATACTAAAAGACGAATACATAAAATGTATAGAGGCATACCGGTGGAATATCGTGCACAGAACGGACCAGCTGCGTATGGGATGTACGT
Source organism: Loripinus fragilis (assembly GCA_964019695.1). Taxonomy (NCBI): domain Eukaryota; kingdom Metazoa; phylum Mollusca; class Bivalvia; order Lucinida; family Lucinidae; genus Loripinus; species Loripinus fragilis. The sequence goes on from OZ026519.1 coordinate 79,619,481, forward strand.
TGGCATACATCGAAAACTTGTGTGCTAGCACAAAATAATCGAACTACATACTTGAACGAACTCAAAGCGAACCTATAGCGAAACGCTTAACGAACTCCAGGGTTTTTCAGTAAATGCTAAAATATACTGAACAAAAAAAAGTTAAGGAAATCTCAGAAAAGCATGCAACATAAGGAAACCATAGCAAACAATTATTCAATTTTTATTTATTTGTTTAGATACATGTCATCGGTTGACAAAAATGTTTACTTAAGTTTGCTAGCACCAATACCTTTGATGTGGCACAGTGTCAAGTAACCCAGGGGTCAAAGTCATTTTTCGCAAAAATGGCTACAGAGAATTTCCTCTTAAATACCTGAAAAACATTTAAGTTTTCAAAACTTGAAATGCAATCCCCTTGAATGTCACATTAAAATTAACTTGATAGCCTTAAGCATCACATTTTGAAGATGAGAATGCTTCATCAGTAACGAGTGTGTCCCCAGTCAGCGGCAAATCACGACTAGCACGGGTTTGGCATACTCTGAATACTGGTGATTTGGTGTTGAGGGATCAGCATCAATATCTCCTGTTACACTGCATCGAGAGGCTGGGTGTTTCTTGATGCCATTATTATGCGTTGGACCCGCTGCCCAAAAATGTGATAGACATGTTAAAATTTTAAACATGTCGGGTAAGTGAACTGATCAGTGCGCACAGCATTGTTTTTGCCGATTCTAGTGAGATGTGTTCTGGCATTGTCATCCTAGGCACGGTACTGTCACTGGTTTTCCCACAAAAAGGCAGGACAATAGACCTCAACACCTCATCCATGTACACTTGACTGATCAAGTGTCCCTCTATAACCACCAGATCTATCGTCCAAGGTTTTAAACATATCAATCTCCCGAGGGAACTGGCGAACGTTAACGTATGAAAATCTATGTTTGCTCCATAAATTGAATTTTTGCGAAAAATGGAGTAAAGACCAGTCAACTTTGACATGGATTTTCTAAGCTGCTACGGGCGCTACAGACCCAAATAAAGCGTCATTATAAAGAAAAACAGTCACATTATACTATTGTGAAATTCAAAAGTCTTTAAATGTTTTAGACCTTTTGTCATAGCCCCTCAAACACAATTTCCTTAACTTTTTTTGTTGAGTATATATTCATATGCTGTGCACATTCATGAAAAAGATATTTCATTCAAAATACGGATTTTAAACAAGGGCCATAACTCAATTATCGTTTATGAAGCACAGCTATATAACCAGCTGCTGTTGGTTGGTTGTTTTTGTTGTTTTACGTCCCATGTCAACAGCTATGGTCATTGCGGGACGGTCAGTTCACTTAACCACACTTTTTCCTGGGCAGGCTTGAGCAAGCGGTTAACCAGTAATTTGTGCACATACTTTCGCTTGTAACTGACAACAACCCTTCTTGAATAAATCAGCGGAAGGGAGGAGAATGACCGTAGACATTATTTCATGATCAATCTCCACGAAAGTATGGTACCAGGCCGGGATCGAACTCGAGACCCCTGGATCTTCAGTCAGATACGCATCTGTAGCCAGACACGTTACCGACTGCGCTACGCGGCCCGGTCATAACCAGCTGCTGTGTCCTGCACAGATAGGCGATAAACCTTTTGTATTCTGGTGGAGTTTCCCCAGACAGATAAATACAATAAGGATGGGATTGCCCATTATATATTTAATGGGTCACAAGTAGAAATAATCAAATAAATATGTACTTTAGTACCTGAAGATTGTACTTATCTTAGCAAACAGTGAAGACCCTGATGAAATGATGTTGTAAGCAAACATTATATCGATTTTTTTTCTTTTAGGCGAGATCTCCAAGAAGGTAAGAACTTATTGATCCACCCCCGTATACCAAAGAAGGAAGAACTTAATGATCTACCCCGTATACCGAAAGATCGCCTCTGATTATAGAATTCCCTGACCGCATACAATCTCGGGCCATTATCGGCCCACCAGCGAAACGCCATTTGCATGGCGTTTCGCTGGTGGTCCGATGGTAGCATACTGTTTTATACTAACTGGGAAGTCACTAAATGTCGGTCAAACTGCAGCACATTTCTAAATCTGTCCAAAGTTCACTATCAAAAAACCTGTAACACATGCTCCAGTGTTGTTCACTAATTTTGTCATTTGAAGCGTAATTGTACTTTTAAAGCATTACAGTCTTTAAAAACAAGAGAATAAAGAGGCCATGGATCGCTTACCTGAGCTATTATGAATTCTGATCAGCTGTTTCAAAGTTTTGTTGACAGCCTTGTGCTCAGGAGAGCTAAAAGGGCATTTTTCATTTGAAAACAAATAATGAAATAAATGTTTGATATTATTGATTATCTATTTATCGCCAAAAAGAAAAAACGCACAATTAGTAATTTGTTACAATAGTGAGTATGACCAGGAAATGCCACAATCACACACTATAGACCAACCTATTTAACCATACCATGTTTGAAAACATGGCCAAAAGGCATTTTCTCGTCGATGATAAATGAATTTGCAACATTTTTTGTATCATCAATATTTTAATTAATGAAAATTTTAATGGTGTTGATTATTTGTGTCCATGAAAAAATGTTCGTTTTTGACGGAAAATGTGCCTTTAGTTAGATAGTCGTTCGATTTTTTTAAAGAAACATGCAATATTGAACCGTAAAGTTCACACTTCGTATTTCTCACACCCATTTTATATCATTTCATTACTTTGTTTTATTTACTTATTTATTTACTTATCCATCATCGTCATTATCGTCATCGTCGTGGTCGTCGTCGTCGCCGCCGTCGTCATCATCATCATCATCATCATCATCATCATCATCATCATCATTATTATTATTATTATTATTATTATTATTATTATTATTATTGTTATTATCATTATTATTATTATTATTATTATTAAATTAAAATAGTGATCTCTTTCAGCGGCTGAAATAGGTTTCTTTTGCTTTTGTGTTCAAGTGACTTTTACATGTTTCATTTATCTTCATTTTTGTTTTTCACAAAATTACACCATGTTGATTCAGCGGTAACAAGATGTTGAAATTCCATTTTTATAGGAAAAATAAAACTCAAAAATGCAAGTAACGTTACTCACCTCACCTGTCAACTCTAACCCTGTCGACACCACTCTACTAAACCTTCCACCTGTTCTCACAGTTTAAGAAACATGTCTCTTTTGAGGTCCCTCCCTCCGTTGCATTCTAAATAAACCAAGTCATGAGAAATCCGTTTAACCCTTAAAGCGCCAACTGCGACAATTAAAAAGTTTGCCGCTTTTTCAAAAATAACAAATAAGGTATGATAGTTCATGAGAATCGTCTGCTGGCAGACGATTCTCATGTAATATCATACCTTATTTTTGCCGAAAATTGAGAAAGATGTCGCAAAATTTGTCGTCTGCTGCGGTCGTGATTGGCGCTTAAAAGGTTAACTCTTTGCATGCTGGGTATTTTTTCATGCTTTTGTTATCGTCTGCCGACTTTTTATTTCAAAATTAACATTTTCAAATAAATTCTTTAAGGAACACTATCAGAGTGTCAAACGGTTTGGACCCAGATTAGGACCGACGTTACGTCGGTCCTGATCTGGGTCCAAACAGTTTGCCAAAGGTTATCCGCAATAGTCGCCGGTAGCAAGATAACAGTTGAGTCGTGCCTGAGTAACCGGCAGATGCGCAGATCAGACCGCGCCTATGCGCAGACTGATCAGTACATGTGTTGTTCGATTCATAGAACCCATACTAGTGGCAATTTCTGAATCCACAATGCAATAGATAGTCGCTGTAGCTGAGCAGTCTGCTGGTTAGCATTCGTTGAGTCGAAATTTGCCCGAATAAGACGAAATAAATGCTTCTCATTTTGAGAAAAAAAATCCTCACCCACCCCAAAAGTTGACACATTGAACACATGTGCATGAGACTGACGTTTTGTTCGTGAACACGTTTCGTTTTGTAGTGCAGTGGCTCAGTGGTAGAGTGCTTGACTTGAAACCGAGGAACCGCGGTTTCGAGTCTCACCGACGTCACTCCGGTGTGTCCTTGATCAAGACACATTTATCCTAGCTTAGTACTAGTTCAACTCAGGAAGACCCGACCCTACATAACTGAAAAATTGTCGATCAATTCAAACAAACAAAAACAAACTGGATATGCATTTCGAACTGATTTTTTCGCATTTCAAGTGCGACATTGTCCGTTTCTTGTGATACGTCTGCTCCATCTTAGGTCTTACGGTATATGGCGTCAATCTAACGTACAAACACGTCCTACAAATGTAATGGCGGCTAAATTTGATTCATTTGACAACATAGTCAGGTGTTGTTCAGGGGACAAACTTTTCTGTATCCGTTTATGTAAACATGACTTTTTTCTTGTTTCTTCGTTTCTCTGAACAACTAGCCCTCGATTTTTCTTCCCTTTAAATAATGAACAACAGCGCGCGAGAAGGTACCATAGCATAAAAGATCGTCGCCTTCTGACTCGAAGCCCACAGAGCCAGTTATCACTTTGAAATGGGTTTTGTCGCGAGAAAACCAAATTTGTTGCATGTGAACAACAAAGGCGCCGACCAGCTGGTGCATCCGCACAGACTGTTCGGGCGCCTTTATTGCTTGCTCTCTAGAAAGTATAAGAGTCAAACTAATCGCATGCAAAATTTTAAGCTTCTAGCTAGTCTCGATAGCTGAGCAGGTTAGTTTAAGCCTCACCATGTCGCATACTCGTACACGCTCCAAGGTTATAAAAGATTTGCTCAAGCTGAGCACAAAATTTATCCTGCTCATAAATATTAAGATGCCAACAATTGTTGTTGGCATTAAAATTTTATTAGCATGATAAATGCGACCTCTGAGAGTTTGAAAGCAATAAAAGTCTTTATTTTTCAGCATTTTGGTTTTCATGAGCAGTTGAACTTTCATGCTCAGTTGAGTGTAGCATGGAAAAAATATAACTTCGGGGCCTGGTTTCTCGCGACGAGCCTCACATACTGAAATCCCACAGTACCAGAGTTTTCACTTTGAAACATCCGTAGTTTGAGTTAAAAAGGAGTATCGTGGCTCCAGATAAGGAAAACACGGCAGTAGTAGTAGTAGTGTCTACAGCTGATTAATACCTTTACATAATATGTATATGAGCATGATAGAACAAAAGTGTATACGAAACAGATATATCACCTAGAACCGCAGGCTGGTTTCGCTTTTTGTCTAAGGTAGCTTTTAATGTGACACAGTTTGTTAATGAGTCACGACATGAGATTTCCAACAATGTGGTATGTGCGACCAGCAAAGCCTCAGATCAGCCTGCGCAGACGCGCAGTCTGATCAGAGCCTTTGCTAGTCGCTTGAATATTCTATGACTGTTAAGCTACTGACTTTGCAAAATTTGGTGTTTCTAAGCTTAACAGGAGGATGCACAGGCTCGTTTGAGTTTACACTTGTCAAAATGCCACATTGTTGGAAATCACATGTCGCGGCTCAAATTTTTATGTTGTGATGCTGCTCAAACAACTAGGCTTACATGATTCTTCACACCGAGCTCTAGGCCTTGTGGTTTCAGAAAAGATAATTTTTTGTTGTTTTTATGCTTTCCCTATATTGGTATATGTAAAACATGTGACCCCGGTGCCCATTTCTGGTCCCATGGCCATAATTTGAACAAAATCGGTAGAGTTCCAGTACCAAACACCAAGGCTCTAGTCTTACTGGTTTCAGACAAAAAGATTTTAACACTTAAAGCGCCAAGAAAAAATGCTTCTGAAAAATGACGTCTGCTGAAGTGGTCTGCCGCAAATAATTGCCTAACATTTCTGACGAAATTTAGTATAGAAGCAAACAGAGTGGACCCGGATCAGACTGCTCCTACAGGAGCAGTCTGATCTGGGTCCACACTGCTTGTCATAGATGCTTCTTAAACATTTCAGCAGACTAGAAAAGCAGACGACTTTTGTTGTGATTGGCGTCTTAAGGGTTAAGTTTTCGTGGACTGGAACCATTTGAACAATTATCAAAAACATGTCAAGTTTGGTGAAACCCTAGTCAGTAGTTTTAGAGAAATCCATTGTAGTATTAATTGTTGGAGCAAAGGCCCAAACGACGGACATCCAACAATCACTTAATCTTAAAGCTGCATACTCTGTAACTTTTGATATTTTTCGATTTTTTTTTTCTTTTTAAATCATTTGTAAAAGTAGAATTAAGTTAAGTTTTCACAATAAATCTGTTCACTATAGCTGAAAACTGCACGGAAAAGCGAATTACCTTATAAAACAGGTGTGTTTTTCTCTTGTTGGTAATTATTTGCGTCCCTCCAATAATTATAGACAGTTGATTTTAACATAAATACTGTTGTTTTGTTACTGATAATTTGCTAAGATTTACGAAATTGGTAAAATGTTTACCTGAATTTTAGTTATTTAACTGTGTTCTTGAAGAATAGAAACATTAGTTCTAAAATTAAAAGATCAAGAGTTACAGACTATGCAGCTTAAACTATGAGCCTATGGCTCAGGTGATTTCTTTCCTGAAGATTGATTTTCTTAGCAAACAGTGTAGACCCCGATGAAATATCACATTTTGCGGTATTTCATCTGAATATTCAATGTTTGCCGGAGTACAAATGAGCCCTGACACGAGATTTCCAACAATGTGGTATGTGCAGCCAGCAAAGGCTCAGACCAGCCTGCGCATACGCACAGAATGATCAGAGCATTTGCTAGTTGCTTGAATATTCTATGAGAGTTAAGCTACTGACCGAAAAACATTTGGAGTTTCTTAGCTTAAAAGGAGGCTGCAGAGGCTCGTCGGAGTCTACACTTGCCAAAATGACACATTGTTGGAAATTACTTGCACTTATATACTGACCCACTCTTCCAACGCAAAATGTTTCAGGAATTTATATACGAGGTCTTGCCGAAATCATTGTACCGGTCAGGGGTTATGGCAGACATTCACCCAATCAGGTTATGATTAAAAGGGAATGATTGACCGATGAAGTTCTACTTTCAATTTCATTAATAAGTGTTTTATTTTTTGATAAAAGTGCGTTACAATGGATGAAACAATATATGTAATATTAAAGGTTCTGTTTGATTTTGCGTTATTTTGCATGTAGCAATGTTAGCTACATGTATTATACCGTTTGAATGAAACAAAATCCTGTTTCGTCACTATGAATAACGCTTGATGCGTAGACCCTTGTGGCCACTGGGGGTGGAGGTTTACTCTTATTTTTTCATGATACGTAGGCTTGGACTCGGCATCTACTGTTTAACCCCCCAAAAAATATCAGGAATATCATCAGGTCTCCCCAAAAATATTTGAAATTACGCAAAAAAGGTTATGTATGCCATATTTTTCACTCCTAACGGACTAGCAATACAAGTCTCTATGCCCAAAGGCAATGAATACAAGGTTTTACAGGAACAAAGTTCTTAGAAAACTTGTCAAATTCTACCAGAAATGTTGACCGAAGATAGGCATCTGAGGTATTTATTTGTAACATGACAATGCCTCAAGTCAAAAGGCCGGAAGTGAGGCGTCGTTTTTGGAAAGAACAGGTCTACGAGTATGTTCTAGAACATTCTCCCTATTCCCCTGATCTAGTCCCCTGTGACTTTTTTCTCTTTCCTCGTCTCAAGAAAAATCTTGCTGGCAGAAATATACCTCCCGCCAAAAGTTAGGTGTCTCCATATTAAACCTCCTTAGAGGTATACCCTAAAAAGACTATGAGAAAGTCTTCAAAAATTTGAAAATTTGTGTACCTGTGAAGGGATGGTATTTTGACAATTTGAATAAACAAAAATGCAATCCCACCTTTAGTTGTCATTTAACATCATTGGTTGCATTACTTTTGATCCCGCCCTTGTAGGTATATAATAAACATATTATTTTAATAGTAACTTGATCTGACGTACACTATCACGACTCGTGGATGAGGCCATACAATTGGATCACCCTCGACGCTTCGCGTCTCGGGTAATCCGATGGTATGACCTTATCCCACTCTTTCATAACATTAATTACCCTTTTTAATTGATCACTAAAACTAGGCTTTCCAACTTAATCTAAATCACCATAAGATACAGGTTTGATAAATTACTTCAATTGTCTTCTTACTGTCCAATGGTATGTGGATTACAACGAAGGTTTCAAATCATTGATATGACCTTGGAGTCTAAGGCCAAGGTCAAATATTCTAAAATCACCCTTATGGCTTGTAACTCAAACTCTTAAAACTTTTGATGGGTGGGTGGGGCATCAGTCATTGGTCATTTCCAGCAGAATGATGCATGATTGAATAAAAATATACCAGGTTGTTGAAGAGTTATGAGTATTTCCACTTACCATGAATTGATAGACAGACTCACACATGCATGTTTCTGTTTATAAGATTAGTTGATTTTCAGATGTGAGCTTGTTATTATTAGTTTGCAAGACACTTGAATTTCCTCTAAAGAAAACTTTTCGATCTAATACGTTCTATATACACCGAGGTTATGTCTTGTGTAAAAAATATCAACACATTCTCTGACTTTTTCAAATCGGATATCGGATTAATGCAAGGTGAGGTTCTCTCCCCTTTTCTATTTTCATTATTCATTAATGATCTAGAGATTTATTTGCAACAAAACCCAAATGCTGGACTATCACTTGAGCAAATCTCAATATACCTGCTAATGTTTGCTGATGATGCTGTCATACTATCAGACTCTATTGAAGGGCTTCAATCGTCATTGAATTATTTAGAAATGTTTTGTATTAAATGGAACCTAACTGTCAATATTGATAAAACGAAAATAGTTGTTTTCAGAAAAGGGGGACAATTAAGTAATACAGAAAGATGGACATACGCAGGAGTGGAAATCGAAATAGTGAGCAGCTTTAATTATTTAGGTGTTGTCCTATCCAGTGGGGGATCATTTATTAAGGCTACAAATACATTAGCAGGTAAAGCATTACGAGCTATGAACTGTCTCTTTACAATTACAAGATCTATGCAAGTGCCAACAAATATTATGTTCAATCTGTTCGATACATTTGTTTTATCAATTCTTAACTATGCATGTGAAATATGGGGCTTCTCTAATGCGCAAAATATAGAAAGAGTACATCGCAAGTTTTGCAAATGGTTTCTTAATGTGAAAATGTCTACAAATAATTTGTCTCTATATGCGGAACTTGGGCGATTTCCTCTCTCTATAGCTCGCCATACTAGAATAATCAAATACTGGCTAAGTTTATACCAAACAAAACAAGAAAACTGTATTTTAAGAACCATAACTCTTGAACAAAGACAAGAAGTGGAAATATCACCAAGTGCCTCAAATTGGTCAAATAAGGTTAAATCATTACTGGAACGTAGCGGCTTTCATGATGTCTGGTTATATCCGGAATCTGTTAACACAAAATTATTCTTAAGTATACTAAATTGCAGATTACGAGATATTTATGTAGGAGAATGGATACAAGGAGTAAACCTTTCTACTACATTAACTATCTATAGGGAACTTAAGCAATCCATCACTATTTCACCTTATTTATCAATTATGCACAGCAGAAAATTAAGAAATGCTATTGCAAAATTACGTCTGTCTTCCCACAATTTATGTATTGAAACAGGTCGTCATAGGAATATAGCTCGAGAAAATAGAACATGTGTTTTTTGCGACCTTAACGATTTGGAGGACGAATATCATTTCACATTAGTTTGTCCAGTTTATATTAATATTAGAAGACAATATATACAGAAATATTTCTACGACAAGCCAAGCGTTTATAAATATATTACATTGCTTAACTCTACCAAACCAAAAGTTTTGAATAATTTAGCATTGTATATAATCAAATCCTTTAAACTGCGAGATAGCCTAGTAAATCAGATTGATTAGTTTATCATAATGCAACTCAATTTAGCCGTATCGCACTCGGAATGGCGGAACCTCTTTGGATGTTTGTCCATTCCGAGTGTTATATGGTGAAATTGATCAAATTGCCTGTTAGCCAAATCACACTCGGAATGGTGAACCCTCAATAGATGATTGGCCATCCCGAGTGTTATATGGTAAAACAGACGCTGTAAGCAGGTTTCAACATTACTGTTTAAAACAACAACAACAACAGCAGCAGCAGTTGTACCAACATGGCAATATTACTAGCACCTTTTTGCACTAAAGCACTCGGAATGGCGAGGCCTCTTTCAAGAGGTTTGGCCATTTTGGTTGTTGTAGAGCTGAAAGGCGCGATGGTCTTGTGGGTAAATATGCCTTTTTGGCTGCCAACATTTGTTACTAGTTAGCTAAATGCTACTATATTTTGTCCTTCTACTTGAAAATGTTTTTCACTCTCAGTACATTCCATATGTATCATACTTTCACATATATGTATTTTTGTTTTGTGACGATGAGCTGTATATGCTTAAGTCTAATAAACTTCTGTTCTGTTCTGTTCTGTTGTGTTTGAATTGCAAGGGTGCTTGCAGCATGTAAACTAATAAAGTTCTGCAGAGGCTCAGCTAATATGTTCATTCCAAATAAGATCAAAAATAGTTTTGCATGCCAGTGTCTAGACAATGTTAAACCTATAAGTATGCTAAATTTGGTCAAAAATATACATGTATCATGCAGTTCAAGAGTTATGCGCATTGACCAGCTAAATTGATGCTTGGCAAAGCTTCGCCACCATTTTGCACACCAGTGGCTGGACAGTGTAAAATGAGTTAGCAAAATTTCATCTAAACACCCTCGTTAACCCAGGCGTAACCTATTCCGTTACACTTCATTCATGATGAAAGGAGTGAAATGGAATACTTTACCAATGGGTAAACGAGGATGTAACTGACCATGACTCACCATGCTGGTGCTCCTTAAAGCTGCATAGTCTGTAACTTTTGATCTTTTAATTTTAGAACTAATGTTTCTATTTTTCAAGAACACAGTAAAAAACTAAAATTCGGGTATACATTTTACCAATTTCGTAAATCTTAACAAATTATCAGTATCGAAACAACAGCATTTATATTAAAATTAACTGTCTATAATTATTGGAGGGACGCAAATAATTATCGACACGAGTAAAACACACCTGTTTTATAGGATAATTCACTTTTCCGTGCAGTTTTCCGCTCTAGTGAACAGATCTATTGTGAAAACATAACTTAATTCAGCTTTTACAAATGATTTAAAAAGAAAATAAAATTTTTCGAAAAATGTTCATAGTTACAGAGTATGCAGCTTTAAAGCCCCATAGGCCTTGTGATTTCAGATAGATTTTGTTTACGTTTTCCCTATATAAGCCTATGTAAAACATGAGACCCGGGGGGAGGGGTATTTTGCGTTCCATGACCATCATTTGAACAAAATCAGTAGATGTCCACTAGGTGATGCTAGTACCAAATACCAGACTCTAAACCTCGTGGTTTCAGGCAAAATTATTTTAAGTACATAAACCCTTTTGAACCTTCGGATATTGTTCTTTTCATTTTTTTCAAAATTATCTTTATCGAAAATTTCTTTCATGAATACCATAAGCGTGTCAAGCGTCTGATCGGGTTTTAAACTGTTTGCAAAAGGTATCGGAAAACGACACTAAGAGGTAGAGTTAAAGGGGCAAACATTCACTACAGCTGGTGACTGTGACTGTGTGACGGCAGTAGAACGTTTCCCTGCCCTTCGCTATAGTGTAGATTTTATTTTCTTGTCCTTTGGGATCATGGGTTTCATTGGGGAACTTTGAAACTATTAGAGGGTAACTGATGAGGCCTGAATTGGCGAAACTAGCTAGTCTGGCCCAGGAAATATGCACACTCTAGTTTCAGTTCTTAGGTGCATTCTTTGCTTCCTGCTTCCGAAGGATAACCTTTTTAAGAAAATATTCAAACTTTTAATAAACACTAAACACACACTTAGAAAATCTATAAATTTTGGTAACATTCTGACTGCAGATACGTGCCTGACTGCAGATCCAGGGATTGCGAGTTCAATCTTTGCTTGATCCCATACTTTCATGGAGATTGATCATGAAATGATTTCTACGAGCATTCTCCTCCCTTCCGCTGATTGATGGGTTGTTGTCAGTAACAAGTGAAGTACTGGTAAACCGCTTAGTCAAGGTTGCCCAGGTAAGAAGTGTGGCTAGGGGTGATGACAGTCCCGACATGACCATAGTTGTTGACTGGTACGTTATGCATCAAACCAAACAAACAAATTTTAAGTGCCATAGGGCAATGCAGGCCTCAAGATAAGAGTGTGCACTGGAAAACTATTTTTTTTAATTTCTCATCCAAAACATATGTTGTGGGTACTCAAAAGAACCGTCTCAATGAGACGGTTTTTTGAGCACCCAAAACACATGTTTAAATTGATAGGTAAGACAATAATTACAATTTTAAGCTCAAAAATATTTGTATATTTCTCATCCAAAACATTTGTTGTGGGTACTCAAAAGAACCGTCTCAATGAGACGGTTCTTTTGAGCACCCAAAACACATGTTTTAATTGATGGGCATGACAATAATTACAATTTTACAATTTCACGATAATAGACAACAACAACAGTATATATGAAAACAAAACCCTTTATTGATAATGATAAAACGATTAAAATTGAATACACATTCAAACCTGTCTTAAAGACCACCTGTATTAATCAATCATCTGCCTTAAAGACCTATATTTCAGTATTTAAAAGGTCATTAGCGGATTAACTTATAGGATTAAATCAAATTCAGTATCTCACTTGGACTAAAATGGTTCCAAGAGGGGATTTACCTGTATAAAACCTAATTTCCTTCATCAAGATAAATATCAATATTTTATGGGAAAGTACTTTAACCCTTCAAGGGACCTCTTTATTACCCTTGCAATGAGTTCATAGTCACCTCATTATGACTGGCCTTTGATCTGCCTGGTGTAACCCTAGTGTCGCAATTAGTGGGACCACTATTATTGAGTAAATATTTAGGCCTTTAAGAGGGCAAAATAGTGTTTACCAAAGTCGTCATTTCAAAACAAATTGATCTGTATTAAGCAACCACTTGCTTAGAGTAAGCAGCTTTTGTTCATCCCACAAGTTCTTGTTTAAGACAGGTTTGACTGTACATTATTTGACCCAAAAAGGGCTCTGTGCCTATAACTTTTACAAAATTCTATATGGTTCTATATTCCATATGTGGCATTTCATCTTGGTCTTCACTGTGTGCAATCATGAAAAATCAATCTTCAGAATCAGCATAGGTCCAGATAAGGAAATTTTATTTGCGTAAAATTTTTATTATTTTCTTGCCCATTAATTTATACATGTGTTTTGGGTGCTCAAAAGAACCGTCTCATTGAGACGGTTCTTTTGAGTACCCACAACATAGGTTTTGGATGAGAATAAAGAAAATAATTCTCCAATATGCACTCTTATCTGGAGGCCTGAATCAGAAATACAACATAACTTTACCACTTTGCATGCTGAGTAATCTTCATATTTTGTTGTCATCTGCTATTTTTTTTTCAAAATATTTTTTTTTTGAAAAATTCTTTCAGGAACATTATCAGGGCGCCAAACGGTTTGGATCCAGATCAGGACCAATGTTCTGTTGATCCTGATTCGGATTCAAGGTAAAACTGTTATCAGCTAGCAGATGACCAAGGCCCTGCTAGCAGGAAAGAGTTGAAATTCTGACCAGTGACCCCTTAATATGTATAATGGATGATTCCATCCTCAAAATATCAATATACATGGGAAAATCTATAAGTACAAAAGGGTTTAATCATTTCAGCATTTTTCAAAATTAGGGGCGCCTGGCCCCAATTAAATAGTAGTATATCATTGCCCACTAAGTCTTCAAAAACTAAGTACAGTCAACCCTCTTTACAACGACACAGTTTGTCCTCAAATAATTTGACGTTAAACTGAATTTCTGGTGTAATTAATTTAAATCTAAGCTAAACTGGCACATATAAGAAATACAATTGACGTTGTAAAGAATTTTGCTGTTATAAAGAATGTCACTGTAAATAGTTATAAATTACTTCTCTATCAGAACAACTGGGGATAAAATCATAAAAAGTTATAAAATACTGCTTTCATAGAAAATCAGGGAGCTCCTGTCCCAATCTAGGAAGTTGAGCCTGCTGAATACAACATATCTCCATGAATTATCGACTACGGAACATGTGTACAGTAAAATCTGTCTTAAGCGGCCACTCAAAAAGAAGACAAAAAATTGTTTCAAGACCGATTATCGCTTAATGCAGGTCAAAAGTATTGCAGAATGCTCCAAGAGAGCATTCTGCAATACTTTCGACCTTCATTAAGCTACCATTTGAGCCATGGCATGAGATTTCCAACAATGTGGTATGTGTGACCAGCAAAGGCTCCAACCAGCCTGCACATACGCGCAGTCTGATCAGAGCCTTTGCTAGTCACTTGAATATTCTATGACTGTTAAGCTACTGACTTAACATTTTGCAGTTTCTAAGCTTAAAAGGGGGCTGCACAGGCTCGTCTGAGTCTACACTTGTAAAAAAGCCACATTGTTTGTAATCACAAGTAACGGCTCATTTGTCTTTAAGACCATTGTTTTGTCTATTTTTGAGTGCCGCTTAAGACAGGTTTTACTGTACTGTAAAATTGAATGCAAAAAGCATTACAATTGTGACTAGTTACTTCTTTAACTCTTTGCACGCTGGGTAATTTTCATGTTTTTGTTGCCCCTGCAACTTTTTCAAAAAATTCTTTCAGGAACACTATCAAAGTGTCAAACAAATTGGATTCAGATCAGGCCCGACATTTTGTCGGGCCTGATCTGGGTCAAAACTGTTTGCTAAGGTTATCAGCAGATGACATGTCCCCACTAACAAGCATAAAGTTAAAAGTACCACATTAACAACTTAGCAATTATAATTTAAAACAATTATCATAACTATTGTAAAATTTAATGCACAGAGCATTACAGTTATGACTAGGAACTTCATGGACTCATAAATTAGCATGCTGGCTAATTTTTCATGATTTTTTTTTTTTTTTTTTTTTTGCAGTCTGTTGACTTTTTTTCAAAATTATCTTTTCAAAACAAAAATTAATCCTACCAGGAACACTATCAGAGTGTCAAACAGTTTGGCTACAGATCAGGACCAACATTCTGTTGCACCTGATCTGGGTCCAAATGGTTTGCTAAGGTTATAACTTATCAGCGGACGACAAAAGTCATCTTGCATGGAAAGGGTTAAAAACACCACATTGACAAGTTAGCAATTATAATTTAAAACAATTACTATATATATTTATTGATAAAAATCAGGGGAGCACAAATGTCATTCTAGAATTGTCAGATCTGGTTCAATTTCATGCTAGACAAGTAAAAAAAAAAACTCTATTTACTGGCCATGGGACAAGAATAAAGTAAGTTAATATTAAGATGTTCAGACAGTACTGTAAATTCAGAAATTTTCGTGAGGGTTTTATTTTTGCGAAACTTTGTATTTGCACAGTTTCCTGAAAATTAAACCCTCCCGAAATGACAAAATCACTTTGTCGTTTACTAATATAGGTAAATCATGCCTTAGTCGCGATGTTTGAACATGGCAAATATGTCTTTTAAAGATTTTCGCGAAAATAAAATTCTTGCGAAAATTTCCGAATTTACAGTAACACAATAATCATATTTATAGATTGACTGAAAATTAGAAGCCATAATAATATCAAATAGGGCATGTTAAAAGAAAATAAACCTATTATGTATTTCATTGTTTCTTGAAAATCACTATTAGTTTCAGGCCTCCAGATAAGAGTGTGTATTGGAAATTTATTTTCTTTATTTCTCATCCAAAACATATGTTGTGGGTACTCAAAAGAACCGTCTCAATGAGATGGTTCTTTTGAGCACCCAAAACACATGTTTTATTTGCTGGGTAAGAGAAATAATTTCAATTTTACGCTCATAAAATTTCCTTATCTGGATCTATGAGTTTGTAACCCTTTGTAAACGGGAAACCCCTAAATGGGTACTTTTATAAACAGTGAAAACCCAAATGAAATACCGCATAATGTGACATTTCATCAGGGTCTACACTGTTTCAGGGTAGTCACCTGGTTTTTGTTTGGATACACTGTATGGACAAATGTCTGACTTCTCTTCCACATCAATGTTTTAAGCAAAAGTACGTAGAGATTTCTCAGTTAGTTTTTTTTTTTCATCTTTACCAAGAAAGTTATACACCATTTTCCAGCCCACTTTTTTTTCCGATCTAACTATGCCAGGATATTCTCATAAGCTTCTTACTTTGAGTACAGTCTCCTGTCACAAAATTTTAAGTGGCGAAGATCGAGCCTGAATTATAGAAATAAACTGTATGGATAACAATTATTTTCTTTGTGACAGAGTTTGTACTCAAAGTAAGAAGATTAAAGAGGATAATCCTGGTAGCATTTGAATGGGGAAAATGTGGGCTGGAAAATGGTGCATAACTTTCTGGGTAAAGATGAGAAAACATAGAGAAATCTACTTACATTCGATCATAATATCCATTCAGTGTATTTGAACATTTGTGCAGTGTATTCGAACATCCGTACTGTGTATCCAAGCAAAAACCATGTGACTACCCATCCCGCTGTTTCTAAAGGTAAAAAAGATTTTCAGACAAAAAAATACAATTTTTTTAAAAATTATAACCCAACATGGGCTATCCCAAGTTTATTGTATCAAACCAGAAGTAAGAATCCATTATTATACAAAGGGTTAATTTTCAGTTTAAATTTCTGATGTATGGGTGACTATGATACAAATGTAATGGTATACACAGCAAAACAATGAATACTGCATCAACAAATATCAAAGCAGGAAATTTTCTACCTCATTCTAAATTATACTAGAATTGTTTTTCTACAGAAAAAAAGATGTCTACCCCCTTTACAGGTATAAAAAAAATCACAAAATTCCATTTAAGTATTTATGGGTCTTGCTCAAGGACACAACGCAGTGAGACAAGGTCTCAAGACAAGTACTCGACCACTGAGCCACTGCCCTCCCAGGGGCAATGAGTTCAAAGTTATCTTCCGCGCTGGCTTAGGTTGGAAATATTCATGATGTTTTGCTCAAACATTGTTTTGCTGTGTCCCCAATGATGAATTAGGCCTCCTCGGTAGAAAACCTGACTTTGTTGCACGCAGTGGCGTAGCCAGAAAGCCGAAAAAGTTACGCAAATCAACGGGAGACTATTGGATAAAGCAGTGACTCCTTAATTGCGTCCCTTTTCAAAATGGGAACTTCTCTTAAAGGAAAGAATTTGCTACCTCTGGGAGCAAATTCTTTCCTTTAAGAGTGGTTCCTTATGGTATGAAAAATCAACTTAACCACATTCGGTGACCTCCCTTGAATGTTACTATTTTTATTAAGCAAATGTGTAACTGCGTAATGGGAACTACACCAATGGCATGCTAACAACATGGTGCCAACCAGCCGGTGGGTCCGCACAGTTGACCAGCATTTTTATTATTCGGAAAGTATTATAGCTTCAGGCATATGTCAAATATTCTAGATGGTCTCTGAAGCTGAGCAGACTGGCTTGAGCTCATTAGGGCTGAAACTGAGACAAGTTTTCTCAGGACAAGGCCCAATTTATAACAACAATATAGAATGATACATGTACATACTTCCCACAACATAAAACAAACATAATACTATATAAAGTAAAACCTGTGTTAAACTGCCGCTCTCAAAAAGACTGAAAATTGTTTTTCAAGACCATTAATGCTTAATGCAGGTCAAAGTATTGCAGAACGCTCCAAGGGGAGCATTCTGCAATACTTTTGACCTTCATAAGCCTACCATTTGTCATTAAGATCTTTGTTTTGTCTATTTTTGAGTGGCTGTTTTACACAGGTTTTACTGTATACATGTAACACAGTAAATGTATCCCTAGATAAGAAGCAAATTTTTCTTATAAACCGAAAAATGGCGCTATTTCTATCCCATTTGTTCATTTCAATTGTCAATTTGATGCTTCATTTCCAAGTCTAAATTTTTTCAGTCATGTCTGGGTGAACCAATACAAAGCACTGAGGCTTAGTACCTTGCTCAAGGACACACCGAGCCAACAAAGGGACTCAAACCCACAACCTCTTGATCATGAGCCCAGCACTCAACCGGGCTATGATGGTCCTAAAAAATTGTTGTGGTATTTATAAAACCGAGAAGTATATAAGCCGCATGCTATGTACATTATGTATACAGGGTTCCCACAGAAATTCAAAAACACAATTCCATGATTTTTCCATGATTTTCCATGATCAACAATGTAATTTCCATGACTATTTAATGCATAACCTCCCCTTTTAGCAGCACCTTCCACAGCGCTGAGCATAAATAAGGAATGCAACAACAACAGCATGCTTTAAACCATGCATGCACTTTGAAATGAAATAATTGAAACTTGAAACTACAACCACCAGTAGCCAGAAAACTAGCTGTCGGACACTTGTGTGTGTCCAACAGCTACATGTAGTTTTCTGGCTACTGGTGGATTTTGTCAAATTATTTTAAAAATTCCATGATTTTTCCATGATTTTTCAGGTTTCTTCAAATGACTTTTTTAGTGATTTTCCAGGTTTTCCATGATTTCCAGAGCTTGTCGGAACCCTATGTATAGGACAGAATCTGTGGCACTTGATTTACTGGTTCCCATATCCATTCATTGTACATGTAAACGGAAACAGGCCAATGCATACAACATGCAACAGACATGTACAGATCCAACATGAAAGCTCTGATTAGATGGTACAAAGTGTACAGTCATGTCATAGCCTTCATTGTATAGATAGACATTAATACCATTTTTTCTCAAGGTACTTTTGTGGACAAACACTAAGGCCAGAATTTTTTTTATTAGTTGATTTGCGGGAAAATTTTTTCAGATTTAGGGTCGAGGGGATAAAAAAATAAAAAATAAAAAAGCTCTGAAAATGACCAGTTAACTGGTCATTTTCAGAGCTTTTTTTTTTAAATTTTCGGAGCTTTTTTTTCTTTTAATATCTCCAGAAAAAAACAGTAAAACTAGTGAGGTAAAACTAGTGAGGTAAACCAACAGTCTGTATTAAATCTTTATATATTTCAATCACTTTAACAGTGTCACTCTCAAAAATACACAGACAGAGCCTATAAAATATATTATTTTTTTTTCAACTAAACAAATACTATTTAGAGTAGGCAGATAAAATAGAAAAATAATTTTTGGAATAAAATTTTTTTTTTTCTACTTTCCGGAAAATTACAGTAGGAGGGTCTGTAAATCAACTAATAAAAAAATTCTGGCCTAAAGACTTTTTGACCAATTGTTCATAGCCTCTTTGCTTTCACTTTCCATTATTGACAAACTGAATCCTTCGTTCATTCTGATCCAGTACCTTATATATCTAGAGGGGTTACAGGTGAAAGTTCCCAAACAAAGGCATAAATTTCTAACAGTCTCAGAACGTAAGATTAATTATATCTTGCATACATTGTAGACTCATATGAGATGCTGCAATTTGATACAACTCATCTGGGTCTACATTTGTTAAAAAAAAACTACGAGGCCCCAGTCATGAAAAGGTACATCTAAAGTAGGCCAGCCAATGAACAGATGCTGTAGATTTTTTTTTTAATTTTTTTGGCAAATGATAAAATTGGCCATCTGCCCCTGCCCCTGCCCCACTCTAACAGACAACTAAATATGGTAGTAACTAAGCAAGACTTTGAACAACTGGTCCCTGGTTTTGAATAACAATATATTACACTCATAATGGCCATAACACCAGGAGTTTCTGGGTCACATGGGTGAAAGTTCAAAATTACAAAAACCCTGAACATTCAAAACTCCGATCTTAAAAACTTGCATTATGCCCACTAAATATTGGCAATTTGATGTTTAAATGGACCGAATGAATATAAATCAGAGAACCTATTATAGTCTCCCTTATTCAGCATTTTGCGGCTGACTTTCAGCCTCAAAATCTTGAATTCAGGAATAATCCTGAATAAACGTTCACCCATGGGGTCACCTATGAAAGCTGGTTGCAGATGAAATTTTTTGTTAAAATCACATTTTCATTGTTTATATTTGTCTGTAATACAGTCTTTATCAGTATTCTTAAATTATAAGAATTTTTTCACTTTATCTCAACGCACGCTGGAAAATTTGCATGATTTTTGTTTTTACTGATTTTTTTTTCAAAACATTTTCCAAAAAACATGTCAGGAATACCATGAGTGTCAACCAGTTTGGATCCAGATCAGGCCCGACATTTTGTTGAGCCTGCTTTGGGTCCAAACACTTACAAAGAGTATCTGTTGACAACACAAAGAGATATAAAGTTAACTCTGCAAAAGTAACATTCAAATTTTGTTTTCTTTAGGTCCCATGTACCTATTTTTCAGTAAACTGGAATTTTGACCATTTTGAGTGCAATAGGGCTTAAGATGCGTTGGTTTGTCTCCAATGCATCTTTAATCATAATCGTATACATTCTTCAGGATGACACCAAAGTAGATTCCAAGGAATACACAGGCAATGACATAACTGAAGATTCCGATGCCGATGCTCAAGTTGACCATGGTCTTTGCGGAGTTTGCACTGATATGGGCCGAGTTGTAGTCTCCGCGAGCCGTAGCTGACCTAGCCTGTAATAGATGATGAGATTACAGTGTGTTATAACAGTATGTTTGAGGTCCAAAGGAATGGACCGTGTTAAAAGTACATATAAATCATGTTATAAAGGGACAATTTTACAAAGAAATTACAGGAAAATGACCATAGTCTTTGCTGAGTTCGCACTGATATGATGGGCCGAGTTGTAGTCTCCGCGGGCCGTAGCTGGCCTAGCCTGTAAAAGATGATGAGATTTCAGTGCGGTATAACAGTATTTTTGAGGTCCATAGGAATGGACCATGTTATAAGTAAACCGTGTTATAAGGGGACAATTTTACAAGCAAACTAAAGGAAAATGACCATGGTCTTTGCCGAGTTCATACTGATGTGGGCCGAGTTGTAGTCTCCGCGGGCCGTAGCTGACCTAGCCTGAAATAGATGATGAGATTACAGTGTGTTATAACAGTATTTTGAGGTCCAAAGGAATGGACCGTGTTTTAAATAAACCATGTTATAAGCAGGAATTACAGGAAAATGACCATGGTTTTTGCTGAGTTCGCACTGATATGGTGGGCCGAGTTGTAGTCTCCGCGGGCCATAGCTGACCTAGCCTGTAATAGATGATGAGATAAAAGTGCGTTATAACAGTATTTTGAGGTCTACAGTAATGGACCATGCATGTTATAAGTACATATAAAACCATGTTGTAAAGGGACAATTTTACAAAGGAATTAAAGGAAAATGACCATTTCATGACCATTTTTCTCTAATTCACTTGTAAAATTCCATGGTAAAAAAATTCAGGATCCACAACATGACCCTGTTGTATCCAAAACCATGGGTGATAAACAACTTAAGAGTGCCCACAAAAGATGACTGATGGACTGACATGACTGACAAGCCAAAAACAATAGAGCACCACCAATGAATGTTGGCACTACCCTAACAAGGCTCTAACTATGTTTATACCCATTTTTGAGACCCAAACAGAGCGTTCCTTAACATTCATATATGTCTCTATAATTGCAATAGGGTCAATGAGACTTACACA
Organism: Loripinus fragilis; assembly: GCA_964019695.1. Lineage (NCBI taxonomy): Eukaryota > Metazoa > Mollusca > Bivalvia > Lucinida > Lucinidae > Loripinus > Loripinus fragilis. The sequence continues at coordinate 79,641,157 of OZ026519.1, forward strand.
AATAATTCCTCCTAAAAGTTACACCTCTCTCAGTTCAAGTAGGCTTGGGAAAAGGTCCCTGCCAATCATTTTATATATACGGTAAATGTTCTAAAATTTCGAACACTCTAAAATTACGAACACCTAAAATTATCGCCGAAAATAATTTTTAAAACATCCTTAAAAATCGAACACTGCCCTTTTTCGGAAAAGTGCATTTCTAAAATTACGAACACACGTTATTTTCGGCGGAAAATCGATGTCCATTTATCTGTTTGTCCCATCTGGGTTCGGTACACTTCTACCGTACAGCACGTGAGCGGTAGCGACATTTGGAATGTTCCATTCTACTTAGATGGGTAATCTGGCACGTGACGTTCTATTTCGCATGCCAGCGCGCGACGTTATACGTTATACATTATTCAAGGTCACCAGCATTGACGAACTTGATGCACGGACAAGTTCCTGCAACGATTCCAAAACTGCTTTGACTTACCCTATTGAGTATATGTATCCACCCAAATGGCTGAGATCATTATTTATTACTGACCAAAGGCCGCGATTCAGCTAATTGTACGTGAATTATGCACGTTGACACACGCATAGTGTGCTGTGACACGTACTCGTTTTTTTTCTAAAATACCAGCCCCGAAGAGAGAGAGTCTGTTAACTAAAGGCTTAAATATGTGTGATTCTCAGTTTATCCGACTGACACCCCCTACCCTCCCCTCCCTTTAAGCATTTTAAGGATTTCCCAGTTCGGCGCGTGCGACACGGAGGGCACTTCTATCATTCTAATTCTATGCGTGTGCTCTTTTCTTGAACACAGCTCGGACCCGAGCATGAAATCAACTTGCGCGGAGCCCCATATGAGCTTGTACTTATGACAGATGTGATCAGCGAAGGCCCAGGAGAGCATGTGTGTTTGCACAATCTCGTCAGGGACCTGGGTCTCGCTCACTAACAAAGTTTAAAGTGGAAAATAAAAATTCTAGACATCTACGTACGTTGACTTTAAAATACTTGTTAGCGGTTTTCTAAGAACATGTAATAATGGCTAGTCTTATCGATCAAAAACATCTAATTCCTCAAAATGGAACATTTTAACAAACTGTTGAGCCGATTGCGGTGTGTCTGTTTGTCCTCATGAAACTGCACATGGAGGGTCCTACGAGTGCATTACCGGTATAATGTACGCACAGACGCACATACATGTACCAAGAAATAAATTGATTGTAGCACGATTCTGCATCTTGATGAATTTAATATTTACATATTTAATTTCATGAATAAGCCAGCTATGCGAGCAGCGATTGTGAAGGCTCAGACGAGCCTGCGCATCCGCGGAAAATCGCCAGCGCCTTAACTGCCGAAGGCTGTGAAATTGAAATCAGTAAAGCCGGCATCTCGGAAATCGCTTTATTTACCATACGTCTGTAGATGTATGAACCCCGACTGTGTGGGAGTTCGACTACATGCGAAGATCAGCCTGCGCACCGCACAGTCTTATCAGCACCTTTGTTTCTAGAACAAAATATTAAACATTTTGTCGGACCAGATCTGGGCCCAAACTGTCTGCTAAAAAATAGTTTGTCAGAGCCTCTTTGGAGGGGGGGGGGCTGGGTCCGGCACTGCGAATAGTATATCAGCCGCAGACAAAGGGACAGGGTATTGGTTCACGGACATGTGTTTGAGATCAAAGAAGCCGACTATCAGGCCACGTGTTGTTGTTGTTTTAAGACTCGGGTAGCACGCGGTGGCTTTCTCACACGAAAACGGACTTCGCACACAAAACATAATTGCCTAGCTGTATCTCCTTTTCATGGGTTTGCATGAGAAAAAAAAAACAATTTCAATGAACTCGAGCATGAAATGGCGCACTGCATGCATGAAAAACTAGATTTGTGATACTTGTCTGAATTTTTCCTTCTCTTTGAGATATGAATGTACCCAGCGTATCGTACGCATCGGCTCGAAGCCAATGTATCATAAATTGAGCCGCGACACAATGTGGCATTTTGACGAGTGTAGACTCAGACGAGCCTGTGCAACCTCCTTTTAAGCTTACAAACTCCAAACGATGTTCAGTCAGTAGCTTAACACTCATATAATATTCAAGTGACTAGCATAGGCTCTGATCAGACTGGGCATATGCGCAGGCTGATCTGAGGCGTTGCTGATTGTAGGAAATCTCATGTCACGGCTCAATTATATTCTTCCGATGCATCGGACGCAAAGTCGGACGTTCATTTACATGATTAATTCTTGGTATCCTGTTTGCCCCTGATTTGATTTGGCAAGACGTCGGAGATTTCTGGATCAAAACTATTTGAAAACTTTGAGAGAGAGAGAGAGAGAGAGAGAGAGAGAGAGAGAGAGAGAGAGAGACTAGCGCTCACATTCTAATCTCTTGTAATCTCGAAAAATATCATGCATCGGCTTGGAGATGCTTCTCGTGCGCATCGGCTTTTGCACGACAAAGTCGGATATTCGACAGTATTGATGCTTTGCATGCTTTCTATCGCATGGCCAAATGTTTAAATTGACGAAACATTCTTTCCTGAATTCCATTCGGATCTGATCTAGATCCGAATTGTTCTTCTTTTTTAAGGGAGAGAGGATCCAAATATCACTTAAAGCATGCCATCATCGGCCCGCCAGTGAAACGCCTTTAAATGGCGTTTCGCTGGCGTGCCGATGATGGGCCAACGTTGAATACTGGCTTGGTAGTTTTGAGAATTTTAGGGGATCCGGTCCAGTATTGCTAAGAAATTCTATATTTTTGTGATGTCCGACCCCTGTCCCCCCTCTGGATCCGCGCATGGGACCGGACAATGTATACACTTATTGAGATATACTGAAAACCCATTTTATCATGATGTACGACACTTTGCCTACATTCTATCGCATGCGCAAAAATTTTTAAATTGACGAAACATTCTTTCCTGAATTCCATTCGGGTCTGATCTGGATCCAAACCGTATAGAGAGAGAAAGAGAGAGAGACTGGTACATGCACATCCTTTCAGGAAAATCAATGTGCATCGACAGATCGACAAGGAGAGAGAGAGAGAGAGAGAGAGAGAGAGAGAGAGAGAGATGTGTTCTTTTTGAATTTCGTCATTTTTTTAACTCTGAGAACTCGTCTACGTATTTCAAAGTTTCGTGTATATCTTTGCAAAAAATTCTGATCGACGAGATGTCCTACATTATAAATGGCATTTGCGCAGATGGAGAGCAAGCGAAAGCGTTTTGGTTTTCTGAAGGAAGAACGAAAGTGTAGCAATTCATCGGTAGTCCGAGGTTAAATAAGTGGACTTTTACGACTTGTAAGTAAATTGAGTGACATAACATGCACGTGCCTGGCTCTCGACTTGGTAATTACCGCACGCACTGGACAACTTTACTGACTCAGTCTGCATGCATTTAGCGGCGGTTGAAAAGAAAAATGAGCAGACAGCGCAGAATCATATCGCCGTGTTTTCAACACGTTTCTACCACATTTTTACATGTATATATACCGTTTTTGCTCATGCTAAAGACCACATTCTAAAATTACGAACACTAGCACTTTTTCTGAAATGTAATTTCTAAAATTACGAACAGCGGAAAAAAATAATTATTTTTTAGTGTTCGAAATTTTAGAACATTTACCGTATATATATTACATTATTATACTGTATAAGCACACTCATGAGCTAAAAATTTATGCATGTTAATTGTATAATTTATACAACTATTGTATTGTGCAGGCCTCCAGATAAATGTGCGAAACTGAAAATTATTTTTCTTATTTCTCAACCAAAACATATGTAATGGGTACTCAAAAGAACCGTCTCATTGAGACGGTTCTTTTGATCACCCAAAACATATGTTTAGATTGCTGGGTAAGAAAATAATTGCACTTTTACGCTCAAATATTTTGCATAACTTGACCTATGATTATGTATCATAGCTGTACAAAGAAAATATGCAGCTGTTCCAATTTTTTCCTTCCTACCGGTTGGTATTAATAGACTTTTTGCTTAATGTAAAGGTGGCAACTTTAATATTGATATCTGGGCGTGGTTCGGCTATTTCATCTGCTAAGGAAGGGAAATCAGGTTTTATTTATAATTTAGTAAAGAGTTGATAAGCTTTTTGGGCCGTGCAAACATGCGTGCATTTCATGAAAGTCCTGACTGCATATATACACTGACCTCATATGTATTAACCCTTAAAGCGCATATAAAAAAAAGTTGTTTGTTTTTGTTGTCTGCTGAAACATTTTGAAGCCTCTTTAACAATCAATGTAGATCCAGATCAGACTGCTCCTATAGGAGCAGTCTGATCTGGGTCCACACTGTTTGTGTCTATACTTATGTTAAACAATAAACAGACACTTTCAAATGTAGATATTTTGCTGGCGTTTTAAAGTTTAAATAATTACTGTCTTTACTTAGGTGTTATGGTACAATGATACAGTTACCTTCGAAAAAATCACACCTCATTTTCAGCTTTTACCCATGTCTAAAGTAGACCAGTCCTATTTACGCATTCATGAGGTGCCGCCTTTACAGTAACCAAAAAGTTCAAGAATACAGGGTATACCGTATGTCAGAAAGAATCCACCCAAATTGGTTAATATAGCGGAGACCATGATCTGGTATGGAAGTTTTCTATCCTACATTATACCTAGACAGTGTACTTACATCAGATGCCTTCATGATAGCCAGTATTCCAGTTGGCCAGAAACAACACAGTGTCACAAATATAGCCCTTCCAAAATAGTCTGGGGGTGGGGGTCCAGTCTGATTGGTCACAGGATATGTTCCTGGCTGAAATAACAATTCTTAAAATGTAAGTTTTCCCTTAAAACCCCTAAAAATGCAAAAAAAAATACCAAAAAGACTTTATGTGTAAAAATTTGCTACAACAATCCTAGATAATTATCTTTACGCCTCTAAAAATTAAAAGATTAATATGTAGTATATGTTAAGTGCATGGGTGAAAGTTCAAAATTTCCAAAATCCTGAACTTTAGATAATCAGAATTTAAAACTTGCTGTACATGTATGCCTCAAAAATATCAAAATTCCAAGTTAAATGGTCAAATACTTTTAGATAAACTGACACTAATCAGAAAAGCTTTTATTACCTGCAGAATTCAGCATTTTGAGGCTGACTTTCAAGAATATCAATAATCCTGAAAACTTTCACCCATGTAAGTGTACTTTCCAACCATACACCTTTCATTAGTTTTGAATGAGTAGACAAAAGAAAAAACATTCTCACAAAGTGAAAAACACAGGAAAGTCAGTAGGAATACTAGGTAGCCCAGGCGTGACCCATTCCGTACCCACTGCATTCATGAAGGCAGTGGGTACGGAATGGGTCACGCCTGGGTTACCAAGGATGCTAGGATTCAGGCCATCCTGAATTTTTTTTTTGCTGTCAGGCGACCGACTCACTCATAATGCCCCCTACCAAAAAATTTTATGGCTGTTTTGAAAAAAAAAATATATTCTAGTTTTAGACATTTTTTCTTAATTTTAAATGTCTTTTCTAACAAATCAATGAAAAAAAATTAAATACCTAACTACCAACCTGGAAAATTTAGTCTGATGACAGCAAACAAAATACTTTTTACAGATGTAATTCCATTATTATTATTACTGATTCACCACTCAGATGGAATACAATGTGGATCCTGATCAGTTGCCAGCTGATCTGGATCTACACCATATTCAAAGGTGGGTCAGAACTTTGAAAAAGTTAAAATGTGCACCTATTAGGTCAGATATGGGCCCCGTTGCCAGAAAACCTGTCTTCGGGGGTTTGCAAACAACAAAGGCGCAGACCAGCCTGCGCATCCGCGCAGTCTGATCAGCGCCATTATTATTTGCTTGTTAGAAAGTATCATAACTAGACTTTCTACCAGCAAAATTACAATTTTCTAGCTAGTCTCTGTAACTGAGGAGACTGGTTTGAGTGTCGCTTTGTCGGAAACCCCGAAAACCGGTTTTCTGGTGACGTGGCCGATATGGTATTCCACTTTTGATGTAGCACAGGGGCCAGTACAGCTCAACAATATGCTATCTCAGCTAATAACACTGATTTTGTTTGATTTGATTCTTTATGTCCCAGTCAACAATTTTTAAGTTATGTCGGACGGCTAACAAAAGTGGGTAAAGAATTTTGAAAAAGGTAAAATGTGCACCTATTAGGTCAGATATGGGCCCTGAGGCCAGAAAACCTAAGCTATGCTTTGTTCTCGTTCAATCCTGGGTTGAACAAGAACAAAGCATAGCTTGTTATGTCTTGCTTAAGAACACCAGGCAGTGACTATGCAGGGATTTTCCTACTTTTCTGTAGTGAGGCCCGGGCCCAGGGGCCTGTTTAATTTGTGAAAAGCACTTGGATCATCATAATTGGGAAAATTTGATGCAGTCTAAAAGAACTGGCCCGCCATTTTAAATGGATTAAAAAGAAAATAAGAAATTAGCACTGTAAAGCATTTGTTGCTTTATAGGCCCTTCATAAAAACTCAGGAAAATTTGCATTAAAATGAATGAAAACATGTTTTCATTCACATTTTCACGCAAATTTTCATGCATCTGTAACTTTGCTATTTCTGTTCAGATTTTCATGAAAGTTTAACCAAAATGTCGAACTCAGGATTTGGGATTGATAAACACAACTTTGGGAAGTTTTTGCTCATTTTTTAATTGGGAAGGGGCCGATTATCAGCCCCAAATAAGGCCTAGGAAAATCCCTGCTCTGGTGAGGCTTGAACCCGCAACCCCATGTCTCAAGTCAAGCACTCTACCACTGAGCCACTGCCCTCCCTAATAGCACTGCAATAGACTATAAAATGGGCATTGACACAAGAAAACCTGTCTTTGGGGGTCTACAAACCACTAAGGCGCAGACCAGCCTGCGCTTCAGTCTGATCAGCACCTTTGTTATTCACTTATTGGATAGTATCATATCTAAATATGCTATGAGCAAAATTTCAATTTTCTAGCTTGGAGATTGGTTTGAGTCTTGCTTTGTCTGAAACCCTGAAGACAGGGTTTGTCACGCCGAGGCCCAAATAAACTTAACCTTTTTCTTTGTGGAATACAGTAAAACCTGTCTTAAGCGGCAACTAAAATAGACATAACAAAGGTCTCAATGGAAATTGGTAGCGTAATTGAGGTGAAAAGTATTGCAGAATGCTTCCCTTGGAGCATTCTGCAATACTTTTCACCTGCATTAAGCAATTATCGGTATTGAAAAATAATTTTGGTGTTACTTTCGGGTGGCCGCTTAAGACAGGTTTTACTGTACTGTAAAGCCTGAACTGGACTGTGCGTGTTGTGTTGGTGTGCAGTCTACTTACCGGGTATTGCACAATCACTTGGCCATACTGTGGCCCATACACAGGTTGACCCTGGCCAGGTGCATAGCCATATTGTACCTGCCCAGCTGGAGGGGGAGGGTACTGGTAGCCCTGCTGGACTGGGGGAGGACCTTGTTCATACGCAGGTGGGGGAGAGTCATGGTCTTCTGGAGCACCTGTAAATAAGACAGTATAGGTCTAGACACAGGTTTAGATCAACAAAATTTTTCAGCGCAAAATGTTAATATTTTCTAACCCATCAATTTTAAAATATGTGTTGGGTGCTCAAAAGAACCGTCTCATTGAGACGGTTCTTTTGAGTACCCACAACATATGTTTCCGTTGAGAAATAAGAAATTTAAATTTTCATTAGTTTAGATAAACAAAAATTTTCAGCGTAAAAATGTAAATATTTTCTTACCCATCAGTTTTAACATGTTTTCAACTTTTGGGTGTTCAAAAGAACACCTGCTCATTGAGATGGTTCTTTTGAGTACCAACAACATGAGCTTTGGTTGAGTAATAAGAAATTTATTTTTTTGGCATTGGCACACACTCTTAACTAAAAGCCTTGGATGAGATAAAAAAAAAAAATAGCATGTAAAATTGGGAATAGTTTTTTTATCCATCAGTGTTTTGGGTGCTTGTATTTAATCTATTAGGAGAAAATATTGACCTGTTTGGCTTTTAATAATTGCAAATATATATACAGTTAATTGATGCAGCCAAAAAAGAAGTATTGGTAAATACCAGAGCTCTCACTAACTGCTGATTTGCAGTCCTGAACTGCCTTTTTCTGAAGGAGACTATTTTCTTTTGTATGGTGGGACTCTCACTTTTTGGCAAAGAGGGCTCCAGGACTCCTGTTTTCAAAATTAATGAGAGCTCTGAATACTGAAAACTCCACAGTTTCAAACTTTCATGGAGATGAACACAATAAGCCTCACAGCTTAATGTCAGATCCTTTTCTGTAATGTTGAACTTATCTTCACATGTATTAGTATTGATCAATAAAATATCGCTTAAACCAAGAAGTATGATACCTTAGTTGTAGCTAGAGAAAAGTAGGGCAAGTTAAAATTTTGGGGGCAAGTGTATTTCCGCTTAATTCAGGTTGTCCTGCTGTTCTCTACTTCAATTTCTAACACTGTAGGAACGAACACTATCTTTATACAATTGATCTTTTCAATGTTACATGCATTTTTAGGCCGATGATGCTGTCAATCTATTTGTTGAGGTTTGGGATTCAATATAGCCCTAAATTCAGTGCTAGTTGGTGAACTGTCTCTGATCTATGTCTGTCACAACCTACATTTTGCTCTTTGATTAAAAAGTTACTTGTTCAGAATAACAATGTTATACATGCTATGTGTAGATCATATACTGGGATAATCAGTTTTCGCCAACGTAAGCAAATATGGCTCTGAGGATAGCAAAACAAAATACAACCTGACCAGAAAATGATTTTATCATATAATTTCAACCTTTTATAATAATGTGTGATATCTTAGACCATCAAAATATGTTATTTAATTTTCAAAAAACTTTGATTTGTTTGTGCACCCGTTTTTCCGCCATTTTGAAAATAGTAATCTAATTTTGACAACTCTTGTTGACCTGAAAAAAGAGGCCTCAAAAAGGGTTGGATAGACAAAAAATCAATAGATGTTAATTTTATGAGACAAGCCATTTTTTTCATTCAATGAATATAAATCAGTGTTAACTGTGCCTAGGTCAAGATTTCTGGGGGACACCAAAGTCTCCCTACCTGAATTTCTGAGGGACATTTGCAAATTCTGGGGGACACACAAATTCCATCTGATTTTTGCCTGTAAAATTGAAAACAGTTTTCCGTAAATTTCTGTTCATTTTTATTTACATTTGAGCTCGATGTCGATAGTTTTGGCTCAAGAAGGGGTGCAGATTACAGTAAAGTAGTTTCTACATTGACGTAGTTTTGAATTCTCCAGCAAATATTCTATTTCTACATTAAAATAGCTTTTTCTGGCATTCAGCTGAATAAAATTTGCTTTTTTTGCCATTGTTGACTGGTTGAAAAATCAATATCCAATGCAACATGTATCATCAGAAAATACATGTGCACAGTCTAAATTACTTCCCTTTACCGGGTTACGCTAAATACAGAAACAGGGTTTAAACGCGAATTTTCAAGGGCGCGCCCGTAGGCCCGCACTGGGTGTATTTTTAAGGGACATCGACGGTAAAATCGCGGGAATCCCGCAATGCCGCGCTCTAGGCACAACACTGTAAATTATTGTGAATCTTCTATCAATTAATTTATTGTAATCAAAAATATTTCAGTCATGTTTTTTTTCTATATTCAATTCATATTGATTTGAACCCCAAGGTTCATTGGGGTGCTACTGCACAGACAGTAAATGAAAAAATGGACATAAAAACTTTCTTTTATGTACTTTAGGAATACATGAAGCCATTGCAGGCGATAGATTGATATAATTTAACAAAAAATCATTTTTAGATATATGGTCCGTACAGCTGCTTATTAGCCATACCATTGTTTCTGAGTCTTAACATTAATAAGAACCCCCTTATGATAAAGGCAGTGGCTAGAGGTACGGATCCGTACCCCTAGCCTGGGAGGCTAGGGATACGGATCCGTACCCCTAGCCTGGGAGGCTAGAGGTACGGATCCGTACCCCTAGTATATTCTACCATGTCAGGCTACAGGTACAGACATATAACCCTAGGGAGAAGTTATCATGATTAATATAGCTTAATTAAACAAAAACTCGTGTTGAAGTTTTACATTTGTTTTGTCCGCCATCTTTGATCGATTAAGGGAAGGGAATCTACTCTATTTACTGTGACGTCATACGTCGTATATAAATCAAACAAGTACAAGCTTATACAAAAGGGTTAAAAAAAATAACGGTAATTTGTTTTTGCTGTTTTCACTTTCGGTTTGTGTCATTAGCGAGGGTGCGAACAACATTCTGTGATTAATTGGTCGGCATAACGCACTACAAAGGCATCTTTAAACTTAAAAGAACAAATTACAATGATTGGCTGAATCTTTTAATGTCCAACCTCAAAGACATCAGAAGAACTTAAGAACGTCCTTAATTAGCCTAATCCGTGCAAACAGTATCTAGACCTATAATTATACCTATAATAATTACTATTTGATGTAACCGCCTAATTATCGCTGCTCATTTATAAAACGCTCAAGAAAATTATGTTCAGTCTCACTTTGTCAGAATGGCTCAAACGCTGACCATAGGGAAAAAGTTTGCGGACTTTTCCTCTTTAGAAACTGCCATCCAGCAGTATCAGAAGGAGGAGAATGTACAATTCTTTAGGCGCAGTTCGCGAACTATTGAAAAGGCACAGCCACGGATGCCAGACAAAAATCTTAACGAACGTCTGAAATATTATGAAATATCATTTCATTGCATACGCGGTGGCAAGAACTTTAAATCTAGGAGTACTGGAATGAGAGAACAGAGGTAATCTATCTATCTATCTATCTATCTATCTATCTATCTATCTATCTATCTCTCTCTCTCTCTCTCTCTCTCTCTCTCTCTCTCTCTCTCTCTCTCTCTCTCTCTCTCTCTCTCTCTCTCTCTCTCTCTCTCTCTATTCGTTTTGCAGGTCATGACAAGTAAACCCAGCCAGCACACTATGTCGGACCCACATCGGTTTGCCCACAAAATGCCATTCAAATGGCATTTCGCTGGCGGGCCGACCCTGGGCCGCTTTTTATGCTTAGTTTAGATGTTAGTTTTGATATAATGCGTAAATCAACTATTATTCACGATGAGACGGTTCTTTTGAGCACCAAAAACTTACGTTAAAAGTGATAGAAAATACAATTTTACACACCGCCCGTCCGTCTGTCCGTTCGTCAGTCCGTACAATTTTATTATTTGTTTTCGTGCTTAGAAGTAACATAAGTACCTTAAGGATCTAATAAATATTAAGTTTGTCCATATGTCTAAAGGTCCTGACAAATAAACCCAGCCAGCACACAATGTCGGACCAATATCGGTCCGCTAGCAAAACGCCATTCAAATGGCATTTCACTGGTGGGCCGACCCTGGCCCGGTTTTTTATGCTAAGTTTTGATGTTAGTTTTGATATAATGCGTAAATCAACTATTATATTTTTATTATATTTTCAGATACACATTTTTGGTGCCCAAAAGAGTCTTCACGATGAGACGGTTCTTTTGAGCACCAAAAAACACTTAAAAGTGATAGAAAATACAATTTTACACAACACCCGTCCATCTGTCCGTTCGTCAGTCCGTACAATTTTATTATTTGTTTTCGTGATTAGAAGTAACATAAGTACCCTAAGGATCTAAAAAAATATTAAGTTTGTCCATACGTCTAAAGGTCCTAACAAATAAACCGAGTCAGCACACAATGTCGGACCAGTATCGGTCCGCTAGCAAAACGCCATTCAAATGGCATTTCGCTGGCGGGCCGACCCTGGCCCGCTTTTTTATGTTTAGTTGGATATATAATGCGCAGATCAATTATTCTCTAGTCATTTCAGACATATAGTTGGTGCTAAAAAGAGTCTTCTCGATGAGACGGTTCTTTTGAGCACCCAAAATCAACGTTATTTTAGAAAATACAATTTCACACATCTATCTATCTATCTATCTATCTATCTATCTATCTATCTATCTATCTATCTATCTATCTATCTATCTATCTATCTATCTATCTATCTATCTATCTATCTATCTATCTATCCGTTTTGCAGCACATTCCAAAATGGGTGTAGAGCGCATATCACGGCTCGAGCGTCATCAGATGGACAGATGCTTGAAATCAAGTCTTTAGATGAACAGCATAACCATGAGACGAACAAAGAACTATTCAGGAATCTATGGCAGCAAAGGAAACTCGGCGATGAAGAAAAAGAAAACATACGACAAATGCTCGACATGAAGGCAAATAAGAAAATCATTCAATCAAACATCATGCAAGCAACGGGTAAGGTTGTCTTGATGAAAGACATCCACAACATGAAGGTTACTAACAACAAACAGAACGACCTTACAACTTTGCAGAAAGCTGTGAATGAATTGACTAAGGTAAATGGTGCGTTCGTAAAGCTGCAGACAGACAATAAGATGGAAAATCCAGAGCTAACTGGTCTTTTCTACCAAGATGAAAGGATGCGTCAAGTGTTTGCAGAATACCCAGAGTTCTTGTGTGTAGATGCAACATACAAGGTGAATGACCTGAGAATGCCACTCTACCTCATCATAGTGGAAAACGGTAACGGCCAAAGCGAGATCGTTGGAGTGTGGGTCGTAGCAAATGAGTCGGAAGAAACAATACAGGCGATGGTTGACATTTTTAAGGAACAGAATCCAAAATGGACTGACGTAAAGACTGTTATGACGGACAAAGACTTTGTGGAACGTGAAGTCTTCAGCAATAGCTTCCCTGATGCTAAACTCCGCATTTGTCTGTTTCACGTCCTGAGAACATTCCGAAGAGAAATAACAGCAGAGAAAATGGGAGTAACTAAGTTACAGCGCGACTCCCTACTTGACACATTCCAAAAGTTGACGTATTCAAGAAACCTCAACGAATATGAGTCCAACAAGAAACTACTTCTTGACAAGAACATAAGTGCTGCAGAGAGTTACTTCATGAATTCCTGGGATAACATTAAGGAACAGTGGGTGATTGGTCTGTCACAAAGTGAATCTCTGGGAAACAGAACAAACAATAGGGTTGAGAGTCTTAATCAAAAGATCAAACAAGTCATCGACAGAAATGCAAAATTTGATGCTTTCGCAGTTGATTTAGTTAATTTCTTGCACATGCATAGAACAGAGATAAACGGAAAAATCTGCAAGACAGTAAACAAAGTTCCCACAAAAGGTGCATCTGGAGAAACGGCTGATGGAATGTATCGACGTTTATGTACGGAATATGCTTATAAATTAGTTGAGAAACAGATCCAAAAGAGCCAGAGTGTGCAAGTTACAGAAACATGGGACGCGTTTTCTTGTTCTAGTGGCGATGACGAGTATAGTGTGACGGAAACATCTTGCACATGTGAATTTCACAAGCAGTACAGACTGCCTTGTAAGCATATATTAGCTGTACGAACCCGTAAGAATCTGAATCTGTTCTCAGAGGATCTAATAGACTGTCGTTGGACAAAGGCTAAGTACCTAGGTATTCTCAATCAAACAGCCACAGAATATGAAGTACAAACTGTAGGCACATCTCCCGCGCGGAAACCAACTTCACAACAGGATCGCTTCAGGAAAAGTTTCCGAATAGCACAACGTATAGCATCTGTTGCTGCAGAGTATACAGGGACAATTTTTGAGGTAAAAATCAATCAGCTTCAAGAAATATTATCAGCTTGGGAAAATGGTAAGAACATTGTTATAAGTACGGTGGACAACAACAATATCGAGCCTCAAGCAGATTGTGAAAACCAGATTGAAGTATCCCCTGTGGTTGCCAGTGAGCCATCATACTCTGGTGATGAAGAACCGGCGAGCGCCAATACTGATATTGAGCAGGTCGATGCGCTACCAATGGAAATTAGTGCTACAGACACCACTGATGCTGTATTACGTGCTGAAACCGCCAATGAAGAAGAAGAGCAAGATTATGGAGATGTAACTGAAAATCATCAGACTTTTGAGCAAGACCCAATAGCGCCAGCAGACGACAGCGGTAACGTATTACTGGATCAAGCAGCAAACACGGAGACACCTGATGCTGACACTTTCAATCTTGAACAACAGACATCGCCTCTACGACCTCCCAGTTCCGTAGAAGATGATGATAGTGACAATGATGTGCAGATTACACGGCCACCCCATCTTCGGTCTAAGCCAAGAAGAAGTTTAAGTTTAACGAAACGTCGCTCACAATGCACGCCGTTAGAAGAGCAACCAGAATCCACGGTTTCAGCAACTACTGTCTCAACTACTGAAATGCACGAACATGACGATGCGGTTAAAGTACCAGAAGCCCACCAAAAACAGACACACGAAGGCAATGAAAACGAAGACTTGGTATCACCAGTTGACGCGAATAACGCTGAAGAGATCGCTGTTGAACAGCTGTTACAGTTGGCAGTTGGGAATACCATACCTCCAACTAACGACAACGTCTCAGAAACAGAAATTGAATCGTCAACGAGCGGGGAATCGCAACACACGATCAGTACAATCTCTGGTATTTCTCTTCCACCGAAAATACCGAAAAGGGGGCGTCCAAAAGGTTCTGAACTGACGGTGATTGGTATACCCAGGAAGCGCATGAAATTGCAAAAGAATAAACTGGTACCATTCGAACACATGACTGAACAGCAACAGCATTCATTTGTCTTGGCATGGTTAGTGGATCGTAATGTTATCAATAGGTGCATGACCGAACAATACGCCATACAGGAAGCGGATGTAGAAGTTAACCCGGCATGTATCTCTTTGGCGTGCAAAGAGATCGATGTGTCTTTGGTCAAGCAATATTTCTCAGAAGATGCATGGCTACTTGCGAAGCAGGCAACGGACTTGCGAATGGCGAATGAATGGACCTGCGATGTTTGTTCAGAAGAACTTGAAACACGGGCGATTGCGTGCGATAGGTGCTTGCTTTGGTTTCATTACCATTGTGCAAGCATAAGCGCTAAACCCAGAACCAAATTCTGGTATTGTCTTCAGTGTAGATCTGCAACGTTAATGTGAAATGTATAGAATCTAATTGGGCCTCGACGCGAGAAAACCTGTCTTTTGATTTTTGCGAACAGCAAATGCACAGGTCAGTAGGCACAGGTCAGTCGTAAATATGAAACATTGCTGTGTGTGTGAAAAACAAAAGCGCTGATCAGACTGTGCATTTGTGCAAGGTGGTCTGCGCATTTTGTTTTTCACATATAACAGATGTAAACTGATGTTTTCTCGCATTGAGACCCTAGCTTAAGATGTGGAATTATGTGAAAAGGTCTCGTGGCTTAATGCCGGCCTAAGTTGATGTGAAATGCCAATTTAATCATAGTGAAGCTTTAAAAATGTGCTGCGCGAGAAATAAGTGGAATTATGTGAAATGCAGAATGAAAATGGTCTTGTGGCTTAATGCCGGCCTAAGTTGATGTGAAATGCCAATTTAATCATAGTGAAGCTTAAAAAATGTGCTGCGCGAGAAATATGTGGAATTATGTGAAATGCAGAATGAAAATGGTCTTGTGGCTTAATGCCGGCCTAAGTTGATGCGAAATGCCAATTTAATCATGGTGAAGCTTTAAAAATGTGCTGCGCGAGAAATATGTGGAATTATGTGAAATGCAGAATGAAAATGGTCTTGTGGCTTAATGCCGGCCTAAGTTGATGCGAAATGCCAACTTTAACATATGTTATGGGCATTCAAAAGAAGCGTCTCAATGAAACGATTCTTTAGAGCACCCAAACAAATGTAAAAAACAAACAAAACAAGACAGTTTTTCTCAAGCATGTCATATGTTTTGGTACCCGTCTGAATCGTACGGGTAGGGAGCGCAGTGTCTCAGTGATAGAGTGCTTGACTCGAGAATCTCAGTTCATAACTGAAACATTGTTGATGGGACGTAAAGAATCAAATCAAACATTGTCTGTACGGCGTATTAGTCGTATTATATATATTGACTCCTATGTGGTTTAGTAGTTTATTAATATAAGTCTTTGAAGCAAACAGTGTAGACCCAGATCAAACTGTTATCCTAGGAGCAGTCTGATCCAGGTCCACAATGTTTGTCTGTACGGAGAGAGAGCGAAAAGAGTCATTGAGATTACATGTGACAGATGACTCCAGCAAGCGTCATTTTAGATGTATTATACGTAGATATCGACCCCTATATGTTCTGCTAGTTTATTCCACACCCGTCTTTGTAGCAAACAGTGTGGACCCAGATCAAACTGCTATCCTAAGAGCAGTCTGATCCAGGTCCACAATGTTTGTCTGTACTTAGATTTTAGCCATTGACGTCATTTTAGATGTATTATACGTAGATATCGTCCCCTATATGTTCTGCTAGTTTATTCAAACCCGTCTTTGTAGCAAACAGTGTGGACCCAGATCAAACTGCTATCCTAAGAGCAGTCTGATCCAGGTCCACAATGTTTGTCTGTACGGAGATATTAGCCATTGACGTAAGCATAAGTTGCATTTCCCTTACATAACGTCAACTACAGTTCGTTATTGAAAGACGTCTTTGTAGCAATCAATGTGGACCCAGATCAGGCTGCTCTCCTAGGAGCAGTCTGATCCGGGTCCACATTGTTTGTCTGTACGGAGATAGATCAGGGTCCACGGCGAAATTAGCCGTTGGCGTAAGCATTTACATGTCTACAGTAGATGACTCCAGCAGACGTAAATTTTAGATGCATTACCGCAATGAAGTCGTTCAACCTCTGTAGATTCATTTGTAACTTCTCAGTAGCAAATAGAGTGGATCGAGATCAGACTGTTTTCATAGGAGCAGTCTGATCTTGGTCAACACTGTTTGTCTTTATTGCGATCGAGTCTTTCAACCTATGTAGATCCATTTGTAACGTCTCTCTAGCAAACAGTGTGGATCCAGATCAGACTGTTACCGTAGGAGCAGTCTGATCTTGGTCAACACTGGTTGTCTTTATGCTAAAAGTCATTTCCTTTTTGGACCATATCAGTTACAAAAAAAAACAAAAAAAAAAAAAAAAAAAAAAAAAAAAAAAAAACGGCCGGCAAATGGTTGTTTAAAGACTGGGAAATTTGTTTTTTTCTTCAGTCTTTAGCAACAAGACCTAGTCATACCTCCTCGTGGTGCTGGCTGGAAACTATGGATGAGATGACTTGTTAAGTTAGGTCTTATTCATGTAAACAAAAACTAAGCAAAGCAAATATCTCATTCATAGGCAAACATGACAGGTCGACGGTTTTTATTAATAGCTTGATAAGAAAAAGCGACAATTTGAGGCTTCTTTCGGAATGTTATATTAGTCCTGAAAAGGACTGTTTAGCTAGACCATTGTGGTCAACTACACATCTGCTAAAAAGCGTAATGCTTCAGCAATTCTGGACGCCAGCAATGGTTCCTCGGACCGCCATAGATGAACCCCGTCTCTTGAAGATATGACCTCATTGTTGATTAGTTGTGGACCATGATCCCACAAATAGCGTCTCTGCAGCTTCCGAAGTATCTTGTTCAATCTCTTGGCTCGTTTGTTGTACTGGCGGTCATGACGCAGAAACATGGACCCAAACGCCACACGTCGAACACCCTGTCGATGAAATTCATTGACGATCCGTAGGAGTCGGTACATCAGTTGGTGGTTGGTAAGGTACATCATATCGTTCTCTCCGATCTGAACAAAACAAACGTCGAACTTGGCCAGGTTTCGGTTTCGCAGAAGGTGTAGTAGCTCGTCGACTGTCAGACCACCAGTTCCATGAGCCTCGCCGGAGTAGGGAAGATCTGTGTGGTTACGTCGATTCCATCTTACGCAGAGTCTTCTTATAAAGCTATGTCCGAAGATGCCGCAGTAAGGTCCACTGCCGTTGTCCCAGTAGTGAGTCTCTTTGAAAGCCATAGTTGAATAATCAATCTACACTATAGACTATTTACTTAAGTACAGGTGAGCTTATTTGACACTGCTCACTCATCTCACTCATCAGCTGCCAACGAGTAGTTAATTGGTTACTTTAATTGAAGATGAGAAGATAATTGCTGGTGAGAAGATAATTGATTCGTTACAGGTGATTAATTTCCTTTACTCATGGTCTGTTTAAAAAAAAGGATAAGGAAAAAATATAGAGTTATATTGTGTGTTTTTTTTAAACTTTACCGTTTTTTAACCCTTTTGTATAAGCTTGTACTTGTTTGATTTATATACGACGTATGACGTCACAGTAAATAGAGTAGATTCCCTTCCCTTAATCGATCAAAGATGGCGGACAAAACAAATGTAAAACTTCAACACGAGTTTTTGTTTAATTAAGCTATATTAATCATGATAACTTCTCCTCAGGGTTATATGTCTGTACCTGTAGCCTGACATGGTAGAATATACTAGGGGTACGGATCCGTACCTCTAGCCTCCCAGGCTAGGGGTACGGATCCGTATCCCTAGCCTCCCAGGCTAGGGGTACGGATCCGTACCTCTAGCCACTGCCTATGATAAAATCAATGATTTTCCCCACTTGGGACCCCAATACATCACTGAGTTTTTTTTACCTCCATCGTGAGGATGTCAACAGAAATGAAGATGAAGGAAGCGATGTATTCAATGAATAAAACATATCAGGATCATAATTTAAAGATTGGGGTTAAAAAGAATTAGTGAAAATGGCGGGAAAACATTGATCCAGATATGAGACCATTATTTTACCACTCAGATATGCATTTTCTTACTGCTAAAATAACTAAACAGACAGCTTTTCTTTTGCCCTTCGAAATCTCCTTTTCAGAATGAGCCTGTGATGTCACACAAGTGAAAAAACGGTGCGAATGTTCAATTGGCGAAATTACATTCTTGGCGAAATTAGCTTACTCCACTATATTTTTATGAAAGCTTATACTTGTAAAAAAAAATTTCGGAAAGCCCCAAAAAATCAAGGTGCCAGCTGGCAATTTAACGGCTGATTGCCCTCATTTGACCATGGCAGAAACAGCTGTTCCAGTAGCCATTCAAATAAATACCTTTCTTCTCGTTAGACATCACGTATATCTGATTTAATAGTGTTTTATCTGATAATGTATCCAAATATTTTGCAATATTTGTTTATTTTCCTGTAATCCGGGTTCTTGAGAGAGAAAAACGGCTAGTCATACGTCTCTCGTGTCAGCCGAAAAACAAGATGTGATTTCCAACAATTTGGCAGACTTAGACGAGTCTAAGCAGTCTCCTTTTAAGCTAAGAAACTCCAAATTATGTTAGGTCTGCAGCTTAACAGTCATAGAGTGCTTAAGCGACTAGCAAAGGCTCTGATCAGACTGCGCATATCTCTGAGGCGCGTATGCGCAGGCTGGTCTGAGCCTTTGCTGGTCGCACATACCACATTGATGGAAATCTCATGTCGCGGCTCAAATATCCTTTAAAATCGGCAGTGGGTTTAATCACATTCCTTTGTTTTATTTTCTTGGCGCCGGATGTGTTTCCGAATTCGTGTTCAATCTGTTCCTTGCAGCCTTGGAAAGGGCTGCATGACTTCCTAAATTGGCTCTATAGTGTGTGCGATGTTTTTCAGGGTGTTTTGTGTTTTGTTACTTACCCATATGGTGTCCTAGGTCAGGTGAGGCACTTGATTGTATAGATTCCTGATCTTTGCCTTCTTCCTTACTTTTGATAATGTAGCGTTGGTTAGTAGCTATGACCATGCACACACCACATATACCATGTGCATGATGGGCAGCGAATGGTCTGGTGGGTCTGCATAGATTTGGTTAGACGCTTGTGCCCTTTTGCAAGCCGCTCCAGGGGTGGATCCAGGACTTCAGGAAAGGGGTTCATTTGTATAAAG
This sequence comes from Loripinus fragilis, assembly GCA_964019695.1. Taxonomy (NCBI): domain Eukaryota; kingdom Metazoa; phylum Mollusca; class Bivalvia; order Lucinida; family Lucinidae; genus Loripinus; species Loripinus fragilis. Next base: position 79,661,006 of record OZ026519.1, read on the forward strand.
GGGTGGGGTTCGCTTTGCTGGTTTTATCTCGTTTCTCCTAAATATCCCATGAAAATGAAATAATTTGGTCTCATTGATGAGACCAAATTATTTCATTATCTTAGGATATTTAAAAACGGGGGGGGGGGGGGGCAGGGAGGGGCTCTGGATCGCCACTGCGTTCATGCAATAATAAAACCGTTGGTCACGCTTGCTTAAAGAGTGAAATTGAACATATTCTAGACATATCATTGGGCCTTTGCTGGTCGCTCATATACAATAATACTATAAGATCTCATGAATGGGCAACCAGCAGAGGCTCAAACTGTTTTGATATTCTTTGTTTTAGAATGTTATGTTAGAGTTCTCGAATGAGATATAATGAACACATTTAGATGCTACTCTAACGTTTAATAATCAACAACTGTTCTGTAAGCCTGTGGAGAGAGGTAGTGTATTAGTGGGCATGCGCAGATCATGATAGTGTAAACAATGCCTTATATGTAAGAGCAATATTAGAACAAAACGACTTTTCGCTTCTTTGAAGTAGACTCGGAATGACATTCTGTGTTTGCACAAATTAAGTATGGAAGATGGTGAAGGTCTACACGACACACCAGACTTGTGTACGTGATTTAACTTTTTATCTCCTATTGTCGTCTGCTCATCGGATAACTTTTTGCAAACAGTTTTGGCCTGATCTGTATCCATACTATATGACACTCTGGTGGGTCTACAAGTCTTTTTTTAGTCTGAGACTTCATCAACGCCCATACTCTATACTCTGGAGTTGCGAACTTAGAATGCGAAAGCAAGTCTGTCTTTATTGACCTGGGATGACTTGAAGAATGTCTTAAACCATTTTGTTTAGGATGACTGAAATGTTAACAGAATCTCTATTTGTAAATAAAGACACTCTGGCGGTATTCCTGAAAAGGATTTTTCGAACAAGTTGATTTTGAAAAAAATATATCAGCAGATGACGAAAAACGCATGCAAAATTACACAGGATGCAAAGTTAACGTACCAGACATTCATGAGCGGCCACTTTAGCGAAGGTTCAAATTACATCTGCATATATCCATGCAGTCTAGAATTGCGCAACCAAGTAGGAATTCTTACTTTGCGCAGAGCCATTCTAGAATGGTATCGATTTCTACTTTGCGTAGAACATATATACGTTTAAAGAATGATATATGCAAAAGCAATAAATGCACAAAGGCTCTGGTGTAACTGCAGATGTGCAGTGTCGTTTGAGACTAGAGGTGAACGGTCTTGCGAAACTACATCTATATCAAGGATGTGCAGGGTGGCATGCGCCTTTGTTGGTCTCATTAATCATCCGATAAGTCCTTACATCGTTAGGAATGGCCACTCGCTCATGGGTAGGCAGAGTTTACGCCTTCACATAAATCTCAAAAGATTCTTCAATGTATGAACGGCACGTAAAAAAGTCATGGATGAAGGCATGCGCGGCTCTAGAGGGGGGGGGGGGTGGGGGCAGAGGTCTGGACCCCCCCTGAAAATCACAAAAATAGGGTTTCTTAGCAATACCGGTCCGGATCCCCCGAAAATCACAAAGCTACCAAGCAAGCATTCAATGTCGGACCATCATCGGCACGCCAGCGAAACGGCGTTTCGCTGGCGGGCCGATGATGGCCAGCTATAAGTGGTATTAAGATCCTCCCTCCCCTCTTCAACTAAAAAACGTCGTCAAAGTTGGACCCCTCTGACAAAACTTTCTGGATCCGCGCATGGAAGGTGGATGTATACACCAAATGCTGGTCTGGACGTCTAGCTTAGCTAAGCTAAAATGAATAAGGTATTGCTAGAATCTCATGGGGAGTGGTAGCTTTGGTCATGGGCGACAAAGAGATTGGTCATGGGCGACATAGAGATTGGTCATGGGCGACAAAGAGATTTGTCGTGGGCGACAAAGAGATTTGTCGTGGGCGACAAAGAGAATGTTCAAACAAAGTGTACGAGTATGGCCATAGATGATGGTATACACAAAAAGCTACCATTACAGCGCATGTACGATTAAAGAATGGTTTGTTGGTATTGGCAATTTGTTTATAAAAAGCTGTATTTTTACTCTATGATATATGATGTCACATTATTGTGACATGACGGAAAAATAATCTTGTTATAGAAACGAAGCATTAACACGAAGGCTGCGTACATATTTACGTATGCGCCCTACATATTTAAATTACGTTTTGCAACAATATGTTAATATTTTGTTTTCAATATAGGCTCTTTGAAAGCTAAAAAGTGTCCTTTCAATGAAAGATTCGACCATGGTTGCACAGTTTGGTGAAATTTATTCCACATTTGATTCCAGTTTGGTGTAATTGGCCCAGTCAAGTTATTGGGGATTGTCAAAGTTTGTTCCGTTAAGAATCTTTGTGTGAGAAAGGTGGGATAACCCGCGCTATTGAAACGAATTCAACAAATACCAATCTACCTACCTGCCCTTATCTGAGCATCTTATGCTTTGTCCAGGGGGTACTAAGATACATGCATCCATGAATGAGATCACGTGGTCCCCTACCCTGACGAGAGAAAGCTCCAAATTTCCCAAATTCTGAACTTTAGAAAATCAAATCGTAATATTTGCCACATGCCTATTTTTTAAATGTCAAATTTATATTGTTATTTGCTTTTAGATAAACTGATAATTAATTGACATGCTTTTAAAATCTGCCTAATTCAGCATTTTAGAAAGTCAGCCTCAAAATTCTGAATTCACGAATAATCCGGAAAACTTTCATCCGTGTGTATCAAATTCTAAAATTTGAACTTGTGAATTTGGCAGCTTCTACTGAATAGAAGGCGAAATATAATTTCCATGCGGGATAGCTCTGTGAAAAATGTGATTAAGGCATCATGATCACTGTAAGTTTGGGAGCTACACTGTAAAAAATAAGTGTTACTTTATACCAAATTTGGTGGCAGCTGATCTGCAAGCATTTCAACGACTTTAAAACTATGTTATATTTAAAAAATAGATCAGCTCCAGCAGCGAATTGTTGTTTAATAATTCACTATTTGGAGGTCAGTTGTAAATAAGATCAAATCACGAGCGCGTAGATCGTACAACTGACCTATAGGTGAGGTGTGTTAGAATCAAGCGTATTGATAGATTAACAACAACAGCAATGACAGATAGGATTTTTAACATTTATTTAACATAATTAAAAAGTGCAAAAAACACAAAACAAAAAAAACATAGCATACTACTAAATCTCTGCGATAGATGAATAACCATTTCGTGGCATCTACTTTCTTCCATACAGAGATCAACAACAATGAAATTATAAGACAGTCTAAAAACTAACGTGCACTTGTCATGTCTTTAAAGTTGAACAATTCGATTATTATGGTAGACATCTTGTAAATATTAACATTCGACACATCAGACACAATGTCATTCCATATTCTTTTTAATCAGTTGAAAAATACGCATCGAGAACGGCTGATATCGCGAGTTTTTGACGACGTAAAGAAAAAGCGGGATTTAGTTATTTACGTTGGCGCAAACGGGAAAGTTCAAAACGACGTGACGTCAAGTAACGCCGACGTTGTTTACACGAGGCACAGAAATGGCGAGTATATGCATAGGTCCTCCGGCCGGGCATTAGAGTTGAAAAGAGCATAATAAAGTTGAAAATAAAAGTATCGAGTTCCGAAGAAAGTGTTCCAGTGCACGGTACACAATGGATAGATTAACGTTAACTAAACGCCCCAAAACGGGAGATAAAGCAACATGCCTGCCAGCTGGCGATGGGCTCCCTATCTGGTCCACTTTACCGCTAGATGCGAAGATACCAATGATGGACAACCCAAAGGGATCTGTTGTTTTGTACACGACCAAGCTTGGAGAGCCGGTAAGTCAAGAAATCTCATTTATGATCTGCGAATCAGCAATGACCTAGAGCTGAAATACCCAATTGAAAAGGATGGGGGTGTGGGTTCAAGTCCCCCACTCCTTGATCATTCTTACTTACTCTTGTAGACGTCAAATGTCAGACGTCTCTGCCTCTTCCAGACGCATTTGGATACCGTAATTTGTATAAACTCTGGTAGTTTGGCCGGGAATATAACATTCAAGGGACAACTGCACTTTGCCTAGTTAACCGGGCGCATTCTATTCTATTAGTTTTTAGGGATTGCTACCATAGGCTGAGCATAGGCGACCAGAGAAGGCTTAGACTGAGCATGAGACATGAGCATCCGACATAGCATGCACCGCTCGCGAGCAGACGGTTCTAGCCGCTTTATTCTTTTATCTGCACTCTTATTTTATCCGTTAATACCATTTTTGACTGACCGTTAAAGGGCTTTTGGTTCTTATCGCATATGCGAACGGCGAAAGCTTAGATGGGCCTGCGCAAATGCGCATTCTCACTGGAGCCTTCGCTGCTCGCGCACTTAAAGTAGGGACTCAGGCTAACATAAAGAATGAACGTACGCATTACTCCTACGGACAAGGTAAATGAATTGATCAGATCTAATCAGTTTCTTAAAGCAGCCAAATGGAGTGCTAGTATACATTGCACATACCTTGTTTGCACCATAATCGTTGGTAAGTAAGCATAGCGCAGCCCTTTTAGTAGAACAATAGGCTAACTCGCGTGTGCTGATACATAAAATGGGCCGCGACGCGAGGAAACCTGTCTTTAGGCGCGTTGCTGAAATTCAAATTTTCGAAAAAACTTACCTCATCGTCATAAAGGATGAAACCGGTCTTAAATTCAAGATGAATGACTCTACTTTATTTCTGATTGGGTCGTACGCTCAAAAATTGGTAGCATCATATTAAAAAATGGGGAGATAACTCAATGTTTGCAAAAAACGGAAACGTAAAGTACGGTTTTTAAACTGATTTTGTATTGACAAAAAGACGTTCTTTTTCGCAAACTACCTTATTTTCTAAAAGTAAGTTTACTGTCATTTATATTTGTATGAGTTTTATTGATTTTTATAAATTTAAACATAGTTTTTTTGGGGGGATAACTCCTACTACCCTATAAAATTTAACATTTTCCTCTATATTATTCCTTGTAATACTGTTATATTTTATCGGAACCCGCAAAACTTCATAATTTCTAAAACAATTGTCTTTTCGCTTTTTAAAAAAATGATTTGCCGCATCCTGATATGCCTGACGGCTCAGAAATTTGCTTCTTAAGTTGCCACCCCTGTGTGGAAAAAACAGCGTTTTAATGCATTTTTCCAATACACTTGATACGAGCATAGGAGATTCGCTGATTGACTTTTGGAGAAAACTTACATTAGCGTTCTAAATGATGATACATGGCTTAATTAAAGATAAATATAACTGTACTATCAATTTGTAAGGATTGTACGTTAAAATCGAGTATCGTCATTCATAAAATGGGGAAGTAACTCTGGTACTAGAAATAACGTAAAACCAGCATAGATGAGCGTCGTTAAGTACCTTCTTGAAATATTGCTTCTCTGCTTTTTTTACTATTACTCACACAAAAGTATATCTGTTTGAAACGTCTAGTCTTTCTTTCTTAGATAGACAAAATAGAATTTCAGAAACAGCAATATGACGCTCTTATTAGATATTAATATTATCTAATTTACATATTCAAACGTAAGTAATGAGAAAAATTGTAGAATAAATTAAGGGGTGTCACCTACAAAATTACCTTTATGTCGTCGCTGTTTATCATTCCAGACTAAGAATCGTGGTACCAAATTAAAGTTGAGACATTAGCGAAATGACCAATTGAATAGATATACGAATTATCTAATTTGCATACTCATGAATATTAACAAAAACATACGAAATGAGAGAAAATTGGCCGAAAAATTAAGGGGTATATCTACAAAATTACCACTACACCAGCTGCTAAATATCTTATCCTACAAGATTTGGTACCCAATAAAAGTTGAGACAAAGCCATTTGACTAAAATGATTAAATATACGAATTATCTCATTTAAATATTCATGAATATTAATGTAAACGTAAGAAATAAGAAAAAAATTGGTAGAAAAATTAAAGGGGGTATACCTACAAAATGTCCTATATGTCTGCTGCGTACTAGCCTAGACTTCAAAACTTGGTACCAAATAAAAGTTGAGACATTGCCATTTGACTAAAATGATTAAATATGCGGATTATCTAATTTAAATATTCAAGAATATTAATGTAAACATGAGACATAAAACAAATTTTGTAGAAAAATAAAGGTAGTATACTTTAAAAATTACCAGTGCGCTAGCTGCTAACTATCCTATCTTACAAAACCTGGTCCCAAATAAAAGATGAGACATAGCTATTTGATCAAAATGATGAAATATACGAATTATCTAATTTAAATATTCATGAATATTGATGAAGGCATAAGAGAAAAAAGAAAATTGGTAGAAAAATTAAGGTGGTATACTTTCAAAATTACCTATATATCTACTGCTAACTATCGTAGACTACAAATCTTGGTACCAAATTAAAGCTGAGGCATTGTATTTTGACCGAAATGATTAAAATATACGAAGAATCTAATTTGAATATTCATAAATATTAATGTAAAAAGTATAAATAAGGGAAATTGGTAGAAAAATGAAGGTGGTATACCTACAAAATGTCCTATATGTCTGCTCTTAATTAGACTAGACTATAAAATTTGGTACCAAATAAAAGTTGAGACTTTGCCATTTAACCAAAATTATTAAATATGCGAATTATCTAATTTAAATATTCAGGAATATTAATGTAAACATAAGAAATAAGACTAAATTGGTAGAAATATTAAGGGGGTATACCTACAAAATTACATGTACTCCAGCTGAAAACTATCCTAGACTATAAAAATTGGTACCCAATAACAGTTGAGACATAATCATTTCACTAAAATGATTAAATGTACAAATTATTTAATTTAAATATTCATGAATATTAATGTAAAAATAGGAAACAAGACAAAATTGGTTAAAAAAATAAGGTGGTATACCTACAAAATTAACATGACGCTAGCTGAAAATTATCCTATCTTACAAAATTTGCTTTCAAATAAAAGTTGAGACATAGCCATTTGGTCAAAATGATAAAATATACGAATTTTATAATTTAAATATTCATGAATATGAATGAAAGCATAAGAAATAAGATAAAATAGATAGAAAGAATAAGGGGGTATAGCTACAAAATTACCTATATTTCTACTGCCAACTATCGTAGACTGCAAAACTTAGTACCAAATTCAAGTTGAGACATTGCATTTTGACCAAAATGATTAAATTTACAAATTATCTAATTTGAATATATTCATGAATATTAATGAATGCTTAAGAAATAAGAGGAAATTGTAGAAAAATTAGGTGATTTACGTTCAAAATAACCACTAAGTTAGCCGCTAACTATGATTAACTTCAAAACTAGGTACTTAATAAAAGTTGAGACATTTTCATTTGATGAAAATGATTAAATATACAAATGATCTAATTTGAATATCCATAAATATTAATTTAAACATAAGAAATGAGACAAAATTGGTAGATTAATTAAGGTGGTATCTCTTACAAATTACCTCTCACCAGCTGCTTACTATCCTAGACTGCAAAACTTGGTACCAAATAATAGTTGAGATACAGGTATGTGACCCTATGATTATAGGGAGTGTAGGACAAAAGCCCACTAGGACAAAAGCCCACTGGACAAAAGCCCACTAGGTCAAAAATCCACTGGGACAAAAGCCCACTAGGACAAAAGCCCACTTATATGCATTTAACAGGGATAGGTTTGAACTGATGGACAAACCTTAGGCGGGGAATCTCATTTTTTTCTTCATATGTTTGCTGGAGCACGGCATTTACCGTTCATCCAAAAAAATATTAGGAATTTCAAGCACCCCAAATAAATACTTGAAATTTTAGCAACCCAAAAAATATCCTCCATTCTGTACCTTGACCTTCAGAAAAGACCCTTAAATGCATAGATATTACCTCTAAATATAGTCCAATTTTGTGATGACCCTCAAAAATATCCACAAAATCTTCTTACCCCAAAAAATATTCAGTTTTCTGAAAAAAAAACCAAAATTGATATTCATAATGTTGAACCCCCCTCCCCACCTATCACTGGTGGATAAACAGATAGGTGGACCTAAGATGAAGAGTCTCCCTTCTTCTCAAATCTGAAATTTCAAACATCTCTTTTTGTTTGGCACCTCTCATAAAAGTGCATTCTGGAGTGAGTGGTGGAGTGCTTGACTCAAGACCGAGGGGCCGCGGGTTCAAACCTCATTGTCGTCACTGTGCTGTGGTCCTTGAGCAAGACACATTATCCCAGCTTAGTACTGGTTCAACCCAGGAATACCCGTCCCTGCTTAGCTTAAAGATTGATGATGGGACTTTAAGAATCAAATCAAACAAACAAACAAACAATAAAAGTGCATGCTAATTGCTACTACCAGATCAAAGGTCATTTGGATTAATTAGACATATGTTTCCCAATTTTATAGTAGATTGTTAATGACCCAAACTGATTTTCTTCAAATATCAATGGCTTCTAACGCCTAAATTAAGTTGTTTGTCACAACATACAGAAGAAATAATAATGTCAGTGAAAACACACTGCAGATGTGAAATACCCTGAAAGAGCAGTCTGATCAGGGTTAACAGGTTTATAAAATACTTTAACCTATTTTTTTTTTCAAAGAAGTGGGCTTTTGTCCACCATGCCGAATTAAGCAGTGGGTTTTTGTCCAGTGGGATATTGTCCAGTGGGCTTTTGTCCTAGTGGGCTTTTGTCCCAGTGGGCTTTTGCCTGTTCCCCGATTATAGGTATTCGAAATATCTAATTTTCATGTTCACGAATATTAAAGAACACATAAAAAGAATAAGTCCAAAATAGTAGAAAACTAAAGTGGTTTGACCCATAAAATAACCTATATTTCAGCTGCCATATATCCTGGACTACCAACCATGGTACCAAATAAAAGTTGAGACCTATGATGAATATACAAATGATATCATTTGCTTGTCTCATAAATGTATAAGAAAACATTAAAAAGAAAGAAGAACACAGAATGATAAAAATTAGCTCTAGGCTTTAATTTGAGAATAGGATAACTAGCAACTGACATATGCGTAATTGTGTAAGTACACCCCTTTAAGTTTTTCAAAATTTTCTCTTATTTCTTAAATTTTGATTAATATTTATGAGTGAGAATGTTAGAAAATTTGTTGAATGGACAATTTGGTAAAAGTGCAGTGATTTGGCATTATTTGGTACCAAGAGTGGTTGCCTAAAATAATTCGCAGCTGAGTTGTAAGTATCTTTGTGGGTACACCTTTTTATATTTTTTTATGATTTACTAATGTATTCATTAATTTTCATGAATATGCAAATTTGCTCACTAGCATATTTTACCGCTGAATGAAGCTGCTATGTCTTACTTTTGTGTTTTATCGAGTTAGTACTTTAGGATGAGTTTCTTCTGAGATATAAGTAATTTGTAGGGACATACCCAACTGTTTTGAAGCGCATTGTTTGTTGCCATGGAAACCACGCAATTTCACATAGTTTAAATGGGGTTATTATGAGGGCAATACTTTTACCTATTGAAGGCGGTCCCACAAAACAATTTGACGCCCATGAGAAGTTGTCCTGAGGACGCAACGCTGGTCTAATTCGACCATTGGGTACTAAGGAATTTAAATGCTTTTACTTTTGATATATAGATAGTGTAACACATTTTGTGGTTATTGCTAGGAAGAATGGACATTATGACGACAGTTAAATCAAAGCTACTTGTTGATTCTCAAAACTCATTTCTCGTTTATCACTTTAAAAGCTTGAACCTAGTCCAAAATAGTGCTATGATTGTTGAAACATTCATTAAATAGCTGGACACTAGATACGCAAAAAGTAAGTGAGTATAAACAGGAAAAACCACAATCACTACTGCAGATCAACCCACGGCATCGTGAGGAAGAGGAACAGAACACTTACAGTCACAAGACACCAGAAAGACAATTAAAACAAGGCAACTATCATTAAATTCCTCGTCAAGGTGTTAACAAAAATAGAAAGAACACAAATAGATGCATAATAAAACAAAGACCAACACAGAACCCGCACAAATATTCCGAGGTACATTTAACAATGAATCAACAACAATGTAAGATCCTGTATGATTTTGGCGGCCATCTTGAATACATGCAAATAAGCTCAATAAGATGCCATTTCTCAGCTTGCAAACATTGGTTTTCGGATTTAGCATACCAAATTACCTTAAAGAAATCTGTCAGACCCTTTGTCTTCAGAAATAAGTCCATACTTGATACTTTTAAAATTCGTATTTCGTGATTCTGTTTTCTGCGAGTATAAAGTTATCTCCCCTTTTTTCAATATGGCGCTACCAATTTCTGAGTGTGCGACCTTCAAAAAATCAAGTTTAGACATTTATCTTCAATTGAAGACTAATTTCATCCTTTAGGACGATGAGGTAAATTTTCTCAAAAGCATTCAGAGACTGCGCCTAATAGTATATCAAGTGTATTGGTGAAATACACGAAAACAGAGTATTTTTCACACGGGGGTAGCAACTTTGCAAGCAATTTTCCGAGCCGTTACGCATGTCAGAATGCTGTTAATCATGTTTTTGAATAGCAAATTTATTTGTTACGTCGAATTGATCAACTTTTACGCATTTTTACCAAAAATAACGGTATTATCAGAAACGATATCGAGGGAAATGTTCTATTTTATAGGGTAGTAAGAGTTATCCCTCATTAGCTATATCTGTAAATGAAGAAAATGAGCCAAATTTGATTTAAAAATAAATAAAGGTTAAATTGATTTTAGAAAATAAAATAATTTACGAAAAAATAATGTTTAACACTGCAAAAAATCGATTCGAAATTCGTACTTCACAATTCCCTTTTCTGCAAGGATAGAGTTATCTCCCCTTTTTTAGATATGACGCTACCAATTTTCGAACGTACGACCCAATCAAAATTAAAGTAGAGGCATTTAGTTTTGATTTGAGATCGGTTTCATCCTTTATGACGATGAGGTAAGTTTTCTCAAAAAGTAAGCCTCATATGAAATTCAGCAACGCGCCTACTTCGGGGTTTCTTATAGACTTATAAAGTCTGATGAGATATGATTTTATTCATATAGATGTTTTTTATAATATTAATATTGATGTTTTTTTAACTAACTCTATCATTCCTCTCAAATACTTTTTCTACTTCTGCTATCTCATCAGATGTTTGAGCCAGCATAAATTAAAATTCTGGACTGGAATACGGCAAAAGATAAGATGTGGAATGGTATTGGTTGGTATGGATTCATAGGTGTAATAACAACATCTACGACTGATATAAGTCTAGGTTTCTTACAAAGCGAGATTGAAACCAGTTTCCTTAGTTACAGAGACTAGCTAGAAAACTGAAATTTCGCTTTAGCCAGTCTAGATGTCATACTTGCCAATAAACGAATAACAAAGGCGCTGATCAGACTGCTTGGATGCACAGGCTGGTCTGCACCTGTGTTGTTCGCAAACCTCAGAAAACAGGTTTCCTCGCGTAATAAAATAATTATCAGCATTCGAAGTGGTTCAGATAAAATATATGAGCCGCGCCATGTGATTTCCAACGATGTGGCAGACTCAGACGAGCCTATACAGCTTAACAGTCATAAAATATTCAAGCGCCTAGCAAAGGCTCTGATCAGACTGCGTGTAGGCACTGGCTGGTCTGAGATTTTGCTGGTCGCACATAACACATTTTTGGAAATTTCATGTCACGGCTCAAATGTGTCTTCTGATCGCATTCTAAGAATTTAGGTACACAGTGGAGTGCTCGTATTATTTTGAATCTACTCTACGAACTGGGAGAGAGACTTGCAGAGCAATTTATCGCATTTTCGCGACGAGTTTAATCAATGTTAGATTCTGTTTATCATATGGCATTAAATGAATTGTTGCGTGTTTACAAACGTATAGATTAAGTCATTATATTGTAACATTGTTATGGATATCAAATATTTGGTGTCTTCACTTTCAGAAACATCGCAGCAAGCAGGAGATAGACTTCGATCTGCGCGATCCAAACGGCCAATACATAAGAGGCGAATATGAGCCCCTACACGACCCCCATCTTAAGTCTTACTTCAGTACCAGGATGATGCGAAGACATCTGATCCGGAAGGGGTTTATCTCGG